>CM029275.1:30409296-30747586 GCA_016920895.1 Vaccinium myrtillus | reverse complement strand
TCAGCAATTTTTTCCATTGGGAAATTTTTCCGAGCAATTAATTCCTTCCGATCGAACCGAGCAGGGGCTATCGGTGGAAATTTTTTCCAAGTATTGGGAAATTTTTCATTCCATTTTTATGTTGCTTTGGTTCCAATCCGAGCAATTACTTCCTCGATTAGAACCGAAAGCGGGGGCTATTTATTAGAAGGACACATTACGCACAAAGAGAAAGAGTAATAAAAATTTCTAAAGTGTTGAAAAGGTTTTCACACCAATCAATAAAAAGCATAGTGCATGCAAACAATAAACATTCATCCGTGACAAGATCGAAACAGTCAAAAAGTTAGGTAAACATTCCAAAACAAAACCGCAGCTGAAGCCGGTGAAGCCGGACTGTGGGTGGTACTTGTTCGGTGCCATCTCCATAAGAAACTGTTTTAAATTACAAAACCACCGAAGCGGCAAACTCCTATTGTTCGGAGCCGCCGAAGAACAAAAAAATCAAGTTAAAACATCGATCAATAGTCCCTAACACTCCTTAGACTGATCATCCTCGGCTTGATCATCCTCCTCAGGGCTATCCTCCGGTAGTTCATCTGCAAAAGGCAGCCTCGCCGGCACGCTTCGTCTCGGATCTTCCTTTGGAATCTTGGCCGCATCCATACCCGTGAGGTAGCCATTTACAAAACCTTCATCTCGGCCGTCGAACTTGCCTTTTTGGACAAGCTTGTATATGTCTTCGGCGTAATCCTTTCCAGCAGCAAGGTACCCCCGGCCATAGGCCTCGGTGTCTAGCGTTTCCAACTTGCCCTCATGCTCCTTCTTCAAACGCTCCGCTCCTCGCAATGCCGAGCCTTCATATCCTCCAACGCCTTCTCAACTTCAAAGCAGAGCCCTTGCAGATTCGGTATCCTGCTTCGGCCTGCTCAATCTTCTGCTGAGCAACATCGGCACGGGTTTTGTACCGCTTTGCCTGATCGTTGAGGGCGAGGGTCTGATGGTATAATACGTACATGGACTGAGAGGCCTATCGGAAAAACAACCAAGTCAGATTTCATGTAAAATAGACAAGGAACTGCTTAGGAAATAAAAGGAGGAAATGCTTCGGAAATACCTTCATAAGATGATACGGGAGATGAAAGAGGTTATCCCCCAACTGTCTCGGCACATTCGCCAAGTCATTTTTTAAAGCAACAGCCGGCAGCAAGGACATTGCCAACCGAGGGTTAGCATCGATGCTGTCGATATCCCTCACCAAGTCTCCATCCTCGTTTATCAAGATGGGAGCGAAGGGCTGGTGATCCTCCTCTCTCGGCATATCAGAACCGAGGGAGTCGACAAATTCAACCCCTTCTCAGCTCACCTCTTTCCGAGTCTTCTTCTTAGCTGGCCCCTCTTCGGCAGACACGGGCTTGGACCTTGAAGTACTTGTTTTTGAAACCGAGGGCTTGGGGTCAGTGAGCTTCGGGCAGTCAGCCTCCAGAATCTCCTCGTTTATTACTTTCTTAAGAGACGCAGGCCTCGGCTTTACAGTTTTCTTTTTCTTCGCCGCCTGCTCTTCTAAAATCTTCGCTAAATCAAGCTTTGGAGGGGCCATCTCAGAGTCAGTCGTGAAAGGATCCGGGCTAACTCGGTCAACCGGATCTCTCTCCTTCCCTCTTAAATCGTCGACCGGAAGCTCTTCGATATGAATCCTCTCGGACTCAGAGATAGCCGTAGCCTTACCTTTCTTTGAGGGTCCGGCCGAGGAATCAGTGGTATTCGCCCCCTTCCTTTTCTTGGTCTTCTTTTTCAAGAAATGACGGTACATGGGCTGATAATTCAAGATGCTCGGCGCATCCCTCACAGATATCGCTCGAAGTGCGTCTTCTCTCTCCTGAGACCAAAGCTTCTTAAGCCGCTTGGTAATTGGGCCGGGAGCTGGAAAATAAATAAACGAGTTGTCATAAAAAAAAATAATAATAATTGAAGGAGCAAGAAGTCAAAACAATGTACACTAACCTAAATTTCCCTTCTCGGTTGGAACCGAGCAAAGGTCTGTATGCTCTGTCGGAGCATAGTTTCCCTTCACCACAAGGTAAAGATCCGCCCACTTGTCGGAATCTGGAAGCGACTCAACGATCTGAGCCTTATTCGGAAGGGTCGCGAAGAAGTAACGACCGTAATTTTTGTTCCGAGACATGGAATATATACCGAAGAGATCCCCAACGGTAAAAGCCAACCCGTGGCTTCTCTTCAGCGCCAGGGCACCATTTATAATCCGATAACTATTGGATGTCAATTGATCGGGTGCTATCCTATATGAAAAAAGGACGGCCCGGACGAATTCATGCATCGGAAATCGGAGCCCTCCTTCGGTTACAGCCATCAGTGGTACATTAACGTGATCTGGGCCGTACGCTAGCTCCACCCCCTTCGGGTGAAGAGAGACAGACACGTCCTGTGGTATCCCATATTTCTTGCAGAAGGCTTTTAGGCCCCTAGCCCCCTTGGTGAAGTAGGGAAGGTATGGGCATGGTTGTTCTTTCTTTTTCTTCTTCGATGAGGTGGCCCCCTCCTGACTCGGCTGAGCGCCACCTCCAGGCTGTTCGGTTACGATTGGGACCGGAACCTCAAAATCAGAAGGGTTCGGTACCGATTCGCCCGGGTTTGCCTCGTCTTCTCCGTCAATCTCAGCGACAATTGCGCGTTCTACGGCTGCCGAAGTGTCAACTTCGTCGGCAGCGTCGGCGCTGGAGCTAGGATTGGACGTTACCTCATCAAACTCCTCCGACGGGTCCCACTCCGACCGATTGTCTGACGGAGTGGCCTCGGAGTCATCAATAAAGTCACCTACATCTACGGTAGGCCTCTTCGGAGATGGGGGGATGGCTTGGAGGGGAGACATGTTCATCGGCTCCTCGAAGTCATGATCCATGGTCACTATGGTCCGACAGGGATTTCTCCGAGCAAATATTTCTGCAAGGATTTTGTCTAGATTGGCGCGGGCGGCTCTCGGAGAAAAGCCTTCGGAGTCTGAAGTGTCTGATCCGGACGAGATCTCGATAACTGGGATCGCCAGACCTATCACGACACATGGGTAAAGACCGTTAGCTATATGCAGAGGTCAAGATGCATAGCAAACCAAAGCCTAGCACTACCCATTCGCCGAGCAATCGAGATCTCAGAACCCGGTTTTCTAATGAAACCCTACGGCGTGAAAAGGAGATCTATTTCTACCAGGAGACACCATCGCCCATGGCTTCGGTGTCGTCTACCTAAGGATGGAAAGCATCGTTTCCCGAACGGTGACCACTGTGCGCTCTATGCCTAAGAATACTATTCATCATCTTCAACCTATGAAGACCGTTCATCTCTCGTGCATCGCGACTGTTCATCTTCAACCCATGGAAGAATGAGACAGATTTGTAAACTACTAAACTACCTTTTCTAGTCAGATCCAAGCATGAAAACGATCCCATTTGCTCAAAATACAATAGAAAGTGAAAACGAAGGACAAAGGGTCGATTTTTACCTGAGAATCCCTGAAAATCAGAAGACGAGCACTTCGATCTGTGCAAAAATCGTGAGGAATCTCTGCAATTTCTAGTGAGAGAAGCAGAACGCCTTGTGGAGAGAGAGATTTGGGAAAAAAGTGTTCTTCTCTCTCTCCGCTCAACATTTATAGACAAGCGGGGGAAGTTCAAACGACGGGCGCGTGTGTACACGCTGTTTCGTTCTGCTCCTCCGATGATCGCCACGTGTCAGTGACGGGCGGTTGCTCTTAAAACCCCATACCCTCATCATTATCCCGCCGTTTGGACTGCAGAGAATCCTGAACGACGCGACGCCTCACGTCTTTTCGAATCAGGCGTTTGCAACCCAAGCACAACACGTGGCACAATCCGAATGGGTCCCAGTACGGCGATGTCAGGGTATCATGAACGATGTTTATCGCGAAGGCTTAGAGCTCGAATCAAATACCGACAGGTCAATCCCGCCCGAAGTATTCGCCGAGGGGATTGAGGGGCTATTGTAAGGGTCCGGATTATCCGAGTGCTCTTCAATATAACTAGAGTATACCATGAAAGGCTTCAAGTTGATGATCCGGGGAGGAACCGTTCAGGGACCCGTCGGAGATCTTTGAGCTTTCGGTTGATTACTCGCTGAGAATCGCTCAATTATAGTGGGCAACCGAAGGGACACCTTTCTTGGGACCCTTCGGCCTCAGGGTCAGTTTTCACTCACGTAAAGGGAGAATGCCGGTTGGGTTTGCTCGGCCTAATGCCGAAAGCCCCACCCCCCAAGGTGTTCCAGAATGCAGTTTCATTCATAGGGCATAACAGCCAGCACTATCGCGAGAATCACGCCAGGAATGTTCCAGAAGGTTGAGGGCTGAGTCAGCAAAGCAATTAATGCAGCCTGTGCCCGTAACAAACTGTGATCACGACAAGTGACATCATCCGGGCGGTTACGACACATGTCGCATTTTTACTGGAGGCGCCAGCTCGCGGAATATTCTTTCGGGCTCGTCACCGTGACGTCATCCGAACGGTTAAGTCACGTGACAAGCGCAAGCTGCGCTTGGAGGCTAAGCCAGGGCTTACCTATAAAAGAAAGACTTCACTGCCTGAGAAAGGTACGCAATACTCTCCACTCTAAACCCTAGATCTACTCTTAGCCTTCTCCATTCACTTACTTGACCGTCGGAGTACCGTTCTGGGCTCCAAGGTCCAGTCCGGTGCTAACGGTTCGTTGAGTGTGCAGGTCTAGGCACGACTCAAAAATAAAGATAACGATCTCGTCACCAATCACCGCTTGAAGGGATCATCGGAGAAAGGGGACTCCACACGTTTCTTTCCCAAGCTGATGATTTGTCCAGCAACAATCTGTTTTTCAGGAATTTCTGTCATGAAATGGTTTTCAGACTGAGTTGGGAAATTTTTTAAGAGCACTGCTACGTACACAGAAATGGTACCCAGAATTGACCCCGAATTTGAAAATCAGTGGCCCGGATTCATTTGGATGAATCCGGGCCATTGATTTTCAAATTCGGGGTCAATTCTGGGTACCTTTTCTGTGTACCCAGACTTACCCATTTTTTAAAGCCCTTTCTTGTGTATTGAGAGTATTCCAGAATCTCTTTGTTAGTTATCAAATCAAAACAAAACAAAATACAACAAAAAGTTTCCAAGTATCAATATAAAGGGCCCCTTTCAGCAGCAAAACTCCACAGGGATCAAAGTGAGATCCCAAACAAACCATCAGGAATAAGCATCTTATTTCTCCCTATTTACTAAATACTCTTATATAATTTTCCATTAGTCAGAATAAAAAGCAGAAATGAGAAAACACAACAAACACTAAAGACACGGCGGGTTCCTCCGATGCAATACCTGTTGATATCTGATTTCCAACGCCATAAAAACAAAGTCCAGTTCTTCCAAATTGCCTCTGTAATAGTTGTTCTTTTCACATACCATAGCTTCAATGCTTAATTTATTAAAGGGCAATGAAGATGCATAAGGTGGAAAGTCACTTGAGAAATCACTCCGACGGGGAAGAATACCCTCATAAGTATGATTCCCGATGCCAATGTGACTACATAATTCAAGCAACTTCATTACAACTTGAAGCTGCTGACCAGCTCTGAGAAGAGGAATTGATTAATCTTTAAGAAAACAGGGTACAGCAACTCCATCTTGCTCATGAGGAGGAAATTTCCAGATTGTGAGCGAAATCCAAGGGATAGCTAAATGTTTACATCGCATAAAACCTGCCAGTGGACCCAAAGGTTAAACTATAATCCATAGCATTACCCTAAGTATCGCCAATGGAATGTCATTACACCTTCCAGCTTTGTCAGGTGAATAAGATGTGAATGTTTCACAAATTCTATGAGAAGTTCATTAAGGATCACAAAGCTTGGCGTAATAGATCCATGATAAATTCACAATACGGTTCACACGAAGAGAGAAAGAGAAACGACAGCCCCCAAATTCACAATACGGTTCACAATACGGTTCATTATAAGGATAACAGTCACCAATGATCTCAAATGTAACTAGAACTACTACAGATGTCATGCCACCATTGAAGGAAGAGGGAGGACTGGAGACTTGTTCACGACAAAGCAGCAGCTAAAAGACTTTTAGCTGGAGGAAAAAGAGCAACAGAACCCCTCTCCGGACTTGAAAATTTCCGGTATACTGCCTTCAACTTACTCTCTGCAGCATCTGTCTGAAAGCCAACCAACAGCTTTACGCATTCCCTGTGTTATATGGAAAAAATAAGCACCCAAATTATGTTACCATCCACCTCAAAACTAGTGAGTGTAAAAAACAACACCAAGTGTAACTGATGATTAAGATAAATCTAATATAATCATAATCATGACAGTCTCCTACCCCAACTGATTTTCAGCATAGCCGGTGTGCTGCTTCAGAGTGTCGGTCCAAAGGGGGTATTTGTTGAGGATGCATCTTGCAGCATAAACTGCCGAAGCGGCAATCATTGAAGGGCAGTACAGTATGATGGTGGGATAGTGCACCAGACCAAGTTCAGCTAGGAAAAACACCATATTCTCCATCTGCATTATTTATTAACAGACCAATAAGCAAAGGAAATTTATCTTGAAAGTTTTATTCTCTCTCCACCAAAAAAGGAGAATCTAAGATTAAATCTGAACACAATTACAATACCTCTGGATCAGATGGAACAGAAGCTTTGATATATCTAACGAGGAAGACGTATGGCGTAGGAACTGTCAAGTACCATTCCAGCTTTCCCAATATAGCCTTCTCCATATGAAGAATCTGCTCTCTAACATAAGCATTGTCTGATATAGCTATGAAGTCATTAACCTACAAAAACAATAGCAAAGTATAAATAAAACACTCACATTTAAGTGAAGCTGAATTTTCAAAAGAGGCAGTTTCAGATCAAGACACTACCTCTGGTGCCCAAATTTCTTCATACTTGCAAGCAATTAGCATTGAGCTAATGCCAACCAACTGAAGATCCTGCCTCGCAACAGTTTTCATTGAAAGGTATCGGTCCACTATGTTAATGGTAAGGTAGAGTGACTCAGGCATTAGTTCAAACTTCCTATGAACTTCTGTCAACCAGTCAATCAGAATTGATCTCATCTTTGAATTAATTTCAGGCTGCGTATCAATGTAGTCATGAACTCGGCTCTCGTCCTGCAGCAGCATAAATCTCCGTTAGATATGGGTGGCTCGTATATGTATACGAGAATATGTATTAGCTTGTAAAGCTACCTCAGCTAGCTTGTAGAACTTGTACATGTCCTCAACATACTCCACGGCCGCCAATTCATTATCAACATCTGCTAAATCAATCTCTGCTATTGGATCCTCCTTCGGTTTTAAGGCCAGTCCACAAACAGCCTGAGGAGAATCAAAGAAAATGAGTAACAAAAGCAAAGTCGTATGATAAACAGTTAAAATCATAGCTTATATCAGATGGAGGAAATCACCTTGCTTCGTGCAGTGAGAATCGCAGTAAGGGTTTTCCTTGACGATCCTCCTTTTCCCAATTTTCTTGCACTGATAGGCTTTTCCTCCTCAGATTTGAGTTCCTCATCAGGACTTACGACAATAACCTTCTTGGGTTTTTGTTGTGGATCAAGTGCTTTCTTCTGAGCAGCGTCTTTGATAACACGGCCGCCATCTTTCCTTGACACAACTCTGTTAACACCAGCAGCAACAGCAGCACCGCCATTAACAACTTCTGCAAGTGGTTTCTGCAGTTTACACGGAAATCAATGTGACACGCTCCTATTAACTTGATCCAGGATAGAAAGTCAGTGGCACTTTTTTTTACCTTGTTCTTCTCTTCTGCTGCCTGTGGATTAGCCTGTAGTTTTGCAACGAAATTCCTGATATGCATCAATTAATATTCTTTAGACAAAAGATAGACGCGCGCGCACTCACACACTAATGCAATAGAGCGAGCGAGAGAGAGACCTTGTAATAGGGCGTGAGATCTTCCCTTCCACGGGAAGGACGGTAGTATTAAGGTTTCCAATATCTCTGAGGACACGCCGGGGTCTTGCTTCTGCTTGTCCATTCTTCTGCTTAAGTTCTCCTAAGGGAATCCCAAAAACAAAGTGTAAGAGATATGGAAGGTTTTAATCTGAACAGAAATCGACAAAAGAAGAAGAAAAACCCCCCATGTGAAATTGTTAATAGCCAACAGAAAAATTCGAAGATGCAAAAAGTTCAAATCCTAGTAATTCAGTTTCAAGAAACAGAGAACTGCAGAACGAATCACCCAATTACTCAATAAAGGATGAACAATCTTGAAAGAAAGAGGATTCAAGAATTTTTTTTTGATCGGCAACAAAGAGAGGATTCAAGAATTAGGGTTAGTCCACGTATTTCCCAATAAATTAGTCAACACAATCCACAGATTTCCCTTACGACGATTCTCAATTTCACTCGTCGGGTCGATACACAATTTCAATTTCAAGAATTTTCCAAAACTGAATTAGGCGGTGAAAATTTGTCGACTTAAACTACTCTCTCTCTCTCTCTCTCTCTCTCTCTCTCTCTCTCTCTCTCTCTCTCTCTCTCTCTCTCTCTCTCTCTCTCTCTCTCTCTCTCCATAGGATTAACCAGATCCATAGCCGAAACCCACGAAAGAAAATCACCTATGACAAAACCAACGAAAGAAAATCACTGAATAACAAAACCCAGATAAGAAAATCACGAATCATGATACCTCTGGGTTGCTTTGGAACAACAGCAGCTCTTGAAGCCATATCCGACTCGGGATCTTCTTCTTCTTGGTTATGGCCAAAAACCCCTCCAAGACTCGTCAACAAGGACGATAAGAAAACCTGGAGACGACCGTTGAGTGTCTCTCCTTCTGGATTCTCGGTCGCCACTTCGATTGAAACAATTGGAATCCGAGAAAAAAATGCTCAAAATTCCTCAATCCTCCTTTGTTCGTCTTTTCTCTCTATTTCATTCGGCTTGTGCAATTGAATGTGAAAAAGGGGTTTAGGCCGTTCTTCCACCTTTTAATCTTGGAAGCGACGCCTCACCACAACGGTCACATTGTTTGTTTCAAACTAAGACCGTTTGATCTCGCATGATGCAATGATCCCACGGCCTTGGTTGCGTATCTTTTTTCTAGCCGTTACTGGTAAACAAGCAGAAACCCGGAAAAATTACCGTTGGACAATCGTAATTGGTACTCTGAAATTTTTTTTGGCAAACATTTTCTGGAGAAATAACAACAGTCCTCCCTTACAGTTTAATCTAAATATCAACCTTGTCCCTGTAGTATCCATTATGTCTATTTTAACTTTTTGATCTTACTTTGATTGCAATTAAGTCCAATCAACAATGGCTATTATGAAGAGTCAAGGACAAAAAGTGATCATTTCATCTCGGGAGTCAACTCAATTTGAGTTTATTCACCAACTCAAATATTATTCCAAACTCTTATAGATTTCAGCATCAAAGCCATCCTCTTTTTTTTTTTGGGTAAATTTAAAGCCATCCTCTTCCTCATTCTATCTAGCTGCATTTCCATGTCTCTAATATTATTCCGTGAATTCAGCGGAGAATGAACCCTTCATCTCCAGCGTGCCGCTGGATAGTTCAAGAAACCGCCGCCCGATCGACCTGCTCCTAAGGCTAGTACTAGATCTAGAACTTCAGATTTGAGTCTCCAAAATCCAAAACCATGGAAGGAGGGGGAGAGGATAAAGAGAGCCCAATCAGTAGGCGACTAAGAGGGAGGGGGGAAGAGAGAGGACAAAGAAGCAAGGAAGAAGAAGCGGGAAAGCAAAGAAGGGGGGCGGCAAGAGGGGTGGAAACCCACCATCCGTTATATCTCTAGAACTCTTTCGTCTCTCCCTTTGTTTTCAAATGTTATACTCACTTTATCCCAAATTGCTGCCCTTTTTAATTATAGCAATTTAGTTATAAAAAATAAAGTATTTTGTGTCGAATTTTTATATTTTTTGCACGATATTGAAAAAATCATGAAGTATCTTAATTTCAATGCAAAATAAAAATAAAAAATTCAAACTACAGTGCGCGGAGGCATTTTTATTTTTTGATCTAAGAATTGTACAACTTCTCGCTGAGAACACTCTTGAATATGTTTATTAAAGTCAAATTACACACGCATCGCATCTCATCTCATGTACCCAACCTTCAGATAAAAGAAAAGGAGACAAATTACATTAATCTCGTGATATAAAAAGTGCTCCTAATTAGTCCTCCATCGCCTCAACCTAATGTGAGAGCAATGAGTGAAAGGAGGCAATGAGCATGCTTCCCGAGCAAGTCTGCCTCCTTGTAAAAATGTGGAAATAGTCAAAGCAAAGACAAGAGTGCAATATTTTACTCTCTTTTTTGGTCCGAGAGACAAGACTGCAATTGGACGGATCCCATCTTCATTGCCATTGGACTCATTATTTAGTACGTAGTGTTTTTGCAAAATTATTACTCCATTGTCATTGCAACATTATCATGTGTTTACCATCATACTTTGACGAATGGTGCACCCCTCACGTCCCTTTTTGCATCGTACATTACATTCTAATGTTGGCCACTGTTATTTTTCGTGAAAGACCTGGCCACCACAACGTGACATTGTCAATACCATAGCAGCACTGAATAAAACTTCTCCCATTGGGACCCTAAGCCATCCCCCTAGTCCCCATAGGCGCAAGAAAAGAATCCAGCTTTAGCACTCCACACAAACGAAGGCGGCGCGTCGAATCACTTCCGGCAAATCTGGCCCTCTACTCCACTCTCCACTCCCACCATCATACACCATCACCACCGCCTCCTTCCCCCTCCTCCTCCCACCCCTATTCCTCAACAAGTCATCAACACAACCCATCACTTGTATCACCACCGCCTTATTCTTCCCAATCCCAACACAATTGAACCTCATTGTGTTATCCAATCTCACTTGCACCGGTTGGGGCGGGCTCTTCATCCTACACCACTCCCCAATCACGCTGCCACCTTTTTTTCTCCGTCCATCGAATCTCCAAAACGAGAGCTCCACCGCGTGACTTGTCAAAACGTAAACGTACCCTTCCTCCACCGCGCACGCCGCCACCACGCACCCTCCACTCGGCACTACACGGCTTCTCAACCACCCGCGCGCCTCCACGTCGTACAAATCCATCGAGCTCGCGTAATAATAACTCGCCTCCGCTCCAGCAGCGCGTGAGAACTCCTCCCCCGTCGACGCCCCAATTCTCAGTCCCCCAATCATGTAGAACACCCCGTCCACCGACGCCCCCACACACCCGTACCTCTTCCTCGGCGCGTCAGAAACCACGCGCCACGATTCGTTGCAGGGATCGTATTCTTCCACAGCCGATGTACGGGCAGCACCGCCTGCCACGTAGATCATCTCGCCGACCGCCGCAGCAGCGAATTTTTTCCTCGGGAAAAGCATAGGCGATTTTTCGGCCACAACCCCTGTCCACGTGTCAAATAGAACCGTCGATGTTCGGCTAATAATGTAGATTTTCCTTCCGATTGCCGTTACCCTTGAGAGGGAAAAAGGGTCGTGGAAGATTATTCCAGGGTTACTTGAAACGGCGTCGTTTTCGTTCCAGGTGGAATCGGGGCCGATTTGGTGAGTGGCCGTGAGGAGGAGATTGGAATCGGTAACAGTGATGGCGAAAAGGGTTTGGTGGAGAAGGCCGTGGAGGCGGCGGAGGTGGTGGAAGGAGGGCGAATCGAGGAGGTTGGACCAGCGGCGGCAGACGAGGGAGAGAGAGGGGAGGGTGGAGGGTGGGACTCTGGAGAGGCAGTCTAGGAGGAGGTCGTCTGGGAGGGAGGAGATGGTGGGTGGTTGGTGGGAAAATGCGGTGGAGGTTATGGTGGTAGAGGGGCGGTGGAGGTGGGGTTGGTGGTGGTGGTGGTGGTGGTGTTGTGGGTTTGGGAAACAGGATTTGGTGAGCCATGAGAAATGGCGAGAGTTGCAGTTTTCTGATGACATCAAGTTGAAAGAACGGACGAATGAATGCCAAGTCTAGATCTAATCTTCTCTCTTCCAATTTGATTAAAGTGAGCTTTTAGTATTCATACAGAATAATGATAGTGACACAAACTTTTTGCCACAACCAACCACAATCTACTCACAAGTTTGTGTCACAATCATTTTTATTCATAAATTCAATGCTTGCAACTATGGCAGTACAAAAAAGTTTGGTCAACCGTAAAACCGATTATAAACCGAATCGAGTACGTTTTGGACTGGAACATGGAGTAATGGTCCGGACACGAATTTAAAAATTAAAAAATCGTGACTCGTTATTTGATCCATAAATTTTTATTTTAAAATAGTAAATTAACCGAACTAGACCGTAAGATATTTATTCTATGTAAATAAAAGAATAAAAATATATGTGCATATACAAATAATTTTAGCACTGTTACTAATATTTTTAAGTATTTTAGTATTTTACATTAATGTGATAGGACGTATACCCTGTAATGACATTGATTCCGAACGCGTAATTTAAAATATTTTTCAGAATGGTTTCATTAATTAAAAGTCAAAATACGTTAATAACAGCGAAAGCTTAGTTTGTTTACATCAACTTGATAATATAGATTAAGGGGGTGTTTGGGCACCTCTTTTTCACATTTTGGGATTCTCCTTTTATATTATGCGTGTTTGACAAGTGAAAGCCATCACATGTTTTCCCAAAATGAGTTTTGAAATTATGGGTTTAGAGATGAGAAGTCAAAAGTAGGCTAGAATGAGTTCTTTGACTTCTCATTTTTCACTTTTTCCATTTTGATTAACAAAAAGACTTACAAAATGTATTCTGCACATATCTCTCAAACACTATTCATGTTGCAAAATACATTTTGCACATTTCTCACAAACACTCTTACCATACTTAAATTTTAACCAAAATTCAAAAAGCCAAAAGTCGAAAATGAAAAGTTGAAAATGAGGTTTCCAAACACACCCTAAGTTTTTGCAGAAGATTACAACTTCAACATTACATTTTCTAGAAAAGAACAGAGCGACAACTATTAAGGCTCAGAGGTCGACAATGTTGTCCTAAAAAAGGCTTCACCATCGACTTAATGTTGACCTTCAATTCCGTCTTCAATATCTGGCATGGAAAGTCACGATACAAATACCATGAGCGAATTTCGCTCGGCACTCTCCTCTCCTAGCCTCTTCTCTCTTCATGGTTGTGAGAGGTTGAGACCCTCTCCTTGCAGTCAGGAGATTTCTCCCTCGCCCCTTTTTTTGGACTCGGGAGGCCCAGATCTCAGGATCCAGCTCCGGATTTTTGACTCTTTGATCCAATTGATTTTGCCAACTGATTTTTGGAGGTCTCCCCTAGTGACGATGGCAACATCCGGGTTTTTTTGCAAGTTTTTTTTTATTATTTATTTCTATTGTTTTTGTATTCCAGACTTTTTGAGTCCATTGTAACCTTTTTTATTAGTAATGGAATGATCTTTCTCGGCTAAGAAAAAAATAGTATTAAGGGCATACAAGTTCAATATCAGCATTGAAGAAATAAAAAGTAACACATCATCCAGTTTTTTATTAGCCATTACAAATGTGAATTCTATGGATTCTTTCCATAAGAAATCCACCTTCCACATCCACTAACTTTGATTGTCCTCGTGAGACCACTCCCTTCTTATTTGTCATGCACCAGAGTCTTACGCGCATACACCCAAGTGTCATAGTACTTAGCTTGCATCCGCATGAGACTACAATGAGAAGCCAGCTATGCAGTCAAGAGTTTTCCCGTGACGCATCGCTCGTTAGGATCGATCATTCTCCCTACCATCCTCTTCTGGCATGCATGCCGATAAATAATTTCAGGTCACGCAGTCCAGAGTTTTCCTGTGACGCATCGCTCGTCAGGTCACGCAGTCCCTCTGGCACGCAGGCCGAAACATAATTTCAGGTCACGCAGTCCCTCTGGCAAGCATGCCAATAAATAATTTCAGGTCCCGCAGTCCCCTAGCCATCCACAACGGCTTATAATCACAATCATAAGAATTTTTGCATGGGCTGGACAAATTTGAGAGTAATTTCTGAAGAGTTAGTCTTTATTGGAGGTTAGAGGTGACAATTTCTAACCCAACCCATGAACCCATCGAAATCCACCCACTCAAAACCCAACCCAACCCACCCCACCCATATTAAAATATGGGTTATAAATGGGTGAACCCATATTAACCCATATACACATGGGTTTATATGGGTTCAAAATGGGTTGGACCCAAAATTAAAATGTTATATTCCACTTCTCTTTTTCTCAGCAAAACCCCATTGTAAGTCTCCTGGATTCCAGTCATGTCTCTACCATCAGTTTCTCCCTTTAATCTTTTTGAACAAAAATTACCTCATTTTTTAAGGGGTGCCTCAAATTATAGGAAACAGGACCCTATTGTCCCAACTCCCAAGGGACAGCAGTCACTGCCAACCCTAAAACTAACGCAGTTTAGGGGGATTTAAGGAATATAGTTAAAAGTTTTACTTGGTACTCAATTAATTTATTAATTTTTAGGCCCATTTCGTTTCCCACAAAAATGATTCAAATTGCTCAATTTTCTTAAAATAAGAGAAACTAAACCAATTTAATCGGCTTTTTACTACTGCGTATCGAAATTGATCAAAATAAACAACAAATTGAATAGAACCGTTGATAAACAGAAATTGAACAGGACTGATTAAATCGGCTTTTTACTCCTGTTACCGAAATCGATCAAAATCAGCAATAAAATTGAACAGAACTGTTGATAAAAGAAAAATTGAACAGAACCACATTGTATTTAATAGGTTTGTTTCCGTTCGGTTTATTTGGGCTTTATGTAATTGCTCCAATTCATTGCCATAAACAAACAAATTCAAAACCAACTTTGCATGTATACTCTGTAATCAGATGTTCTTTAATGATACTCTCTCTATTTCTCCCAAAAAAATGATTCAAATATAACAGAGCATACTCTTTTAAAAAAAAAAAAAAAAAAATTGGGTTGGATTGGGTTGGGTTTGGCTTAACCCATATTCAACCCACCCATATCGAACCCATTCACTTTCAACCCATATTCAACCCACCCACATTCAACCCATAACCCATACTAACCCACACAAACCCAACCCACCTATTTGCCACATCTACTGGAGGTATATATATTGCTGCCACTAACAACGTTTTATTATTGGCGATGGTCACATAGACAGCATTCGTTTTTTTTCTGGAACAGCATCCTCTCACGTCTTGGGGTTGGACTGGACGCTCTTGTTCATCTCCTTTTCAGGTATTTTTTGGGCCCGTTTTAATTATTGGAATCGTTCTTGTTTTAAAACTCGTCGAGGACATTGTTCATGTAAAAAATCATTTTGACCGGATAAAGTTTGATACAGCTTTAGAACACTTTTATGGTGAAGTAAAAAAAAAGATTAAAACACTAAATTAAAACCCATTTAACCTCATTTTCCAAGATAAATGTGCTCCAAAACCATATCAAATTTTGTCCGATCAAAATATACATATATATTTTTTATGGATGATGTTCTCGATGACTCTAAAACGTGAACGATTCCAATCAAGAAAACGGGCCATAAAAAAACTCGAAAAGGGGATGAACATGACCGTCTAATAAGTCCAAAACGTACCTAGACCGGAAAGGATCCTGTAAGATTTTTTTTGTTTTTTTTCCCCTGCATTTCCCTCTCAAGCAAGGCATCATGACAGAGACAATGGGGTGAACCTTTTGTATTGCCAATGAAAATCATTTCAGCCAAAGAAAATGCGTAAAAGTCTATAATTAATACAGTAATCTGCTCAATTTCACCTTTCCATTTTCAGTTTTTTTTTTTTTTTTTTTTTTTTTTTTGAAAAGGCAACCTTTCTTTTTTCAGTTCAGTTCAGTTCTCACATGTGACTACACTATTAGCCAAACGACTGTGACACTACGCATTTGTCGTTACCTGTGAATGGTCACATGCATTGTTGCGTAAGATATTTACCCAATTAGAGCAGGCCCTACAACTAATTTAGAGCTTCTGCTGAGTTTAAAAGAATTATTTCTTTCTTTTTTTTGTTATCGGCTAAAAGAATGGTTTTAAAAGAAGGATGTGGTTCCTACCGGACGTACATTAATGATCAGAATCGTACATTATATAGATCTCGTCAAGTATTTCAACCCTGAAAAAATTTGTGTTTATCTGATAACGTTCAATGCCTGATCGGAAACATTCATTTTGAAACTTTTGAAAAAAGTGGGCAAAAGTAGTTCCGATCCAGCGTGTCGAGTACATGTTTTTCAAGATTAATGTGATTTGATCAGGTAATGAACGGCATCCGATCGACACAAAACTTTTGCAAGGTTGAACTACTTGACGGGACCTACATAATGTACGATTCCGATCATCAATGCAGGGCCAGTATAGGCCTTAAAAAGACTTAACTGGATGGAAAGTTCTTCTCCCGTAACTGGAGAGGAGAGAATGATTCAAACCGTTTTTTTATTATATTTGTCGATTATGTTAGACATGCAAACATCAAACTGATATCTTCCATTTCAACCAAAAAAAAAACATCAAACTGATAGTACATTGGTGGCAATATGATTGAGATACCTTTTTTTCCTTTGACGATAAGAAGTAATGGCCACCTCACCAAGCCACACCTGGTCCGATCAAAGGCAGGTCACGCTAGTACTAAGTTATTCACAAAAAATTACTTTCTTACAGTAATGTCCCCATGTTTTTTTAGGGACTTAGGGGGGGTGCTGTGCAGCCCCACGGCGGGCCGCGCCGACATTTTTTTGATGATCGGAGACATTCACCACGTAGACCTCGTCGAATACTACAAGTGTAGAAAAAATCAATTCGATCGGATATCTTTAAGTACGTCATCGGAACACAAATACATTGAAAACAAATGGAACACAAATGGACACAAACACTGGATCAAAATCACTTTTTCATGTTATTTGTGTGTCGATGAGGCACTTAAAGATATCCGATCGAGTTGATCTTTGACAGACTTGTAGTATTCGACGAGGTCTACGCGGTGAATGTCTCCGATCATCAAAAAAATGCCAGCGCGGCGGCGCCGTGGGGCTGCACAGCACCCCCCAGGTTCCGTTTTTTAGCTTGAAATTTCTTTCCAATCGTGGCCAGCCTTGACCATGTTAGTTTGAACCCCAGGCGGAATCATAACATTAACCCCAAAAAAAAATTAAAGCTAAATGCAAATGGATATAATTAAGTGATTAACTACATGCAAGCAATTTTTACTCTCCTTTTTATCCACTTATACTTTTTTTTGGCCTTGTTGATGTAAATTGAAAATTTATCCTTCCTCGCGTGTGAAAAAATAGTAGCTAAAGAAAAGAGAAGATGTGCAAGTGAATAAAAGAGGAGTGGAAAACAAAAACAAAAAATTGAATATTTCAGCAAAGAGAGCAAAAAAGTAAAACATGAAGCAGATGCACATCTAACAACCAATTTGTTTTGTAGGGCTTATGCGTTGTTCTAGTGGTGGTGGCGTTCTAAAATGAAAAAGAGCACTGCTTAAAATGAAAAGAGCTAGCACTGCTACATATCCAGAATCTATTTAGAATTCAAAATTGTACGGTCCAGATTCACTTCAATTCAATTTAGACCGTGCAATTTTTAATTCTGGGTAGACTCTTGGTACCCATTCTGGGTACGTAGGCCTAGTGTTTTAGTCCTGAGTTCAAAGCACGGGTGCGACATGCAATTCATTAAAGAGAGGAAAAATCGGTTCCTAGGGTATATAAAAATAAAAATAAAAAACCATTTCTTCCACGAGACGAAGGGCATCACTAATGACATAATCAAATTTGAATAATCAAAATTTGTCGCATCAGCTTTTGATTATCTATTTAGTTCATGACTAAAGTTAGCAATCCCAACCTCAACAATGGCATAATCAAAATGCGTTGGCAAAAATTCAAATCCAACAGTCAATTTTATTTTTCTCAATTTAATGGTCTATATTGAATGACATTCTAGTAAAATAAAGTAAAATAAGTGAAAGTGTAAAGCATTTGTTAAAATTCATAAAGTGACCAACATCGTTAAATGTACTGCCACTTGCCAAAGTGAAGAGTGAGGTTCACCTGTCCATAAAACATTTACTTTATGGAGAGTGAGTTTCAAACAACAAAAATCATATGAAGTTATAACTTTTGTATTTGGGGTCCAATAATTTTGTTTTATTGTGAAAATGTTGCTAGTTTCAATTATCCGAAGACTCAAATTTGGTTTTTGTTTCAGACTTAAGAGGTTGTTAAATTTGGTTATTCCATTGTGAACCATTTTTTAGCCAAACATAACTAAATTTTTTGGGGGTAAATTAGCTTGAAATAGAAAACAAGATAACCGAATATATATATACAGCCTACAAGGGCCATACCCCAAGGAGGAAAAGAAAGAAAAAGAAAAAAGATTAGGGTGCCAAGCAGCTACAAGAGAAGCAAACAAAGGCATTCGAAGTGTTTCCAATCCATCAAACAGAGGGAGAAGAAATACATCCAAAAGGAATTATGGTGACTACAAAATACATAAGGACCCCAGGCTATGTGGAGAAAATTTTGTATGCCCATAGGGTACCACGCTGGCACCAAAACGTGGTACCCTCCTCCAATCACAAAGTGACAGATACACCCCAAGTCATTACATTGTCAGAAATATGTCACGTAAGCAATTGATGAAGTGGGGAAACGGAGAGTTTAACAGCCGTTTAATACTTTACTTTCTTTCATATCTCTCTCTCTCTCTCTCTCCTTCATAAAGGTGCTGACCCTTCACTTTTGCTTCCACCTCTTCTCTCTCTTCTTTCTCTCTCCTCTCTCTCCTCACTTCAAAACCTCCATGGCTGAAATCTCCTCCCACATATCAAAGAGCAAAACCTAGAGGTTGACTGAGGATGATGAAATTTCCTCACCCAGATCGGAGCTATAAAAAGATGGCAAGAGCTTCAAGTAATCTCACCAGCCATCCTCTTCCGAGTTTCCGATTCTTATGCGTACTAGAATGGCGGTGAACAGATTTGAGAGTGGTTTATGTGAGAAATGAGAATTTGTCATGAGATTTGCCAAGAATCCTGAAATTGAATCCAATTTAGAACCTTTGCCAATGGCCCCAATTTATCAAGAGCCAAAATGAACATAACCGTGCAGTTCAGTTTAACCCCCCAAAAATTAACATAACTTTGTTTTGGTGAAGGAAATGAACATAACCTTGTTTGGTACTCCCTCCGTCCCAATTTTATAGTCCCAGTTGACGCTTTTTGTTGTCCCAAAAAAATTGTCCCACTTCAAAACTAAATGGGTAATTGTTAAGGAATTTCCTCTTATACCCTTATATTTTGAAATTAAAAATAATAAAAAAAGTAAGAAAGTGTAATGATTGAAGGACAAAATAAGAAAAACATGTTGTCAAAAGTACAATGATTATGTCCCCTTATTAAGTTGGAATCCCCAAAAGGGACTATAAAATTGGGACGGAGGAAGTATTTGACCAAAAATCTGAAATTAACATTCGGGTGATGATTAACGTTTTTCAGGAGGAAGTTGCAGGGTGCCTTGTTGTTCTTAAAGTCATGAGTGTCCAAAAAAAAATTGATTACCCACTACCCAGAAAAAAGAAAAAGTGCAGGAGATTGATTAAGAAGTCATGTATCAATAAGGGTCATTATACTCACAGTATAAGTTCATGATCCAGATTATGACTTTTTTATTTTCACTTATAATTGCGAAATGGGAGGTAGCTTGATAGTAATTTTTATTTTTATTTGAGCAGCAGAAAGTTTTAATCTTGTTAAGATTGGAAAAAATGCAGATGGGCAATAATCGTTAAGAAAGCAAATTCCAATTGGATAGTGGTTTCTTTTGATTAGGCACCAAATAAAACAAATGAAGAAGTTGAAAATTACAAACTGGATAATGTTTTTCTATATTTGTAAGAGCTTTTGCTCCTCGATCTTTATTTACAAACCAAATGATCCACTCACTTTCTCTTTTTCATTACCAACAACATCCTAATTCAGTAAGAAAGCAATACAATCAAAAAAGAAGAACAAAGATGCTCTGTTTCCGATCCCCTGGAATTTCATCATATCTTCGTGTCTTGCGGCTTTTTTCTGGATTGTTTCTTTCTTCATCATCATATTGGCAGTCTGTGGTGGTGGTGTTTGGCATCATTTTAGATAAACAAGGATGAAGAACTGGTGGTGGGAGGTTGAGATAAACAGGGACGAAGAACTGGAGAGAGAGAGAGAGAGAGAGAGAGAGAGAGAGAGAGAGAGAGAGAGAGAGAGAGGCCATGGGTGAGGAACTCAGGTCACGAACAAAGAGAGAGAGAGAAACAAAAGCATAAATTTTGAGAGAGGATTTATATGGGAGAGTTTAAAGGGCGGGCCATTCAAATTTTGAGCCAAATTTTGAATTTGGGTTCTGCAAATTGGACTGTCAGGAGAGAGAAAAAGTAACGGCCGGATTTCCTCCGTTAATTCTCAAAAGCTGAGTTGCTGATGTGGTGGGCTGGTGATGTGGTCTGACTTAGAGTGTATCTGTCACTTTGTGATTGGAGGAGGGTACCATGTTTTGGTGCCAGCGTGGTACCCTATGGGCATACAAAATTTTCTCGGCTATGTGAGTCGAGTATGGGCTGCCAAAATTTCCAGGAAGCAGCAACCTTGGGATAGCCTTGTGGGTTACACATGGCCCACTTGCTAAGAATAAAGTTATCTGGAGAAGTTTATGTCCAGTGACAGGAGTATGAGAACAATGAACTGTGAGGCCAGAGGACAACCCCCTCTGGATATGAACCGAACAGCGATGCTCAAAGTAAATATGAACCAATTGAAGCATTCACAACTAAACACGGAACCAATCGAGACATTTGGCAGCAAGTACACAAAGGATATCTCCAGCATCTACTACACTGTCCAAATAAGCAGCATATTTCCCAGAACACGCTGCCCATAAATGTGATCTATTTCGGCAGCCTCTTATGCAGAAAAATATGACAGCAACCACAAGTGGATTTTCTAGTTAAACAAACAGCTTACGGACTGAAACATATGTACACCAATGAAGTTCAAAAACCGAGTGTTGACCAACCTTCAAAGCAATTAGGAACAGCCTCTGAAGGTTCAAACCGAGAGCTAGATTATGAAAACCCATAATTAGAATATTACAAGCAGTGTAGAGAAATTACTTGGACAAGTGAAGTAAACTGGGCCCTTTGCAAGTATGTGAGCTCACACAACTACACCCTCGAAAGACTCACACTCTCACTCTTCTTTTTTATTATTACAAAGGACCAAGGGTACCAGACTCCCTCCACTGTATCCTCACAAGATTTACGCACACTAATTATTACCTCCACTCGAAAGAAAGTTGAGGCACAATCACGAATCTCGCTAGGTTATCTCGCAATATGAGTAGGTCACTCAACACAAACAGCGGGTAATCATAATGAAGATGCCAGACACACCAAAGTAATTCCCTTACAGTCACCAACAAAGGAGGTCCCTGCCACTTCAAGACAATCGGAAATCTGGATATAGATATTTACCGTTCGTAAACATTTTACTTTTGGTTATGCCATTGGAGATAGCTTAAGACTTATTGTCAACCATGGTGGCAGTCCCCTGTTGGACGGCAAAAGCCGTGGAGCTCCTTGGTTGTTAAGTCACTCGTTCGCATTTGGGTTCATCCGTGCTCGCGTTGAAAAGTTCAATATTAATCTGTTCAGGGTGGTTCCCCTAAGGTTTTGAGGTGTTCCGCACCTCATGGCAGCGTCCGTTTTCCGAAACTATCTCCCCAATCACAAGGAGATTGATCGTCCGATTTTCAGTTAGTTTGTAGCAATGCAGGTGACGGGATAATTAAATGAGGTCCTATTGAGTATTGACATGAAATTTTACCAGAAGCTTCGTAATTATGAGAATGGATTTATTTACTCTGATTGAAGAAAGGGTGAATTGCTCTCCAGTCCACTATACCAATTTCCTAAAGTCAAGGGTCCACTCCATAATTTCATAAGGTCTCCAATCCACGCGCGTGTCCAAAAGACCAAAAAAACCCTCGCGTCAGAAAACGCGTCAGACAAGTAAGACGCGTCAGAAATTCTGACGCGTCAGAACCGCGTCAGAAACCTATACGCGTTTCAGTCCCACGATTAAAGCCTTAAAGGCAAAATCCCTTAAATGATGGCGACATGTGGGGTACCCTATGAAAACTAAACCCCACGAGTCAGAAGAAAAAAGTCCATTCGCCACCAGTAGTTTCGAATTGGTTTCGAATTGGGTTTGGACGAATTGACTGGTGCTCGTGGTGATGGCGACAAGAGTCTGAAACATGCTCCTTCTTTGTGGCTTTTTTTTTTTTTTTTCTTAGGGTATCCTATGAAAGTGCCTAAACCACTAAAACCCTATAATTTGAAAGTGCACCCTAAACCTAAACCCTAGGGTACCATGTGAAAGTGCCTAAACCTAAACCCTAGGGCACCCTATGAAAGTGCCTAAAATCGTAGGGTACCCTGTGAAAGTGCCTAAACCTAAACCCTAGGGCACCCTATGAAAGTGCCTAAAATCCTAGGGTACCATATGAAAGTGCCTAAACCACTAAAAACCCTATAATAGGAAAGTGCACCCTTAAATTTAATGTAAGGGTACATTTGTCTAGTAAAAAAATAGAATGGACCTTACACCTTAGAAATTGCAAAAAGGTGGATTAGAGGTGTTATGGAAATATGAGGTGGACTAGACATGTTACAAAAAACTATAATGGACCTTAGAACAATTCTTTATTGAAGAAATTAGGTCTTGCAATAACATTGAATTGTGCAAGGATTTTGTACTCCAAATTGACCAATTTTACCGGGTTTTGGAATAGGCTAGTAAAGACCCAACATCCTTTGATTCTATCGCGGCTTGAACCGATCTCTCAAGAATGTTGAAAAAATGTATCTGTCAGCGCTGATGAGAGACTAGACCTGTCAGACAAAGTTGGTCGTTTGGCCACGAATCAAGCTACCGGGAGTCCATTTCTGACTATTCGATGAAGGGCTATGATCGGCTTAAAATGCTATGCCTAATGCCTATGCTATGCACATACATATTTATTATGATGCTTGATGCAAAGTACAATTTTACAGCTCACTACGGGAGCAATATGATATATATTGTCATTAATTTGCTTTTATAATTGGGGAAATTGCTTAAAAATGGAAGTAGGGGCAACTTATTGCAAATTTACGATGTAATTTTATGGAAATTGCTCCCAACATGAAAAGTAAAATTTTAATTGCACATACATGGTACCAATTTTTGTGTGGACCGAAATACCCTTGTCTAAAAAAACCCCAGTAAACCAACCCCCACTCTCCCTCCTCCTACGCCCGTGTTGCACCGTTCCTACATCTTTGTTGCACCATTCATGGAATGTGGTTGCACTCTTCAAAAAATTAATTGCACCCGAGTTGGTCCAAATAGATTTGCAGTGTGTTGTCAGGTCACACTTTCTGGAAATATATTCTTCTCCTTGCACCGTTCCTACGTCTGTGTTGCACCATTCATGGAATGTGGTTGCATTCCTCAAAAAATTAATTGCACCCGAGTTGGTCCAAACAGGGTTGCAGTGTGTTGTCAAGTAACACTTTCTGGAAATATATTCTTCTCCTTGCACCATTCCTACATCTGTGTTGCACCATTCATGGAATGTGGTTGCACTCTTTAAAAAATTAATTGCACCCGAGTTGGTCCAAACAGGGTTGCAGTGTGTTGTCTGGTCACACTTTCTGGAAATATATTCTTCTCCTTGCATCGTTCCTACGTTTGTATTGCACCATTCATGGAATGTGGTTGCACTCCTCAAAAAATTAATTGCACCCGAGTTGGTCCCTAAGAATGAAAAGAAAATGCATCTTCTTTAAGACATTTAACCAAACACCTTGTGTGCGTGATAAATTTCATACAGAAGAATACCGTATACATACACACGATAAACGACAATCACGTCACTCACTCACACAAACACCTACCGAAATACTTATAGAAGATACACATGGGAGTAGAGAACGTTCACGAGTCGGCGTCTCCTCAATAAGACATTCGTTTCACCATGGAAGATAAAGATAAGGTAGAAAATGAAGCCCTAGAAATGTCTGAATCTAGATTTCATGATACTTCGCCGACTGTTGGTGATAAAGACGTTGAAGTGGGAGTTAAGGAAATAGAGTTTCCTACTGATTATTCGGAACTTGTTAGGGCTAGAGACGGCGAAGTAGCATAGGCGCAGAAGGGACGATGGAGAGAGAACGTGATTTGGGTTTTGGAAGGAGTGGGGTTTTTTTTGGGAAATCTTACAGGTAAAGGGTATTTGGGTGAAATGTTATTTGTCTTTCCATGTATTTGCAAATGTTTTCCTCCTTACCATGTTTTTCTAATTCCAGAAAAGTACACCATGAGTTTGCAATAAGTTGCCCCTACTTCCATTTTTAAGCAATTTCCCCTTTATAATTTTGGGTGGGACAAAATCTGCTTTTGGCCATACCTTGCCAAAGCAAATCGATTACGTTGATTGTGGCAGCCCCGTACTAATTGGAGAAGAATTTGGCACATTCGAACATTAAATTTTTTTTCCCCATAGTTTAGCATTTTTACTGCATATTTTTTCACAGACAATGATGCTATGAATGTACAATGAAAAGGAAATCACATCAATTTTCAAATGTATGTGAATAATTTAGGGTTTGCTCATCTTTTTACATGTAGAGCAAAAGAGAGATTATCTATTGGCTCCGGCATTCATAAAACTTTTCAATAATTTTTTTTAGTGAATTGGTTCGACTAGCTAGTTATTTACGAGTATACCCAAAAAATACATTGTACAAAAAATAAAAATAAAAACTACAATTTAGAGCATTGTCGGTTGGAATCAAGGAAAATTAATATCGTAATGCTTGTATATGAATACTATAGGAGAGTTGGAAAAAACTTTTATTATTCACAAAAAAGAGAGCACATATAACAATACCTAATTATATGACTTCCTAATTAATTGTTTCCTTATATTTTTCCGCATAACATGTAACTAGATTTCCATTGAACAGTGCCACCCCGTGGGCGAATCTAGGCTCCGTCCCTGACTCAAAGCCCATAAAAACCTAGAAATGCTATGCGCAAGGAAGCTTACACCGAACCATACACAGAATGTGAGTGCTTTTAAAAAAACGTGTTTGTTGTATAATTCATAACTAGCAATTAGTTGTATAATTCATAACTAGCACCACAAATGGTCATAGCAAAAACACCTCAGCCTCAAAGACAGTACCACAAAAGCCTCTTAACAAAACCACCACAATTGTTTGTTAACTACCGAACCATGCAACCGAGTCAACCCGATTTCCAAATGATACACATTGTCGTATCAAAGATCTTACTGTTTATTTCCTACATTATTTAGGATGGACGTAATTCTTCTATTTTAATGAGAAGGAAATGCCAAACACAAATGGTAGATATGAATTACCAAAGACTAAAGAGAAAAAGCCTTGTCCAACATTGCATTTGCCAGACTGTTAAAAAGCCCTTTTTCCTAGACAAGTAAGGGCATCTCCAGTACTGGAGTTTGTGTAAGAAATAGTGTAAGACAGACTTTTTTCATTTTTTGTGTCCTAATAGTGTAATTAGTAGAAAGTTAAATAGTGTAGTTAGTGTCATATAAATACATACCACAATACAATTGTGGCTGTCAGCCACACTTCCTAAATGGGGCCCATGGCTTAAAGTAAGAGAGACAAAGAGAGAGAGAGAGAAAGAGGGTGGGAAATCCCATCCGGTACAAAACTCTATTAATTTGTACTTTTTTATACACTTCAATAATACTTTAACAACACCCTAACAATACCATTGCAACATTTTTTACCTTAACAACACACTTTGTCATAACAACACACAAATGAGACCCACTTTTTACACTTTTGTGTCATAACAACACATTTTTAACTCCACGACTGCGGATGCCCTAATAACTCTAGTTTTGCAGAGAGCAGATTACGAGCCGACATAGCCCAGGGGATAATTTATATCCAGGTACAAAGGTTTACATCAAATGCACGCGTAGGTACAGGTAGGTTCCGTACTTCGTCTGCGCATGTAGATTCTCTCCTCTTCTCTCTCTCTCTCTCTCTCTCTCTCTCTCTCTCTCTCTGCGCGTGTAGATTCTCTCTCTCTCTCTCTCTCTCTCTGCGCATGTAGATTCTCTCTCTCTCTCTCTCTCTACATAGGCACAATTCTCTCTCTTCTCAACTCCCTAAACCGTATGAAAGTGCCTAAACCTAAATCCTAGAGTACCCTATGAAAATGTCTAAACCACTAAAAACCTATAATAGGAAAGTGCACCCTAATACCTAAGCCTTGGGGCACCCTACCAAAATGCCAAAATCTAAACCCTAGGGCACCCTACCAAAATGCCTAAATCTAAACCCTAGTGTACCCTACAAAAATGCCTAAATCTAAACTCTAGGGTACCCTATGAAAGTGTGTAAAATTCTAAGATACCCTATGAAAGTGTCTAAACCACTAAAACCTTATAATATGAAAATGCACCCTAAACCTAAACCCCGAAAAAGAGCGACCTACCTTAATGGTAATTAAAAAAAAAGTGACTTACCTTAGTGGTAATTAGATGTCTCTTTTCTAGACCTAAAGGTAAAAATCTGTTTAGCGGAACATTGGAGCAGGCATAACACAACCGGTGTACAAAACGACGAGCAAGACCTTTGACAAAACATTAGAAAGCCTAAAAATAAAAACGTCAAACATGATTGGAATGTAAACTATTTCGCACCAATACTCCAAATGAAGGATGAACCACAATCACTTTTGAATCCACGCATTCACGCAAATCGTAAACATGCGCATACACTATCTAATTTATGCAAAACAGCCTATGCTAACAAACCCATCATATAAAGGCAAAACAGGAAAACTAGGCATGTGTGATGTGTCTGATATAAAAGGAAATATAAAGCAGCAGAGTAAGATGCCACCTACCTGCCAATTATAACTAATCAAATGAAATTTAGATGGGTCACAAATTGTACAAAAAAAAAAAAAAAAAAGAAGGCCCATCAACTAGTTCGAACATATCCAACAGCAGCAGTTGCCAAAAGTCAACATCAAGCATGGCTATCACGAAGGTTGTATGCACGATACACCTATTACGATGCCACATGTGTTTACAGACCAAATTCAACCAATCAACCAAGACCAACACCACAAAACAACACAAACAAGATTTTCACAGCCGTGGGAACTACAAAGTTGCCCCCAACGACCCTTAATATCTGAAAGACAAAAACAAGCATTGTTTGAAATTGGAAAGGGGTTCAATGATTTTCAGAGAGTGCACAGGCCACAGACATGGAATTCCATGCACAAGACCCATGACCACATTTTTTTCTCCACATGGCGCGAATACGGAATATGGAGCTTATTTGCTTACAGTCAATGGCTCACTGCTGAAATCTTCACCAAGAAGTGCCCCTATTGCATCCGTCAGAACAGAATGTTCCCTGCCGCGCTCAGTACTATGACCAAACCAGCTAGAATCAAGTAAGAAATCCGGCCTTGAAAATACCATCTCATTTGCATTTTCTTGCTTTTCATAACATTTCATTGTACCCCAATCAACTGCTTCTTGCTTCACTTTGCATCCTTCATAACACCACGTAAAGTTAAATTTAACACAAGTCAACCTTTATACAACAAAGCTAACGTGACAAACAAACTCTTACCGGGCAAGATATAAGCTGAATGGGGTTCATCGAAGGAGTATCCACCAATAGGAGTGCATTCGCTGAATACTGATGCACCAGAATGACCAAGAGGAGAGATTGGGTCATCTGAATGTATTTTGGATTTTGTCTCACGGAGACTCTGTGATGAGTCCACTAAGTCACTGGCAACAACGGTAACATCAGAATTCTGGTGGCAACAACTATTCTTCGAGCTTTTCAAAGTCTCTGATTCATAAAGTACTGCTTCCAACAAGCCACTGTTCCGTCTAGAAAGAGAATCTGATTGCGTTTGCTCAGTTGAGGGCGATTGGATTAAAGTATCATCAGACTCAAGGGATGGAAGTGGGGATGGAGTCACCCCGCTACCTACTTGAGTATCTGAATATTGGAGTGAAGGGAGCTCCAACTTCATGGCCCAAGACATGGGCTCAGAAGTAGAGGAATTGCCATTTAAAAGGGCATGGCTGCCAGGATGTCTGGATGAGGATGATATACGGTCGGCATTCCGGTCACGGTCATACATGGCAGAATATGCAAAGGATTGACTAATTTTTTCACAACCATCATCCTCATATTGATCAAATGGTGGGAAACTATCAACAGTTCTACTATTGACACCAGGAAGCAGGCACTCAGATTGCCTAAGGCGCTTAGCTGGATGCAACATTGAGAACATCAAGCTATTACTGAGGGAAGAACCAAGGCCTTGCGCTGGTACGCCATTTGGAGGAATATCAAGAAGAATTGGTGAATACAACTGTTGATTGAACTCCAAATTCTTGAATTCCACAGCTGGAATTTCAAAACTATCTGTTGGCAAGAGATCAGGATGATGAGCTTCTCCAGATGGGAGAGTACCGGTGTGCTGACAGTGTTGACTATCATGCAATGATTGACATATGTCAGGAGGATAAATTGGTAAGCCAGCACGCTGCAGTCTCTTGATTCTCGTATTCCAGTAGTTTTTTATCTCATTATCCG
Organism: Vaccinium myrtillus; assembly: GCA_016920895.1. NCBI lineage: Eukaryota > Viridiplantae > Streptophyta > Magnoliopsida > Ericales > Ericaceae > Vaccinium > Vaccinium myrtillus. Next base: position 30,718,801 of record CM029275.1, on the reverse strand, counting down.
TGCGTCCAGGCAACTGAAAAGGCATTGTAGGGGGAGAAGAATCTAATTAGCACAGATGTCGAAAAAGAAGGAAACTAACATATTACTATTCTTGGCAGGCAATACCATCAAGAAAGGGCATATATCCTCACCACTTATTAAAGTTGCATTATTTGACATGAACACGAGTACACAACATTACCTCTAGTAAAAGGCAGGTAAACACTGCCTAGTTTCGAGCACAAAATAACATAAGCGGGAAAAAAAAATTTGAACAAAGACAACCCAAGAAGCCCAAAAGATCCAAAAAGCCAATAAGAGGAACGGCACCTTAGACTTAGTTGATTATCTTAGTGGAGCTAAAGGGTTAAGGCAAGGGGATTCTGTATTTTGAGGGCTTTCCTTTGGTCAGGAGCAAACTTCAAGAATACTAGAAGGATGTGTGTTGTCCTAGAGCTGGGTGCGGGTTAGGGATAAGTGCCTTGTTTGGATTCAGTGATTTGAAGGGGAAGCTAAGGACTTTTAAGGGATTCTCTTGTTTGGATTAGCTTTAAGGAGGGGAAATGAGGTATGGAGGGGAAGGGAGGGAAAAGAGCACAAATATTTTCAACACATCGCTTCACAAGGGAGGAATTGGAGGAAATTTTCATTCAACTCTGCTTGGGAAGAATGGAGAGTGAGGAAGCCTAGGGCATATTTTATGGTTTCGCACTCTGATCACTAGGCTGTCTAGGCACAGTATATTGTGTTGCTTGCTATTCGAGAGAGGCCTAGCAATAGGTCTATAGAGCTCAAGGGTACAGTTGATTGGGGTATCCTTAGGCGGACAAATTTAGTGGTCTTCTATCAAATCACCTTGAAAAAGGTTTCACGTCACGGTCAAAGAAGCTTGCATTTGCTGCTGCTATTTACTCTCTGTAATAAAAGACATTGGAGAATTCTTTACAGGTTGAAGCAAAGTGCAAAAGAAGTTATTGTTCAAATTTTGAAAATGTAAACAGATGCTTTTATTACAAATGAGTGTGCTTACAGATAAGTGGATAACTAGTTTCAGGCTCATTGGAGTATAGTTAAGCCTTGACATTGGCATGTTATCTCTAAATATGAGTTCAAGGTGAGGTTGGCGCACAGGCTTCTTTGCTGAGTGGTGATCATAAGATAAACCTGAGGGCCTCTCTATGCTGGAAATGACATACTTTAAGCTGTTTTATCCTCTTGACAAGTATGGAGACTCTTGTACGTGTTCCTCGTGGTTTCTAGTGAGTGATGGTAACGTATTTTACTGAGGTAAAATGGTGGCTTTCCTTGTGTGTGGCCATCGCCCTTAGTTGAGGTTTGCTTGAGAGCAGATAAAAACTGTGGGAGGTAATTATGTAAGGTGGCCCTAGGGGTTAAAAGGCAGATTTCCGAAAATTGATTGGAGATAGGTGGATTGTTACCATTTTGGAGCTGCTGGACTAGATGCACTTAGTATAGTTTCCGTTCAGTCTCTGCTAAAGTGGTTCTCCATTGTCATCCCCTCCCCTAACTGCTATTACCATCCCTCTTTTTTTAATGGTAATGGAAGCTGGGCGGCTGGTGGGTGCCTGGGTGGTCATGGTTTTTTCATTTATACTTCTCATGGTTCTTATAGCTCGCTATTAGCATGTTATGGTTGCTTGATTCAACCCATAGGGCTGGATGCTCTTTTGGTATGGCATGTTTCCCTATATGGTTGTGTTTGTAAGAGCCTTGAGTATACCCTTGTCTATGAGTATTCTTGTTTTCTTTGTTTTCATATAAGCTTACTTACCCCCAAACATTAATGTCACGTTTGGATGCAGGATAAGATTTTGGTGGACAAAATAGTAAGGGAAGATAAAGATAGAAGGGTTAATACTTATGGAGGGTGGACCCGCATTGATGTGACATTTATAAAGGCAGATAAATAGTACTTGGTTTGATATATTTGCCCTTGTGCATGCCCATATTAGATTACGAATTACATCAAAGATTTATTGGCAAAAAAAACACTTTTTTATACATTTCAACAATGAAACTATCATAACCTAGTACTTGGTTGGACAAAATAGTAAGGGAAGATAAAGATAGAAGGGCTATTACTTACGGAGGATGAACCCACATTGATGTGACATTTATAAAGGGGGATAAATAATACTTGGTTTGACACATTTGCCCTTGTGCATGCCCATATTAGATTACGAATTACATCAAAGATATATTTGCAAAAAATCACTTTTTTATACATTTCAACAATGAAACTATCATAATCTACTTCCTAAAATAAACTTATATTTTAAAAAAATATGAGTTTCTCAGACGTAACGGTAGGAATCCAGAAGTAACTTTAGTGTGTGTGTGTGTGTGTGACTTTGATCTATGTCTTAGGGATTTCTTTTTTGGTTGAGATGATTTGAAACCTTTTTTTCTTTTTCTTTTTTTCTTTTTTTTTTGATGGATTAACTGAAGAGGTGAATGTCCCCGTCTATCTGAAGACTAGCAAGGTGAATATGGTTACCAATTCATTTCTTCCTTTCTTGGGATAGAACCGAAAGAGTGAACAATATGGGTTTAGTGGAACATGATTAAGAGCAATGTTACATCCGTTCATGTATCTTAGGAGAGACTAGAGAGGAGGCCACATGTTATTTTTAGTTACTTTTTTAATTTTAAAATCAGAAGATGTTATTTTCAGCTAGTCTCACTTGTCACAGTTTTTTTAAAACGACAATAAAAAAAATAATAAATAAACCCTCAAAACAGTAGATAGAGGTAGAGATGGAGGACATTTTGGTCAAAAGTGCACCCAGACTAATTATGGACAGCCTCTAACCTGTTCATAATTAAGAGGGTTGCAGGGGATCATATATGGAATGGGATGACTCATCCAGGTGAGCAAATGGGAGCCAAACCAACAGTGTGAGGTGGGCCTGGGATTAGTCATCCGGGAGCATCCTCATCCACCCTCATCCTCCATCCAAACGAGTAGGACAAAAAAACAAAATCAACAGAAGAAAGGAATAAGACAGGAAAAATCCAAATGATACAAAAAAATCTACCTCAGTTTTGCACTAGTGAATTTACGGATCCTAAAGTCCTAATTGATTGGGGTAGGCTAGGAGAATCCATTTTTTTCCATAGAACTCTGTCCAGGGAAGCATGCTCTGTGATATCAAACAAACCTAGATACTTTCGAACTACCTCTTGTAAGATTGACCTTTCTAAACCACAAAGATAAATGATTTGGATTCTGAAAGAAAGGAAGACAATTCAGTTCAACTGGTTCAGGACCTTCAGGAGGTACATGACACCTAGGTAATGATTGATACTAATGCAATGGATGTTCACTGAATCAGAAATCACAATTATACCAGCCAAATAATTGCATAATCCTATGAAAAAAAAGATGGAACAAACAGATACTCGTAACAAATCATCCATAAAGGTCTAACTCTTTCTAACTATTTGAAGAATGCAAAATTCATCACTAGCAATGTACTCAATATTTTCCAGATGGAACATAGTGGAAGTGCGACTCATATCTCAAAAGTCTGGGTAAAGTTGACAACTCAGATTACCAGACAGCACATACAGAACACTCCACACTTTTGGAATTACACTAAGTGACAAAAAAATTGCTGTCGAAGCATTAATGACCTTCCTACATGCAAGAGCAGTGGGCATGTAATGTATTCTACAAGGTACATTAATGGCATTTTGAGGGACCTCGAATAAATCTCAGGAGATCAAAAGGAAAGATTGGTAGACAATATGAAATGACTTATCAAAAAAAAGAATTCTTACCAAACACCATTGGCCATGAAATATAAAGCATGAATTAAATTCGAAGGCGGTAGAAGTACCACATTCTGCAACATCACTCTAATAATGAAATCTCGGAAAACTTTCAACCAACCAATCAGCAATGTGGACTATAATCCAACTATGTAACAAATAGAATTTGTTTGTCCAGATCAAAAAAAAAAATCATTTTTTATACAGATGGAGATCGCCCCAGAAAATCTGGAATTAAAAATGGTTTTGTATAGGGTTTAAAGGATACTTTGTGTCTGGTAATATGGACATGCGCGAATACACCCAGCATATAGCCACCTACGCATACTAATAGCAATGCCGTAGTTTTGTCAGAAGGGGCAATTGTATGCTATCAAGTTAATGGATTGATATGTGTTGGAATCTTCTTAAAGTTAGTCTAACCTCTGCCAGTGGAGGACGCAGGATTGTACACAGCTGGGGCCCGAACCAAGTGTATTTCTACACTGATAATAAAAATATCATATTTATACCTTGCTACTTTGTAGGTCTAAGTTTGTGTGTATATATCTAGCCATCATTTTATTGATACACACGATCAAAAAATTGTTGGTAACTTGTAATTATAGGGAGTTTTTTTTCCACATATGTAGGCTCTTGTTAACCTTAAGAAGTAATAAAGAAAATATTTTGAGTTGTGCAAGGGCCCGGGCACGCGCCGGCACCCCCTTCCGTCCACCCCTGACCTCTGCATGACTCTGTGATTAGTTAAATGATCACATAACTTTTTCCTTGATAGATTCAACAATCAATAAGGAAATTACAAAAACTCATAATAATTGGTTTCCTGGTCACTTTTTAGTTTTTTATTTTGGTTTTAAGCTTTCAAAATCCAAACAATTTTCTCTCTTTTACTGGATAACACCATCAAAAAACAAGAGGTACGGTAAACAAGAAATTGATTGAACGGCACCTTCATTGTCCTACGTGATAGAAGAAAAGGCAACATGGTAAATAGGGATTAGAACATTTTAAGTTTGTCATTGATATGATGGACTCATGGCATAATCTTTTAAATGGAATATCAATCTTGGTTTGGATAAATTAGATTAGACTATCTCAAATGGGGAAGGGAGATAATTACAATGATCCCCCATTAGTAAAGCCAGATTTCAACGCACTCCACTAAGCTTTATTGGTTTTATCATCACATGCAATTACACCAATGTCGTGAGATCACCTTTAGTCTTGGGGAACATTTGGCAATTGCACAGACAAAAAATGCAATGAAGTACCCTTTTACAAACTAAAATCACATTGAATATGCAAACCTGTAATAGCTTAGTCTTTGACTACAATGCTTTCACAAAAAGCATTATACTAAGCACCTAGAATGAGGGTGATAGTTGTTTACTACAGAAGAAGAGAGACAAGGGGTGGTTATGTTTCTAGGAAGTGCGGTAGATATGGAGAGGCTGGTTATCTGTGGTTGGGGAATTAGAGAGAACTGCTAGCAGCGTGGAGAGGGAGAGAGAGAGAGAGAGAGAGAGAGAGAGAGAGGGTGGTGGTTATGCTGGCACCATGGAGGGGAAGAGATAGAAAGTGTTGTAGTTATGCTGGCACCATGGGGGGAAGAGATAGAAAGTGTGGTAGTTATGCTGGCACCATGAAGGGGAAGAGATAGAGAGGGTGGTGGTTGTGCTGGCACTGTGGAGGGGAAGAGATAGAGAGGGTGGTGGCTGCACTGGCATAATGGAGGGCAAGAGATAGAGAGGGTGGTGGTGGTGGTTTGGTGGGGGGAAGAGAGAGATGAACATGGTTTGTAGGGGTCTCCCATGGGTAGAAGGCGCGAAGAAATGGAAGAGCCTAGTGCTACGTAGTTGGAGAGAGAGAGAGAGAGAGTGCTGGTTGTGTGGTGGGAGAAAGATAGAGATGGTACAAGACCAGTGGTTTGCAGTGGTCATGATGATGTCTTATGAAGAAAACATATTGCTGAAATCTAATAAAATACAACTTATATACCTGGATCCATCTTAACAGTTAATCTGGTAGATCCAACTGTTAATTGAAGAGCACGCTCTTGGAAGAAAGTTTTCTCTACCCTGACCCTTAAGCCTTACTATTAGCTAACTTACACCGACGGGATAAGCCACAAAAATAAATAAAAGAGATGTTGTCCTTACTAGAGAGGGGGTACGATGTTCTCAAACCTTCACACACTACAAATAACCCAAACCTGACGAGAGGTTAACGTAAAAATAGAAACCATAAGTATCACCTATGTTACCTTGGACACGGATACGAGTTCCGGGTATATCCTATGAAGCAAGGACACAGATACAACACTATTGGGTCAACAGAACTAAGTTACATACAAAAGATGTCAAATGTCTTTCTGCCAAAATGTTACCTTTAACCGAAACTCTCATCTAGTAGTATTAATATCAGAACTATTTCGAAAACAGATATGCCACTTCCAGGAAATGCATGAACAAGGAACTGAATATTTCTCATGTTAGTCAATAAAACGAAATACACATGTTATCGATAGATAAACAGTAACGAAACATTAGCAAGTACCTCCGCAGCCATGCGAGCCCATTTGTTTCCCATCTTGGCATGTAGTTCAATAATGTACCGCTCTTCATCTGGTGTGAATGCACCTTTCCTCAAGTCTGGTCTTAGATGATTTGCCCAACGCAGACGACAGCTTTTACCACAGCGCGAGAGTCCTGAGTACTTCTGGACAGCATTCCAGTTCCCCTCACCATGTTTGTGAACGTAATCAACCAAAATTGCATCTTCTGTCGACGTCCAGGGGCCTTTCTTCAAAGGACTGGCACCTCCCAAGTTTCCTCCACTGCTAGCTTCTTCAGCATATGGGGAATCCATGCAATCCTTGGACACTGTCCTGTCCTTACTCTCACTTGTCATATTTATCTCCTAGAACCTGCTGTGAAAATAAGACAAAGCAAACAATAAAGTGCAGCCCCACAAAATCAATGCTGAAAGTGGAATCAGGATTAGATAGGAGCAACCAGAAGCAGAACCATAAAGACTAAGACATGGCATAAAAACTGGATGCATACAAACTTCACTAAAGATATTAAAGTTTTTTGAATCATAAATTTGTGAGAATATTAGTGAAGAAAAAATAATATGATGAGCAAACCAAAAAAATAAATTTCACGGTCTGTTTGGCTTGAGGATTTGGGGAAAACTCTCTCTGACATCCGGATTACAACTTGCGTGACAAATGATAAAAGAAGTTAGAAAGGGAGTAACCTTTACATGGGACTACTCAGTTCAAGTTTTGCAAGATGCATACCGTAGAAGTGGTATAAGTTCCCGTAATTGCTTTTCCACACTTTTTCAAACCGAGGGTATCAGTTTAAGCTAATAATTTGAAGAAAGAGATAGACAACTGCTATATGTAATTATTACTTACAAGCTGAGTATTTATTTTTTAAAAGTTAGGTAATATCTAGTTATGATTCATTGATCTCATTGTGTGCTTAGAATGCAGTGAACAATTTGGTGACTCCATGTTCAGTCATGTTAACAGCAGAAAATGCTAGCTTGCCCCAATGAACATAGAGAGGCTTTTCAGTCAGAATGCAGTGACGTATTCGTGAAATGCGTGATTGTTAAAGCATAATATCTTAGCCTTTTTCATGTCATATTTTCCTTTCTCTCCATAAATCTTCCACATTTCATCAATCCATGCACAGCCTAAAAGGATAAAAACTTTAACCCACTAGCCAATTCGTCAAAAACATTTCACGATAAACAATAAGAGCTAACACAAATCGAAAAGGTAATAGCCTAAAACTAACACAATATCCGAGTAAAATGTCACCAAACAGAGTAGCTGACAACATTTTCAACCTTGTGTTTCTAGCAGTATCTAGATCCAAACCACTAGAGCATGGTCTGTACTTTTTTACTTTTTCTTTTATCTTGGTTACTTTGAAAAGCCATGCCTTGCAGCCAAACAGTATCTAAGTTTATGAAACTATAAATATACAGCAGAATGGGATATAAAGAGATCAGCAAGTTATACCTGAGTGGAAGACTGAGGAAAGTTGCGGAGCTGAATTCAACCAATGTCCAGCTACACTATGATTCCCAGAGATGATCCTTGTAGTTAACCTAAGAACAATGCCACTGAAAAAATATGAAGATCCACCCAGAAAATAAAAACCTCGAAACGCCACGAATCTTTAATTCTGAAAAAGGTAGAAACTCACGAATTTTAAAGATTGAAGCAGTAAGGTGCAAATGCTTTTTCGAACAATTCGTGAAAGCAATTGTAGATTCAAATGTTTGATTTCTTAGAAATGAAACAAGATTAAAAAGAAGAGAGACACGACAGATTATCAATATAAAATTGATATAATCCTTCCAACAAAACACTGATCTAATGGAAACAAAAATACCTCACCTCAATTTTGAAATTTGGAAATGAGAACAAGTGGAAGAAGAAAATACGAAAAGATAAACTGGAGACCATATGAGAGTTGAAGGAGGAGAAAAAGGGCACTAACCCTAAAGACTATTGAAGATTGACTGAATACAGAGTTCTCTATTGGTAGGAAAGTGGTGCCTGAATCATAAATTGTGAAAAGATTAATACAGAAAAGATAATATGACAAGGAAACCGAAAAAGAAATTAAGGGTTTTGTTTGGTGTGAGGATGTGGTGAGATATGAAGAAGAGAACTCTCTCTGAAGTTCAGATTATAAATTACGTGAGCAATGATAACAACGGGTGAGAAATGGAGTAACCTTATATTCAGTTCAAGTTTAGCACCATGCATTTGCTAGAATTGGTATAACTTGTATAAGGGTTTGCCATACTTTTTAACACAGAGAGCATCAGTTCAAGGTAATAATTGTAGAGCGACATTGACATCTGCTATTTCCAGACATGATCTATGGATCTCATTGTATCTTAAAATGGATTGAACAATTTGCTGACTCCATGTTGAGTCATGTTGACAATGGAAAATGCTAGGCTAGCCGCATTAAACACGAGGAGAAGATTTTCACTTAGAATTAAATAATCCTATTTCCAGAATTCATGGTTGTTAAAGTATACATATCTTAGCCAGTTAGCCTTTTCAGTGTTCTTTTCCTTTCACTGCATAAATCTTCCACAAACCCTCAATCCATGTACAGCCTTGAAGGATAAAACCCTTATCCTTTCCCACTAGGCAATTCATCAAAAACATTTCGTGATGAACAATTAGACAAAGCAAAAATAGAATTGGGAAGAGCGAAAACCTGATACCCTATCCGAGTACAAAATCGCCAAAAAGAGTAGCTGAACAGCAGTGTCTACCTTACATTTCTAGCACTATCTAGACCCAAATCACAAAAGCATAGTCTAGTTGTAATTTTATTTTTTTTTACTTGTTCCTCTCTCTCTTGGTTGCTTTGGATAAGCATGCCTTGCAGCCAAAGAGCATCTAAGTTCATCTAAATAAGCAAAAACATATATACACAGCAGAATGGGATATAAAAAGGTTAGAATGTTATACCTGAATGGAACACTGATTGGAGTTGCAAAGCTCAATTCCACCAAATTCCAACCCTAAATTATGGTTGCCACAGATGATACTTGTTTAACTAATCTAAGCACAACACTACCGAACAAAATTGGAAATGCTCAAAAAATAAAATCCTCTAAACGTTACAAATCTGTAATTCTCAAAGGTAGTGATTGACGAATTTCAACCGATTGTAGCACTACGGCGCAATTGCTTTACACAACAATTGGTGAAAGCACAGCTGATAATCAAATCAAAATCGATACAATTCTACCAAAAAAAGCACGGATCTAATAGAAACGCAGAGTTCAACCTAAGAATTATCGAAAATTGGGAAAACGGAGAGCGGAAATGGAGAGCGTGAGAGGGGTTGAAGGAGGGGGTGAAAAGTGGGCCAATCCCTGAACCTAACCGTAATCGGTGAAAAAGGAAGGCGATGATCCAATCATAAAGACTTTTTCAGAGAGAAAGCTTCGAAAGGGTCTTTTTTCTGATTTTTGATTACCAGATTTTATTGGGGACACAGAGAGAAGAAAGAAAAGGGAAAGTAAAGTAAAAATGGGAGGGGAGATGGCAAGTAAAGAGGAAAACTAGGATATAGAGTAAAAGCTTAGCTGAACACAGTACCACCTCCTGTGAGGGAGTGATTTTTCGGTGTCCACATGGAGAAAATTTTGGGTGCAAATAGGTATGGGTGATGTGTTACCTCCCTCGCCACATCCGGCCACTAAAAAATGTATCGGACGGTTCAGATTAAAACACACTTTTTCTTTTCTTTTTTATTTTTTTAAAAATTCGGACTACACTTTTAATCTGGACTGTCAATTGCATTGTTGGACGGCCCAAATGTGACGAGAGGGTACCACGTGGTACCCTCACTGTACCCAAAATTTACTCGTCCACATGGCACCATCACGTGGTGTCTCGAATCTCGTTTTCATCGTAGTGAGTTTTAGACACCACCATAATACGTTGTGAAAAAGGGCATGTGACACCAAATGACAGTGCTCTAGTATCACTAAATTATTTTTTTAAGGCTTCAGGCCTCTCTTTTTTGGGTACTTGGAGAATTCCCAGACTCTTTTTCTATATAGATTATCGTTGGTTAACAGTTTCTAGGTCCCACCTTAAGAGCATCCACAGTAGGCTCTCAAAATGACTCCTAAGTGAGGCTCTTAAGATTTACCTAGTCATGTGCTCAAGTATTGCCTTCAATGGGCTCCCTATATAAACTCCTAAAGGTGCCTCCTAAGCTTGGCTCCTAGCACAATAGTTAAATTTATGTAGACTTCTAGCTAACTCCAAGTGGGGCCAAAGTCTTTAAATGTTTTTTTAATATGAAATCTTTGAAAAAGTTGCTCCTGATACTTTTTTCACAAAATAGAGAATGTTATTGCTAGCCCATTGGGTGCACACATCCTCTCTAAATTTAACAAGCTCTAGCAGTGAAAAGTGGACCTCAATTATGTTTATGTGTACACCTTAGGAATTAGGATACAACTTAGGAGCAATTTTTAGGGAGCCCATTGTGGATGCCCTAATGTTGCACGAAATTATCTGAGACATCACGTGACGGTGCTATTTATGAGAGAGGGGGGCATCAAAGACTTTTTGCAGTCTATACATTTTTATTTAGGAAATTGATATTCACACTCCCAATTTTGATGCAGGGACTCCAAGCTACAATAGTTTTCCAAAATTACTTTTTTCAAGTTCCATGATTTACTTCAGTCACTCTAAAAAACCTTTGCTTTTCTCATTTATTTCAGGCACACCCAAAAAAGCAAAATTTTTTTTTTCCAGAAAAAAGCAGATAATTGCTCAATTCCTTTTACTACACGTCACTGAATTACCTACTTCCATATGTAATGTTTCCTTGATAGAATCTTTATGTTATTGTCTCCATGTTCTGCACCAACGCAACCTGGACAAGTGGTCTTCGGCTTATGATTGTAGAACTATCATTTTGTTCATGCAAAGTCTCTTGAGAGTTCTGTTACTTTTCCTCTCAAGAGTTCTCTAACTTTGGTGATGTGTTTTCTTTGTCTCACTACGAGTTTTAAAAATGTAGATTTGCAGCCGTTGTGAAGATTTTGAGGAAAAAATGGTAGATAATGAGTATGAAAATATAAAGATCTTGTGTCGTAGCCATTATGAAAATTTTGCATCATCAACATTTTTAATTGTGTGCTGTTTATTTTGGAGAATTTTAGTATTGTTTATTTTATTTTATTTTATTTTTTGCCCAAAGTGGCATGAAGCAATCTGACATAGATGCATGTTCAATGTTTGGAACATAATGTTTATGTTGTGGATGTTTAATGTTTGGAACGTAATATTAATGTTAATGTTTAGAACCTAATGTTTATGTTTGGTTTTGGTTCATTTTTTCGTTTGGAGTGTCTTAGTAAATGAGGAGATAATTTGGGGGTGGAGTGCCTCTAGTAATTTTTATATCTTAAAAGGGTAACTTTGTAACTTCATTAAATATTGGAGTGTCTGCATCAAAAAAAGAAGCCCCAAAATCAGCCCCTTTATTTATTATCACTAGTTTCGTAGCACGTGAAAGGGTGGTTGAAAAATATATACTCCTCATGGGATTTGCACCAAACTTTATTTCCATGATCAGATCTATTCATGGGAACAATTCAATTTGATATCTTTAGTACTTGATTTAAACATTCAACTCTTTGGTCCGAAGTTCTAGATCGACTTGAATTTGAACCAAAATATGTGCTATCTGATAAAAAAAAAGTTCCAATAAGAGACTGAGCTCATTTTTCCAAGATAATCTTAAAAATAAAGTTTTACAAGATCAACAGATCTAATTATAAAAGTATAACTCGATAGGAAATTTAGATGTAGGAACAAATTGGATTTTGAGCCGAGAAACAGGTAATTTCTAAACACAAAATATTTCTCACCGCACCAAATTCCATGTGCACTCAACAAAAAAATTCAAGAAATCTCTCTTCACACTTAAAATTATTCCACCATTAACTTTAGATATGAACTTACCCCTCTTTAAAACTCTCTTTGGTACCATCTTAAATTTTATACTCCTCTAAACTAACTAGAACACTACAAAAGAACCCTAACTTAAAACAAATTTTGCCACCTCCCAAGTGGTGGTGGAGATTTCTCATGGCTTCTCTCTCCCATAGAATAATGGATGCAAGTAGTCCAGCCTCACTATGGGATTGTCGTTGAATAAAGTTACAGTGTCCCCTTTCTCACTAGAATAAGAAATTACAAAAATGGACAAAAATGGAGGAAATCTTTGTTGGGAAACTAATCCCAGAACCTAGTAATGACACATACAGATTAGACAACAAAAATCAACACAAACCCTGTGATGTGGAATTGGGGTTTACCTCTCATCCGTAGACACGAACGCTAATTGACTTGTTTCTTTTTAGAACTTGACAGACCCAATTACTGTACTCAACGAACACTGCTTGACATTACCTCACATCTTCTACGATATTCCTTTATACCTCGATTACATAGTCAAGCGTAGACTTCTACGCAGTCTCCTTGTTCTCTTTCTCACAGCCTCTCTTCTAATTTTCTGATTGACTGTATGAGACCTAGAGAACATAACGATATATTTATAGGGCTAAAGCAGAGACCTGAGGAGAAATAAATCTGGACTCATTGTGTAAATAAGAAAACCTAATCCCAACCAAATTATATTCTTATTTCACAAATTATAATTCACACCACTAAAGAATTATAATTGTATTCCCGTCTTTATCTCCATTATATATTGAGCTCCACGTTATTAAATTCTTACCAATCTCCCCACGTTATGATTACAGATACCCGTTAATTCCATTAAAGTACTAACAATTTTGAGGAACATAATGGAAGCAGTTTTTGAAAAAATTTATGCGTAAAATTTTCATATCTTGCATGGACACAACCAAACCAATTTAAAGGCATGGGAGACTTTCTAGCTCCCCAACCATTAGTTGACAACAATTTTGTCATTAACACAAAGGTTACCTTTTTAGGAATTCTAGAGAAATGTGGGGGTTCTCTTCACCATCCCATCATATCCATAAGAGTCCTATTCCTTCTTTCTGCTACACCATTATGTTGTGGCATACTTGGCACAGACAACTGGGATGTAATCCCTTCTTTTGCCAAGTAGTTCCAAGTAGTTCCTAAATTCTCCCAGGAGGTATTTGCCACCACGATTGGATTACAGTGTCTTGATGCATTTATCCAGATGCTTTTTCCGTTTCCAGTCTATGCTCACTGAATTTCTCAAAGCGTTCGGACTTACGGTACATCAAATAAATGTACTCATATCTTGAGTAATCATCAATAAAAGTATTGAAATACTAAAAAACCACCTCTATCTCGGATATTCATAGGTCCACATAGACCAGAGTGAACCGATTCCAACGGTTCATTGACTCTATTCCCTTTAGCTAAAAAGGGTCTCTTAGTCATTTTACCTTGTAAATATGATTTATAGACTGGAAGTGCCTCCATTTCCAATGAACCCAAAGGTTCATCCTCAACCAGTCTATTTAGATTAATATGACCTAGGTGTAAGTGCCAAAGATGCGTTTAATTCAACTAATATTTAGTTTGTTCATTTGCCAGGAAAAAGAAACTTATGGAAAACTTCGTTTATCCTGATTCAATGACGATTTCGAATAAAAATAATTATGGGAGTTAAATATTTGACCACCACATTTTAGGAAACTAATTCATATGGACTACTACCTCTAATCAACATGCAACTCTAAAATGAGCTATAAAAAAAATACAAAGGCCTGGTTTGGCTTAAATAAGCCAGATTTTTTTTCCTTTATTCAATTTTTTTGCATTTGTTAGTTTCGCGTCAAAATTTTTATGTGAATTATTTATTCGTCTTGACGAGAGGAATTAGAAAAGTTAAAACTTATGATCTAAACTCAAATTTCTTTGAATAAAGGAAAAATAAGCCAAAAAGAAAAAGGGAAAATTGCTCTAAAATGGTAGTACGGGCAATTAATTGCAAAGACATGGTGTACTTTTCCGGAAATTGCTCCCAACATGAAAAGGAAAATTTTAATTGCACATACATGGTACCAAGTTTTGTGTTGACCAAAATACCCTGGTGTAAAAAATTCTCCCTAAACCAACCCCCTCACTCTCTCATTCACTTTTGCTGACTATTGCACTCTTCTTCCACTTTTGTTGACCTCTTAATGGAGAACTGTTGCACTCCTCAACAACTGTTTTGCACCCATGTTGCACGTTTTTTTACTCAAATTAAACTTTCTGGAAATTTTTTTAGTGATATTGCACTCTTCCTTCACTTTTGTTGAACTCTCAATGGAGGTCTGTTGCACTCCTCAACAACTATTTTGCACCCATGTTGCACGTTTTTTTACTCAAATCAAACCTTCTGGAAATATTTTTAACGACTATTGCACTCTTCCTTCACTTTTGTTGAACTATTAATGGAGGATTGTTGCACTCATCAACAACTGTTTTGCACCCATGTTGCACGTCTTTTACTCAAATCAAACTTTTTGGAAAATATGTACTGACTATTGCACTCTTCTTCCACTTTTGTTGAACTCTTAACAGAGGACTGTTGCACTTTTCAACAACTGCTTTGCACCCATGTTGCACGTTTTTTACTCAAATCAAACTTTTTGGAAAATATTTACTAACTATTGCACTCTTCTTCCACTTTTGTTGAACTCTTAACGGATGATTGTTGCACTCCTCAACAACTGCTTTGCACCCATGTTGCACATTTTTTACTCAAATCAAACTTTCTGGAAAATATTTTTGCTGACTATTGCACTCTTCCTCCACTTTTGCTGAACTATTAATAGAGGACTGTTGCACTCCTCAACAACTACTTTGCACCCATCAGTATACTTGCAATGGAATACAGGTCATTTATCTTACATTTTTACATACATCAGTGCAAAGAAAAGAGCTTGACAAAATTCTGGGTTAGATGTCCCAAAGATTTCTCCTTCCTGTTGTCTGCAAACAAAAGTATCTTCATGAGAAACTAAAAATCACGAACCCTTTGGAACTTCTCCAAACCCTTTCTAGGAATATTGATTCTTGGCTTTCCTTGCCAAAACCTAATATAAACAAAAACACCAATAGATCAAAATTTGTGGATTTCAATATGCTGAAGAAAAAAAAAAGAAATTGGGGATCTTACACTCACGCTCTCGAGTCCAATTGTTTCGAAGCCATCTTGATTGTACATCTCCAGAAACTGCACAAATTTGTCCAGAAAATAAATAAATCAGAGTGATAAGAAAGAGAGAAACTAAGTTCGCATGCGCGCGCAAGAGAGAGAGAGAGAGTACTTAGTGCATTCTACTTACTGCAGTACGATTCTTTAGAATCGGAGGAATGAAAGGCCATGGTATGTGTTTACAAGGGATTCAAGGAGTAGATATGTGAAACCCTAGAGAGAGAGAGAGAGAGGAAACATACCAGTATCAAGAGAGAGCGGAGGGGCTGTCGTCATCCAATAGAGAACCGGACAGAGAGAGGCAAGCTAGGGCTAAATCTGGAGACTGGAGTTGGCTGGAGAGGAGAACGATCTAGAACAGTATAGAGCTAGGGGGGAGAGAGAGAGAGAGAGAGCAGAAAGTGGGAGGGAAGAGAGAGAGAGAGATCGTGAATTTGGGGTTAAAGTGGGTTGGGTTTGTATTGAGAACAAAATTTTAGTGGAGGGTAATTTTGTCCCTCATGCCATGTCTTTGCAATTGTTTTCCTTCTTACCATGTATTTCTAATTCCGGAAAAGTACACCATGTCTTTGCAATTAATTGCCCCTACTACTATTTTAGAGCAATTTTCCCAAAGAAAAATTCACAAAATTGGACGCGAAATTAAGAAATAACAAAAAAAATTGATAAAGCAAAAAAATAAGCCGACTGCCTTATTAAGCCAAGCAAGTTTAAAGTATTGTTATCAATGACCATGCGATGCTATGGAAGTTTAAAAATAAACAGATAAAGAGGGGGGAAAAAACCACAAATGTTAACCTATTAAGAGCATCTCCATCCCTTACCTAAATTTTTACTCAAATTTAATAAAAACTTGATTTGATATCACTCCTTTCAACATTTACTCAAATTGTACGGTGGAGATTTAATTCACAACATTGAATCGTAAATTTGGTTCTAGATTTGATGATGAGCAAATTTGATGAAGCATTTGAGTAAAACCAAATTTGGTAAATTTGGTAAATGAATGGATTGGTAATTTTTTTTTTTGTGTTTTTACTTTTTACTCAAATTTAAATTTGTTGAAGGACTTAAGTAAAGAGTATAGATGTAGTACAAACAAGGGGAAATTGCCCTAAAATGGAAGTAGGGGCAAATATTTGCCTTTTAATGACACACTTTTTAGAAATTACTCTAAACATGACAAGGAAAATTTTAATTGCATATGCATGGAACCGAATTTTCTATTGACTAAAATAACCCCCTCCTGAAAAATACCCTCTTAAAACAACCCCTCCCATTCCCACAATTCATCACATCACAGTTCACGTTAAAAATAAACCCAAGAGAGAGAGAGAGAGAGAGAGAGAGAGAGAGGAAAGAGACCATTTATTGAGAGACGATTGGAGAGAGAGCGAACAAGAACCCTAGATCTAAAATTTCTGACTACCTCCTTCAATCTCCATTATCTTCTTCTTCTAGTTCTTCCCTAAATCGTGTCTCCATCCCGTCCCACTACGAAAAGAAGCAAGCACAAGGTCCCCAAGCACAAGCTCACACAACTGTTAACAAAGCAACTGGTATGTTTGATCCGAATTTGTTTACTCAATTCTCCTATCTCTCTCTCTCTCTTGATTGGTGAAACTGGTTGGTTATGTATTTGGTGCATCAAAAGGCATTTATTGTTTGAAAATTGATAGTTCCATAAATGGAATTTTTTGAAAAGTTTGATCCTTAAGAAGAATAAGATAATTATAGCCGGAGACAACCTAAATTTTGGTTGGATTAGTTCATTAATTTGAGATTAATTTACTCTCTGCATTGGAATTAAGCTTTGTTTGGATCTTCTGATTGTGAACTGAACAATGTTGTAGTTACATGAAGCAATGTTATGATCTAGGGACCAGTTTCAGTTATTCATTGAGGTGAGAGAAAAACTTTTGAACATCCAACATCATCGGCATTTGCGATCTGTTTTGCTATTACTAAGCTAGAGTTTCTACTTCGCTTACACAATGAACACTAAAGACAATTAGATAGCCAGATATCTCAAATGAAGCTCAATAAGGACTTTCGTGCATTTGAAAATGGAAATCGTGTCCTGGAATGGTGTTGCATCAGTTTACTTGCTATGATTGATAAGACTTATGTATTTTGATTAACTCTATTGCAGGTGTTCTTCATCTTCAGCCTCTATGACACTTCTAATCATCATTGAGCAAGGTGTGGGAATTCTCTTGTCATTGAGCTTCTTGGTCCGCTCCTGGACATGCTGCATCTGCTGCATGTCAGCCTTCATAGCAGCATCCAATGTCTCAAAATGTTGAGCAACATTCTTGTAATCACATATCTGAAGTATCGTGCATTTGAGGTATTTCTAGCCAGCCAAAAGAAGTTCCATGCCGATGCAGACGTATTTCTGGCCAGCCAAGAGAAGTTCCATGCCAATGCAGACAAAAACTACTAGAAGACGATTCCAGACCTCATCCCTAACGAAGTGCCAACAATAGCAAAGAAGAGAGGAAAGAAGTTCCATGCTGAGGCTGTAGCCGTTGATTGAGGGTTTCGTGCCAGTCTTGTCATGTTATATATTGGTGCATTTGGCACTTCCTGATGTAACTTTATTTTTTTACAGGAGAATGAATCTCTAATGTGAATGGATGTATTGGATAAATTTTATAAATGAACGATGAACTTTTGGCATGTGTGGTCAAGTCACAATTTTTGGAAAGATGTTCCCACCGTTGCACCCTTCCTCCACATTAGTTGCACCATATGGGGTTGCATTGTATGGTCAAGTCACATTTTTTGGAAAGATATTCTCACCATTGCACCTTTCCTCCACATTAGTTGCACCATACCAGGATACTAATTGTACTCCTCAACAAATTCATTGCACCCAACTAGTTATTGATGATTATGATGAGAATGACCCAGCTTTATGGAAAGATATTTTCACCATTGCACCCTTCCTCCACTTTAGTTGCACCATACAAACATACCAATTGCACTCTTCGACAAATTCATTGCACCCGAGTTATAGGGTTCCAGTGTGTGGTCAAGTCACAATTTTTGGAAAGATATTCCCACCATTGCACCCTTCCTCCACATTAGTTGCACCATACCAGGATACTAATTGTACTCCTCGACAAATTCATTGCACCCACATTGGTCCAAATGGGGTTGCAGTGTGTGGTCAAGTCACACTTTCTGGAAAGATATTCTCAACATTGCACCCTTTTTCCACTTTAGTTGCACCATACTAGGATACCAACTGCACTCCTCGACAAATTCATTGCACTGTCTTAGGCCAACTTTCCTCGCCAATGTGGGCGCAATGAATTTGTTGAAGAATGCAATCGTTGTCAATGTAGAGTGCAACAAAAGTGGAGGAATAGTGCAATAGTCAGTAAAAATATTTCCAGAAAATTTGATTTGAGTAAAAACGCGTGCAACATGGGTGCAAAGTAGTTGTTGATGAGTGCAACAGTCCTCCATTAAGAGTTCAACAAAAGTGGAGGAAGTGTGCAATAGTCTTAGACTAACAAACTAAAGATAGCAAGAGGATGCCCCTTCATTATGCTTCTTCCAACAATGGAGAATACATTTTTTGGTGCTGAAACTGTGTTTAAAAAATAGGCTGTTTTGCACAAATTTTGACAGCATCTCCCCTATTTTCTTGCCTAGCCCGACGTCTTAGCGTCTCATCAGACAGTCAACAAGAAAAGCAAACACAATTCATATAATTTGGACTCATGTCGAGTCATTCTCATCCTACTAACAAAGTAACAATACATATCCAAACCCCACATTGGGGCCATGCTCATAATCGAAACATAACTCTCATTTATAAAATTCATCCAATACAGACATTCACCTGTTCAAATTGAATACATAATGTTTACAAAAAAGGCATGAGGTTAACCTAATTATCATTGTCTCCCTTAAGCTCTCTATATACAAGCAAAATGAAAAAAATAATTCCTAAGTTTCGCTAGCATCTATTTTTTCCTTTCTTGGCTGGCTGCTCCAAGGTACCTCTGCCTCTTCTCCGAACTTGCAGAAGTAGCTTGCTCATATTACGATGACTGAATTAGACTTTACATATTGCAGGAGTAGCTTGCTCATCCCTCTGTTTGAAAGAGAATAGTGAAGCTATTTTCTTCTTGGTACTTGGACTGGTGGGGCTTTGGGGTCTTTTATTTTCATTAGAGCATCGGTAATTATCATCGTGTGGTGGGGCTTTGGGGTCTTTTAATTATCATCGTCTTTTATCTTGCACACTATGGAAATCATCATCACTAGGCTCGTTTGCTGTGGCAACATTGGCTCATTTGCTGTTGCAGCATTGGGATTTTCTTTTCACTGTCACTGTCACTATAAACAAACAACAACTCAACACATACTTTACAAAAGATTCAAACAAATTGAAGTTTGCTTCTATGGAAATATGATGAGTACATGACACTAAAAGATAGTTCACATAGCCAAATATCTCTGTCCAAAGCATCGTTCAAACTCGATACATGATAAATGACAACTATACTAGTCATAGACTCCTCAATGATGCGTTAGATAGTAGCATAGCACCCTAATTAGGAGCAGACCAAAGAGCAAAGGCTAACCATAAGTTGCAAAGCCAAAGTATTTCAAAAAAAAATCTCTGAATAAAATGGAAAGTAGAAGAGAATAGGAGGACAAAAGTCAGCTGAAAATTTTAAAAATATAAATGCGAGACCACTAGCTACATAATCTCTCTTATGTGAGACCACTAACTACAAAATATCAAAAACCCAAACCTCCTTCTGTGTGTTACACAAAAACACAATTCTTTGTCAAACTGGAATTTGTATCCTTTAAGGCTGAGAGGTACCCAGCCTCATAAAGGACATGGAACCTTTAGTACCAAACTGATGTTTCTTTCCATTTGATCTTTAAAAACCAAGATAACACACCACGATTTTTACGGACATGTCAAAATTCAGCAATCAAGACTACCAACAATACATCCAAATGTCAAAAACACAATAGGACGTACGTATGGAAATTGTACTCAACTCTTGAACAATAGACCTTTTATCCACGAAATCAAACATCAGTTCTAGAAATTCAGCGTACTCCTGGGATCCTGCCCCAGAGGCCTCTTCCACGGGTTGGATAAATTTCTCTATCACTTCCTCACGGGTCATCGTCGACTTCTCTCTGCACATCAGAAAACAAAGAACATTAAATCAGAATAATCGCACGCAAATGTTTGCAATATGTGGACAAGAAAAATGTTCGAGAGGGTTTTAGGGAAGAACATGAGATTCAATTGTGAACAAAATTATAGAATCAATTCAGAAGGGTCGGGTTTGGATGGCTCTGGTGGGGATTCTTGTTCTATATCCATTGGAGTAGTATCAGAGCTGCCACCAGGAAAGGCCATGAGAGAGAGAGAGAGAGAGAGAGCAGAGCAGAGACCGGAAGAGGCAGAGAGAATGTTAGGGTTTTCCTTTCCCTTTCCAATTTTTGAGAAGTTTGACATTATTACGTGATTTAGGGTGGGAAGGGTTTCTTTTGGGCAGGAATTTTAAGGCAAGGGTAATTGTGTCAAATTCTATTTGTCTTTCCATGTGTTTGCAAATGTTTTTCCCCTTACCATGTTTTTCTAATTCCAGAAAAGTACACCATGAGTTGCAATTACTTGCCCCACTTCCATTTTAGAGCAATTTCCCCGAGAACAAAACAAAAGAAAAGACTCATCCAAGATATTAAAAAAAAAAACGGACAAATTCACTGCGTTTCCTCCCCTTCCATTATTTCCCGCAGGTTCGCAGTGTAAGGTGTAACTTATTTAAGTACTATATATAAAGCATGGTAGTTTCAGGGAACATGATTTGATGATGGCGATGGGGTTGCCGAATCACAGAGAGCTACCACCAAGCCTTGTAACGTTTCTGGAACTACATTTCACCACCGCCACTCCCTACCGCCGCCGCGTTTTAGGGTTTCCAGATGACAACACGACCACTCCCACCAACTCCGCTACCTGCGACACCCGCCACCACCGTGATTATGGACTTTCATCACCAACATCATCACCTTTGTTCACATTGTTGTGTAACACGGCTTCCGATCTAGCCTCGGAATTGAGAAGAGATTGTGACGAATTGGAGGCTCATCTCCTTCAGCTACACCAGAACCTCTCCAAGCTGTTGATCTCATGGCTCTCTCGTTCAATTGCGGCCAAAACTGGTATCCAGAAGCTCAATAAAGCGACAACAATTACCCCATGTCAGTACTGTTGACGGAATCATTCCCCATCTCTCTAGATATATGTTGTTTTTTTTTTTTTTTTAGATATGTTGTCTGAGCCCGCTTACGACTCAGATGAATGGACATCTCCACCAAAGATAGTTAATGTAGGGACCCTTCAATCAGCATATTTGAAGAGAGATAAATGATCTTCAATTTTAATGTGCATATGTGTGGGTTGGAGCAACTTTTTTTCAACATTGCTCTTCAAAAAAGTTAAAACTAGTATTTGATGAGTGGGTTTGAGATGCTCTAATCTCACCGTCCACTAGTAGTAGCCCTATTTAGATATATGTTGTGTTGATTTAACGGTTTCACATTTTTTTCATTTTTTGATCTTGATATTTGGTGTGTTATTTTCTTCAGTTGGGACTGTTGGCTCTGTGAAAATCCCTAAGATGTGCGAGGACTTGCGTCGGGTTGCAATGGAATTGAAACGAATTGAAACTATTCGCTGTTATGTTGGTGAGTTTTGCACTATTTCATTTGCAAATAATGCATATTTGTTAAATTTTGTTTCTTTAATCTTTGCTCTTATGTATAACAGTGACATTTGTGTGATTTGTGTCTATGATTGTGGATTTTCTTTCCGAAGAAGAATCAATCTTGCTTCCGCGTTGGTTTAAATTTATTCGTTCTTGTCTGTCATTGATGGGTTTGCCACTTTCCTTAAGTGGATTACTTCAGAAGGTTTCCTAGTTTTCCTATATATAATATGAATTTAGTTGTTGGTTCCAACACTTTTTCTCTTTGTGTCACTTTCTGTTTTCAGCATTCTTGATTTACCATGGCCATTTGCTGATTGACCTTACTACTGTACTGGCTTATCAAGACTGATAATTATAGAACTAGTGGAGTTAATTTAGATTCAAATCTCCATGCCGATTTTTATGGCAAGTTTGCCCTGCCAATGTACTTTGATAGAGGACGAGGAAGAGGAAGAGAAGACGAAAGGATGGGGGGGTTTGAAGGAGGTGGTTGTTGTGATGGGAATAAACGAGTTGTTTGGTGCACCTATGGACGGAGAAGGAAGAGAATTTTTTACGTAGTATTTTGTGGATCTTAGTTGATTAGGATTTTGATTTGTTTTATATTGATTTTCATTGTGGGAGTGAGTAGACAATATGTATGCCGGAATTATCCTTGGAAACATTAAGGTGAATATTGAATTCATTATAATCCTCTCTCCGAATCTGCTTCTCTTCTTCCTTCTTTTCCTTTATTTTGCTTCTGGTTTTACACTGCGCTAGGTTTGGTGTGTGTGTGAAAGCGGACCAGTATTGATGGTATTAGTACCTCTGCAGCAGCAATCCTATGAACTTTGAACATCAATTTGCATTTAGTTGTTCTCGTGTTTTGTTCCTCAAGTTGGGAAATGCTTGAATTCCTGAGTCCTAAATGGCACTCAAATGCCAAGTTTCATAGTAATCAAAACCTTCTGCGTACATTTCCCACATTGGGCATGGTTTCAGGAAAAGGGGTAAGAAAATATTGGAGGCGGCAAAATTAATGTGATATCGTGCGGCACAGGATGAGGCCCAAGTATTGTGATGCTTTGAGTAGCTTGACAATGGTGGAACATGTGAATTGAAAAGCGCATGGAGGTTAATTCTTTAATCGCTAAGTGACCGTGCTAATTTGTTGAGCCAGAAGTTAATTCCAGAATTTGGGACAATATCAGGTTTAGTGGTTTAAATTGTAACAAAGGTCATGAAATTTTCCGGATGACTTAATTCCAAAAAAAGGTCATGAAATTTTCCGGAATGACTTAATTCCAAAAATTTCACTGAATGATGGGTTTATAGAATGAAGTTATCACATCATGCCATATAATAGGCAAATGACTTGTTGTCTTGATTTCTTCATTAGCTGTTTGCATATCCATGTTTTTGGAATGAGTAACGATATCTTTTGAACTGGTTTCATGTTTACAAATGTTTCTTATGCCAATAATCCTCAATTTGAAGTTTGGAACTTTGAATTCGTCCGTCTAAGCTAGTTAGCTGTCAAAAACCCAAAGATATATTGTCATATATGTACTTGCCCCCAAAATAGTGTATTTTCTAGATTTACTTTTCCCATAGCACGTGGATAAGGAAATAAATGTGTGCTCAGTGTCTCTAGTTTGATCTATATTGTCTTAGGCCTTATCTTTCTTGCAAAGAGTCAGTCAAGTATCTGGGTCCTTTCCCTTTCTGAATTCACTCATAGACGGTATGTAAATAATATGCTAGCTGTCATCTTTCTTCACTGAACGGCTGAGTCCTTACTAACTCATCTAAATATCTAATATTACAGATGCCAGTAGGCAATTAGAAGCAATGGTTGGAGATCTTGAAGATGCAGCTTTGTTTGTTACGAAACAGCAAACTGGAAGATTACGAGGAGCTAATTGTTCAAATCCATCAGTTGCAATAGTAATGATTTTATTCAGTATTACTCTTCTTTAAGTCAGAATTCACATTGCATAGTTAGATCAGCAGTTGGGGGCCATACAGAGAACACTAATGTATTTGCTGATTGCAGGATCACAGATCCAGGCAAGAAAAGTTTTTTCAAGCTGTAAGATGCATGAATGATATTGAGGATCTATTTTCCAGTCCTGTAAAATTTCAACCTCAGTGGTGCCGTCTTATGAAGTCTGTGGATTCCAGAGTGGATAAGATACTGGCTTTGCTCCGGCCACAAGTTCTTGCCGATCACCGGGCTCTTCTATCATCCCTAGGATGGCCACCGAAAGTTTTGACGTCAAAAATAGAAAGCGGAAAGATCTCAGTCCTTCCAAATCCACTAGTTTTAATACAAGTAGACAAACAGAAGGCATATTCTGAGAGTTTTCTAGCACTTTGTGCTTTGCAACATCTGCAGACACGGAGTGAAGAGCGACAGCTGTGCTTTTTGGGACAAAAGAAGAAGCTGAATATAGGGCTTTGGGCGATTGATGAACTAGTTTTTCCTATTGCATCACGGTTAGAATATCACTTCTCCAAATGGGCGGATCAACCTGAGTTTGCATTTGCTCTTGTATACAAGATTACCAGGGATTTCATAGTAGGAGTGGATGAAGTTTTGCAGCCTCTCATTGATAGAGCAAATTTGGTTAGCTTTAGTGCTAAAGAAGCTTGGGTTTCTGCAATGGTCCAAACACTTTCTGCATTTTTGGCAAATAGAGTTTTCTCCATTCTTGCTGAAAGATACAAAGAGAGAGAATCCAGAATTGAGGTTATTTCTTCATGGCTTCATTTGATTGACCTTATGGTTAATTTTGATAAACAAATTCTGTCACTTATGAGTTCGGAAGCTTATCTCTTCTCGGGGGACTTCAAAAGGCTTGAAGGATACTCAACAGATTTATCAGTGTTCTCATTATTCTCTAATAGGCCTGATTGGCTAAGAATTTGGGAGAAAATAGAGTTCAAGGAAGGCAGGAGGAAACTAAAAGCAGAAGCAAAAGATGAGGAGGGAGCATGGTTGGTTACGAAACAGGAAGTTGGATCTGCTGTTGACAGAAAAACTGACAAGTTTCTTCTCTATTCTAGGGAAGACCATAAAGCCCCATTTATTGTAGAATCTGCTGTCAAACTTGCATGGGAAATGATTCAACGTAGCAAAACCTTACCGGGGATTTTAGCAAGGATCCAATTTGTTAGATCTACAGCAGCTAAAGTATTTTGGTGCCTTTTTAATATTCTGATTTTGCGGTACAAGAGAACTGAGTTACTTGCCGACTGCAGTGATGAATCCTTGTTGACAATATGTGAGGTGATTAATGGTGCTAGATACTGTGAATCTAAATTGCAGGAATGGAGCGATGAAGTTGATTTTCTTGAGATGAAAGTTGCTGAAAATGATGGAAAAGTTATTGTAAAAGATGATGCTACTGATAATTGTTTCTTCTTTGGAGAAGAAATAAAGAGCTTGGCTGATCTAGAAATGGATTTGCTAATGGAAATAATTGCTGGCCTTCTTCATCAATTTGAAACCCTCTCCCTGGATTATATCCAAACTACGGAACTCTTTAAGCGAGAGGAAGATATTGGTCAAATTAGAGCTTCAGAAGGCATTGATTTCTCTATAACTGTGGAGTTTCTTGAAGCATTGGATACTTTGAAAAGTCAACTTTGTTTTATCGATGCGTGTCTCAATCCAAAGGACTTCTCAGACTTGTGGAGAAGTGTTGCGGATGGGCTTGACCGTTTCATTTTTAGCAGCATATTACTGAGTGATTATAGACTCTCTGATAAGGGGACCAATCAGTTAGGAGCTGATATGCGAGCACTATTCCTTGTTTTTCAACCATTTTGTACTAGGCCTGAAGCATTTTTTCCTTGTATCAGGAATTCTCTCAAGTTATTAGAAATGGATAGGGTAGATTTAAGGCGTTTGCAGGTAGTATCATCTAATGCTTTAGAGAGGACAGATTGCTTGCATTCTTGTGGTATTACGCACATATCATTTGATCAAGCTCAGCGTATTGTGAGGAATTGGAAACATGGGGATGCACCTACAGATGTGATCTATGGGAATTGATTACGATTTCAAAGGTTTGTTTCATTTGTCCCTACTAATAATACTCACGGTTTTTCTGATCCTGCAACAACTGTTGTGGCTGTGTAGGAAAGTTGAATAGATAGGAACACTTATGCATGATCGGGAGATAACGATATCTGAGCGAACTGTATTTGTTTTCCTTTGTACTAGAGGAGATATAATGCAAGACCTTGTGGTATGCTACTGAGGCTTCAAAAAATGGGCCTCGGGTGTGATTTTTTGTGGGCATTTTTTAAAAGCGCACAAGTAACCATACTTGTCCTTGTTTTTAAGGGTTTTTCCCCCCTCACCCTCAGCCTATTGTTCTAAATTCTAATGCATGCATTGCTAGAGTTCCTTTTTTCCTATTTTTCTTGATGTACAGTCTTTATCTTTCTTATAATGCATTTCCAAAAGCCCTAAAAGACTAAGAAGCTTAAGTTTGATTTCATCGTCCTCCCATTTTTGTCCGATTTTTCCGATTTTGTCCTTCAATTGGAGAACCACAGGTTTGCCTTGAGTATTCCCGTCAATTCATTGCCTTGCCTTAAAGTCAATAGAGGGACTTTACAGGCGTGAATCTCTCTCTCTCTCTCTCTCTCATTACGCCTCCCTCTGTCTCATCTACCTACCTCCTTTCCCTCTCTCTACAAAGAAGACGTCGGAGAAGAAAAATCGAAGAGGAGAGTCACGATGCAGCAGAGACCTAGGCGATTAGTATCAGCAGATGCGATTACCGTTCCAGGTCTCGTGCACAACCCTTCTGGAGCCTCATGGAAACGCATGCGAGCACGCTTCCTCCATTCGCACCTACTTTAGTCGATCGGTATTTGGGAAGAAATTTTGGGTATTTGGGGTTGCCGCTCATTCGTAACTCAGGTATGTCGTCTCTCTTATTTGGATTCTATTTCTGTTTCGTCTTTGAAATTCGATCGTAATTTGTGAAATTGGGTTGTAGTGGTTATAGAAAATGTAAACCTAATTAAATTTATTGCATAGAGATGGGAAGATTTCGGTTTTCGTTAAACTCATAGGAATGGAATATAACGAAACATGAACTCATTGACGGTTTGAATGATTCAGGTAGAGCCACGGTAAGCCCTAGGCAACTTCTTAAGACTTAAGATCTTTTGGTGTGTGATTTTTCCCCTTCTAATATGTGGTAAAAGAATTAGAAGAACCAAGTGTTTTAATTGTGTTATCCTTACCCAAGTGGCGCGTCTGGATACTTGGATGCATTTAGAAGAGTCCAAGTAAAATAGCCAAACACAGTCGAACAGTGTTTGTACTAGACACTACATGTATTTCTTGTACATACCTAATGGTATTGGTTCAAGACTAGGGAACGGCTGCTTCTTCTTCTTCTTTCTGCTTTCGCGAAGATACTAACATTTTGATCTCTTTGATTTTCATGGTATTGGTTTTGTGTTTGAGTTTTATACTTGCTATAGTTATTCCAATATTCCTTCATATTTTCTGAATAGTCTTATGTAGCATTAATATTTTAGGGGTGATAGCCCTCATATTAAGCAGTCCTTTCTGATAGAGAATGAATCTCGCAAACATGTTGATAAAAAAGGGTCATTGTTCACTTGAAGTCTAATTATTAAAGCCTACTTGTCTACTTTTGTGACTCCAGAATACGTTTTGCAAGAAATTGTAAAAGCCGGCTTTTCTGAACCTACTGCGATTCAAGCTCAAGGATGGCCAATGGCTTTAAAGGGGCGTGATCTCATCGGTATTGCTGAAACAGGTTCAGGAAAGACACTTGCGTACCTATTGCCTGCAATTGTCCATGTCAATGCTCAACCAATTTTAGGTAATCCTTAGTTTTTCTTACACCTTTTGTTTTGGATTCATATGGCTTTGCTTTTCATGCTCACTGTGTGGGCGCAAATTTTGATCTGTATGCTGTGTAATTTCTCAGCTCCAGGAGATGGTCCAATAGTGTTAGTTTTAGCTCCAACCCGAGAGCTTGCTGTTCAGATACAGCAAGAAGCTACTAAGTTTGGTGCATCATCAAGGATTAAAAATACCTGCATATATGGTGGGTTCCAAAGGGGCCCCAAGTTCGTGATCTCCAGAAAGGTAGGTCCTGATTAAGTTCAAGATGACTTTACTGCGTGATGTTCAAGGATTGGGTATATCCTAATGCTTCCTTTTCATATTTTATTTTGGAATTATTATGCTCCTCTCTCCTTACCATTTTTTCTCTTCCGGTTTAGGTGTTGAAATTGTTATTGCAACTCCTGGAAGGTTGATTGACATGTTGGAATCTCATCATACGAATTTGCGAAGGGTAACGTACCTTGTGTTGGATGAGGCAGATCGAATGCTGGACATGGGCTTTGAACCACAGATTCAAAAAATTGTTTCTCGGGTTTTTTTCTCCACTTTTTTGAGCTTTAATTATTGTTTATATGAGAAACTAAGGATTGAGGAGTATTTCCTATTTGCTTAATTAGTTCCCCTTCTCATTCCTGGTTACATGTAGGCTGAGTTTTCCGTTTGATTTTAGCAAGCCAGTTCCTAAAATCAACCCTGATTTTAGCGAATGAGTTCACCAGGTTAGGCTAAAATCAATCCAGATTTTAGCACCTGGTGAACTCATTTGCTAAAACCAGGGTTGATTTTGGCAACTGGGTTGCTAAAATCATTTGAAAAACTCAGCCGGAGAAGTTTTCCATTTGATAAAATGGACATTTGCTAAAATCAAGTGGGTGATTTTATCAAATGAAGTGGGGAGGTGATTTTATCTCCAATGAATCTGGACACATGTTCATTGGAGATAAAATCACCTCCCCACTTCATTTGATAAAATCACCCACTTGATTTTAGCAAATGTCCATTTTATCAAATGGGTCCTTTTGCAAAGTTGAGGGATGAACAGGTTTCAATACTTTGGTTTGCATTGCACGTTGCTTTAGTTTAAGGTGTATGATTCATAAATTCGAATAAATAATAATCTCCGTTAGTCTTGTTTCATGCCTCAGGTGACACATATAATACCTGTTCATCAATATCTATTTGGCCTCGAGGCTACTTGTTGCTTAACAATTTGTTGATTTGAAAGAAATCTTTTTCTAGCAATTAACTTATTATTGAGATGTACTATGTTAGTTGTGTTTGTCAATAGGAATTTTCTATCATCAAGCAGTTGGAGTTGCACATTTAAGCTTCTTTCATCTTGGATGATTGCCTTTCATCTTTAATGTGCTAAGTTTAGGACTGTGTTGCAGGCACCCCCACTGTGCTGACCTTTTGCAATGGTTTGTTCTATGCAGATTCGCCCTGATCGTCAAACGTTGTACTGGAGTGCTACATGGCCCAAGGAGGTTGAGCAACTTGCGAGACAATTCCTTTACAACCCATACAAAGTAAGAATCGTTTCTAGAGTTTTAGGTATTATGGACTCTTTGGCAAGCACATAATTACTAGCAAGATTATGTACCTTTTTTTGACACTTAATGCAGTTGCTGCTATTCCTGCTATGCGTTGTAGAGCTGTTCAGTTATTTCCTGCAAATGCTTGAATTATTTTGTCCAGAATACCTTTTCTCCAAATCCCTACCTTAATTATTTGCCATGCATGTCCAACTCACCAGACGAAGTGATCTGGATTGAAAACAGCAAGAATTCCTGGATCCTGGCCTTTGATGGGGTCTTGTTTAATGGTTATTGCTTTGGCTTTGAATGTTACTGAGACATTTCTTTTTTTGGTTCTTGCTTGAACATCATACATGTTATAGCCTTATAGGTTCCCCAGATTTGAAAGCAAACCATGCGATTCGCCAGCATGTGGATATTGTTTCGGAGAACCAGAAGTACAACAAGTATGTCTACGGATTTACGGTGTTACCTTGCAGTACTTCATCTGTGCTTCTATATGTTACACCTTATGGGATTTTACCCCTTTTTTGCTAACATTTCTGCCTACTTTTAGATTGGTGAAGTTGCTGGAAGATATCATGGATGGAAGCCGGATACTGATCTTCATGGATACAAAGAAAGGGTGTGACCAGATTACTCGGCAGCTTCGCATGGATGGCTGGCCTTCTCTCTCTTTTCATGGAGATAAGAGTCAAGCAGAAAGGGATTTGGTCCTCTCAGAGTTTTAAGCTGGAAAGAGTCCTATAATGACTGCAACTGATGTTGCAGCTCGTGGTTTAGGTGAGTATAGTGAGGTCACTCAGGGTTCTTTAAGGTTTTAATATCGATTACCTATCTTTGTACTTTTTCTATTGTCCTTATTTGTCTACGTTTATGAATGCGGCAAAAATCCAATTCCAAATGTGAGTGTAGTAAAATGAACTTAACATTAGTTTCAGTTTCAATTTTTTAGTTTAGAGCTGGCTTTTGTTCGGAAAACGTGAACGTGAGGAGGCCATAGTGCTTCACTGCGCACCACGTGTTCGATAAAATGGCTCACTCAATTTTCAGTTTATATACACTTTTCTTAAACATTTCAAGCAACTTCAATTGTGGGATTCAGATTTTTCTTTCTTTGCATTTTGTTTCGCACTTGCACATTGATTGAGTTTTAACTGATTGCTAACTCCTAAGAAGCATGGAGACTAACACGTGACAAGGACACACAGACACCTATTCTCCAAAAATTAGAAAACGTGTGATTAGTTGAAGTTGCATTAGTAGAAGTGTTTGCTGAAATAATTTTTGTCCATGGCTTCGTGCATGGGGATCCATATCCTGGTAATATATTGGTTTGTCCAGAAGGTCCAAACAGCTTTTGCTTAGGTATGTCCTTATAACATTCATGGTTGTAGATCTACCGATTTTCTGTTGCAGATAAAAATATATACTCTGTTTGCTGTATTATTGAACATGCTTTTATTTTTTGATGAAAACTGTGTTGTCCAGTTCTTCTGGATCATGGTATCTATAAAGAGTTGGATGAACAGTTTAGACTGGACTATTGCCAGCTTTGGAAGGCTTTGATTCTGCTAGACGCAGATAAAATACAACAGCTAGGTGAACGCTTTGCTGGTGGGAAGTACTCTAGATGCTTTCCCCTCATATCCAAAAACCTAGAAAGACAGAGAACGCTAAGTGCAATTCTTTCGTCCTCCCAACTCTGCCATTTTTTTCCAGTTGTGTCCTTCGATTGGTGAAGCTAAAGGTTCGCGTTGAGGGGTTGCTCAGACGTGGTTGACATCCCTTACTTGGTACTTTCGAGTGAAAAGATATAGATTCAACTCGGGACCTATGTAAAATTGTCCGGGTCAAATAGGGATAACAATGGGCTTGCAGGGTATTGGTTTGTGAGGAGTGTCATTTTGAGTATAAAGCAGAGTTCAAAATAAGTTGTACGTAGTATGTTCTATGCATCAAGAGCGGAAACCAGCCAGTGGCATCTGAGGCTTTATTAAGTTATTGCCCAATCCACCTGTGATAGAAGAATACAGTTTCTTGTGTATTTGTATGGGTGTAAAAAAAATAAAAAATGCTGTGTGTGTGTGTGTGTGTGTATTACCTCTTTAATGTCTCTTTTGCTTTGCTCTTCATTATGGCTACCATTTTTTTATTATGAAGAAGCCCAGAAGTCTCATAAGTTTTCCTCTTTTGTTGTTGGCAGTCAACTGGACAACAACCACTTTGATGGGACTACAATACCACCTTCTTATAGCAACATGTCGCATTTGCTGAAGTTGTAAGTGCACATGGTTCTAGATTTATCTTGTATGTAGATAGAATACATGCGTGGATGTTCTTTTCTTCTTCAAAGCTATGTGTTCTTTTAATGAGTTCCAAGAACATGCATGTTCACCTGTTTTTTTTCATATGGTTTTTAATATGGGTCCGTTTTTGGGAAGGACATAGTAAAGGGGTCTTTAATGCAACAAGGACATCAACTTTTTCCTTAATGCCAAAAGGACAAATCACCTATACATTCCAAAAATGCCCCCACTAGCCAATGAAAGTGCCTAAACCCCCAAACCTAATGAAAGTGCCTAAACCTAAACCCTAGGGTACCCTAAGAAAGTGCCTAAAACCCTAGGGCACCCTAAGAAAGTGCCTAAACCATTAAAACCCTATAATTAAAAAGTGCACCCTAAACCTAAACCCTATGGTACCCTATGAAAGTGCCTAAAACACTAGGGTACCTTATGAAAGTGCCTAAACAACTAAAACCCTATAATTGGAAAGTGCACCCTAAGTGCCTAAACCCTAGGGTACCCTATGAAAGTGCCTAAAACACTAGGGTACCCTATGAAAGTGCATAAACCACTAAAACCCTATAATTGGAAGGTGCACCCTAAGTGCCTAAACCCAAAATGCCTAAACCCACTATACCCTATCCCTTAAGGAGCCTAAATCCCCTAAAATTGAACCCTAAAATCGAGGAGAGAGAGAATAATTTTGTCCCACCCATCAGTTTGTCC
The DNA here is from genome assembly GCA_016920895.1 of Vaccinium myrtillus. Taxonomy (NCBI): domain Eukaryota; kingdom Viridiplantae; phylum Streptophyta; class Magnoliopsida; order Ericales; family Ericaceae; genus Vaccinium; species Vaccinium myrtillus. Next base: position 30,686,062 of record CM029275.1, on the reverse strand, counting down.
CACACGGATGAGAGGAGAGAGAGAGAGAGAGAGAGAGAGAGAGAGAGAGAGAGAGAGAGAGAGAGAGAGGCATGTGAAAGTGATGGGTGGGGGGTCACACAATGACCTGTCACTTTCAAAGCTAATTCACGCGTCATATTCATTTGTCCCATTTCCCATTTCCCACGAGGATGACAGAGAGAGGAGACTCTTTTTGAACTTCGGTCAGAGAGAGAGAGACGAAATGATCAGCTTTCCCTTTGTACGAAAAGTGACGGGCTAAGTTGGCTACGCGGCTTTATTGCTTCATTAAGGGTATTTTTGTCTAATATTGTCCTTGAGCCCTCAAATATTTCCTATCAATGTATTGGAAGCATTAAAATAAGTTAAGTTGGACTAAACACCATTTAAAGCCCCAAATTTGTCCTTTAGACCAATTTTCTGTTTTAATATTGAGTTTGAATTTGTTGTCTTGGTTGTATCAGGAGTCTTAGGAACTGTGGGTTGCAAGGACCAATCCCCTGACTTGAGCAGGATACCAGGTCTCGCTAATATGTAAGTTCAGTAGTATTTATTAGATATTCTGGAGCTAAGTATTTATCGATGGTTCCCATCAACATCATGATCATCGCCAATCCAAAAAAAAAACATCATGATCATCTCATGGTTACACTAAAAATTGGAATCAATTTTCAGTTTATTTTCTGGTAAAAGATTTGGATGCTTCACTGCGCACCACCTTCTCATAAACAAATAATGCATTATCGTGTTGCTATATATTTAGCTTTGGAATTGAGTGAACTTAAAAAAAGTCAAACATTAGCCTGCATATTTTCTAAATTTTGAATGATGCTTCTTAGGTGGCCAGGCCTGCATCAAACATTAAGTTGTCGCGGCATTCTTAAAATGCCTCGATCAATGATAAACCTGGGTCAGCACGTCGATCAATTATTATTTTTAGGTGATGGGATAGGTGAAACATGGGTAAGCATGAGAAATCGAGGTCATTGAGGAGGCCTGATGGTGATCGCGAAAGAGAGAAATAAATTTGCACAAAAAGAAAGTGATTTTAAAATGAGAGATCAGGTAATTTCTAACTTCATCTTCCTCATTTAGGCGTTGGACGTCTTTTTACCAGGATGTTTGCTATAGAAAGGCATCCTTAACAATGGATTAGTACTACATAATTAATCTAGGGAAAAGAGAGTTACAAACACTATTTACCATTATGAGGTAAAAGGAAAGGGGGTAAAAGATCACCTTTAGTTTAAAGACCTTGGCAGCTTGATAGAAGTAATTGGTAGAACTTAGATTTGATTTCTGGAACTAATTGGTTGGTGTCTCGCATATCTTATCCGTGTACTTACTTTGTATATTTTCTAACGCCTTTGATCAATTTTTTGCAGCAGCAGCACTTGCACTGAGCTGTAGATTGATTCAAAGAAGAGCCAACAATCTGCTTTTGTCATGGAATCTAGAAAGTAAGCATCTTGCTTGAATTTGAACTTCAAGTCTTTATTCCTGATCTTGTAGCAAGGCATATTGCTGTGGTTTTATGAGTTAGTTATTATCTGATTTATAAGCATGCTTTAATCGGGATTGGAATTGCCAATATAGAATCAGATGGGGGAATATTGAGTCGTAGGGCTGGAAAGAGTGAGTTCTATGAGTTTCCACAGAGTGAAATCGGCATAAGGCAAAATATATCTTCAAGTTTTTATGGGAAGTTGGCAGGGCCCATGGGCCCATGGAATAAATGCAGTGTGTTTTGCGAAAAGTAGGACCGTGGAATTTTATTATTCGTTGGTTGGAATATGAAAAATCCTTTTGCACTAATAAGTAATTCGGGCATTGGCTACTCCCGAGTCCAACTTAAATAAAATTTGTTTGTTTAGAACACCGGGAATATTGCTTTTGCTTTTTGTAAGGGTGTTTTCCACGTAGGGGAAAAAATTGACAGGGTGAGACGTCAATTAGTGATTCGCTCTACAACGTAAGATTGTATGCTGCTCTTGATACTGAGGTAATGTATTTTGGTGATATCACATATACTTTTAGAAGCCCATAACTTTAATATTCGGTAAAGTTTTGTTTATCAAATTTGTATACACTAATATGCTTGTATTGATTTAATTTCTATTCATTTGGTATTTAACCATGTTGTTGCTGCCCAGAGGCGCAACAAAGTGGCTATGTCATGGGTTGATACAATTGTTCAGGCAAATGAACAGAGTCTGATAAGATATCAATCCATTGCAGACTTCCAAGAATTCGAACATGGGGTTACAACATAGGTATGAATGAAACCCTTCTCTGTGCCTACTTAATATTAATACTGTTTACTCTAAACTTTTCAGAAGTTCTCTGTAACACAGATGCCTTGTGTTACAAATATGTATCGACTTTATTTGAACTCCTTATGTTAATCACTGTCTTATATTTTGGTTGCAGTGTATCTTCAAAGAGGCAGACACTCGACACTAATTTTTTTGGTAGTGGTAAGCATACGCTCATTATTCAAGTCAATTATAAAATATATGCTCATTATTTAAGTCAATTATGCTTCAGGGATGATTTTAGGAAGTCTTACAAGGAAGCCAACCCAGATTGCAAAAGTGTTTCTATGGTGAGGTTGAAGCTAACATAATGCAGGGGAAATACTTTTCTTTTTAGGTTGGATGTGTTTTTATTCACCTCTGTTAATGAAATTTATTAGGTTGCAAAGGAAGGTGGTGAGAAATGGAAGTCCATGGCAAATGAAGTGAGTTACTATATAATGTCTGAAACTTATTCTCTTAGTTCTGATAAAACTTTGGCTTCGTATTGACCCCTTTAACCTTATTGGGTTTCTAGGAGAGAAACTCTTATGTGGATAGAGCTGCAGAACTTAAAGGTGAATATGGGAAGGCACTAAATCCTGATAATGATGCTGATAATGCAGACATGCATTCCTTCATGATGGTCAAGCATTTCATCACTCAGTGAATTATTTGGAGGTTTTGTTTTTATTTTCCTCTATATTTGCAATGCCAAAAGCTTTTTGCATCAGTTTTTTGCTAAAATTGTCATTTCTTGAAGACTTGACTCCATAGTCCAAAGTCCCTAACTCTCCACCTTTTTACCTCTTCAATTTTTTATTTTTATTGTTTTCCAGTTTGTTGCATTGATGCAGCATAGGGAAGGTTCATTGGAACAGAAGCGTAACTGGACAAACAGTAAGTAATTGATGATGATTAACAAATTTGCCCCACTTGATCAGTGAATGAAGAAGGATTTTTGCCTATTTAGTGAACCATTCTATTGGCTTTTGAGTATGTTGTGTGATGTTATAAGGAATGTCATTTTGTTATTCTGAAACACTGGAAGAAATTTTCTTTGTATTTTTTTGAGTTGGATCGCTGAATTGGATTGATCGCATATGAAGCTTATTTAAGATTATAATGCGGCATGCTTTTAGGCACCGGCACATAAATGTATACTATGTAGGTAATTCTGGTCTAGATGCCAAGGACTAAGTTTGCATATGCTGGCCTTTGCACGTATCAGTAAAAATATCTACTTATGTTTGAAACTCATTGCCGTGATCACACTCAACCAAGCAATCCCTGGTGCGGAGAGGAAACGCCGTATGTGGCCACTGCCACCATCTTTGATTACCGGATTCCTTCAAAGCCGTACCTGTATCATACTTTTGTAGGTTTCCATATCACCGTATTCACATTGTACTGTATTCCTGTGCCATATGCATTTCAATACTTCATAGATGTTGTCCTATTTGGGACTTGACAAAATCTTGAACATCTCATTTGATGCAGCTGAGCGGCCTGCCAATTGGGAAAAGGTCCTTGAAGGGATGCGAAATATGAGATCTTCTGAAGGTGCACCAGTAGACACTATGGGATGTGAGAAATCTGGCAGTTCTCTTCCTCCCAAGGTATAATAGCTTGTTCTGCCGGATCATTATAGTTTAGATAAATCTGAGCTGATAAGTTCGGGTGTTAAGTTGTGTTTTGGTCAGTAGCTGGAATATGGTCCATATATGGAAAAATCATGCTTTGTAGCTGTCATATGACATGAAATTCATCATTGAGAGTTTTTGCATACTTTTATTCTATAAACGAACTTCAAATTATGGTTTCTTGGCGAACGTTCGTTCGACATGCTGGACACCTATCCTTTACTGTTATTGAATTGTCAGTTTTGGAAATGCGCCCTTGTGTACATTTAGAAGTCCTTGTAACATAGGTTATTAGGCTTCATTATCTGGCCCAGAATATATTCATCTGATCTAAGAATGAAGTTTCCCTGTGCCGACGTCATGGTTCACCAAGAAAAAAGAGAAAAAAAAAGGAGAGAAATCTTCTCATGTTTGGCTGTGTTACTCGGACTCGCCAATTTTGGTGAAGTACCTGTGTCGACATGACACGACAGGGGTATGGGTGCGAGATCCATATGGGATACGGCCGGTGAAATCTGGACACGCCTTTCACAGCTCGACATCTTCTAAGGAGGAGGGAAGAGTAGTATTTAAGACCTAAAATATTTAACATTTGATATGTTAAATTCCAAAAAGTTAAGAAATACTCAATAAAAAAAAGTTACTATATTGTCAAAAAATATTATTTGATGTATCCCCATACCAGTGTCCAAATCAAGATCCATATTCACGTATCCTTTATTTTTCAGCTTGACGTGTCGGACACCTAGATTCACACTCACACCTGCGCCCTTACCCAAGTCCAAGTAACACAGATGTTTACTTTTGTAGCTTTTACAAACCAAGAAATGGTCTTTTGAATTTTCGTGAGGTGAAAGTGGTCATATTAAGTTTATTGTCTGTCATTTACTGTTATAAAGAATGAAATCTTTTAAGTGCTTTATACTTCTAAAAGTGCACCACTCTCTCTCTCTCTCTCTCTCTCTCTCTCTCGACGTCTCTCAAGTTGATGGCGTAGGGTCATGTTCTTCATAGCTGGTTCGACCATTACAGCCAGGGAACGAGGTATTTGTGAAAGGTTATTTTGGATGTCCGGTTTGTGGCTTTCGAATAAGGATCTGGTTGCAATTTTTACAGCTTGCCTTCTTCGTACATGAGTGTTTGGTGTTTGGTGTTTGGTTAATGCAGAAAGTTCCAGTTGGGTTGGAGGCATTTCTTCCATATCATGGTGCGCTGACATGGATCGTTCTAAGGCATGGTTTTAAGGTTTGGCGAGTTGAGTTTGCATACCACAGATTTTGTGCGGCGTGGGCTAAGTTTTTTCAGGATCATGGATTGATGGCAAATTGTACGGTTATCTTTGGTTGTGAATGAAGATGGTGTTTCAACACTTTCATGCTTGATGGAGATGAGAGCCAGATCCTGTTCCCATGTTCTGCGCTTGATCAGCCTTGTTGATTTCTATCCTGTGCCAGGTAAGTTCATTGCATATTTTATGATTGTTTGTATGTATTGCAATTCTTATGTGTGCGTATTTTTTAAAATTGAGTGAGAGAGAGAGAGAGAGTTTATCTATTTAATTTTTTCGTGGCTGGTATTTAGATCGGTTGCGTACTTCATGCTTACCCTCAATTGCTCTGATAAATTTGATTTAGAGCGATTTGGATGCTTTGCTGCTCGCAAAGATGACTGTGTTTGGTTCACATTTCCAAAAAAATTTCCAAAAAGATTCCTTCCCCATCTCTCATCTCTCCAATCATTAATCACTTTTCTCTTTCTACTCATATCCTTCCATCCAATCATTATTTTCATTTTTCTCTCTATCTCTCTCCAATCATTACACATCTCTCTAATTATTACTTTTTCCAAAAACTCATCCAAACACTATCTCAAAAAATTTCTCAAAAAATTTCTTCTCAAAACTCTAAACCAAACACAGTGACTTTTCCAGGTCTGGTGTTCTTTTATGTTTGGTTACTGTTGCATCTTCCTTGGATTTGATCATTTGACCTATGTTTCCTATTGTTATTTTAGGTGTTCTTGGCTCGCTTACTTCCACTGTTTGAGGCGTATGCTGTTGATGAGGTGCTTTTAGCAGTTGGGTCTGAACCATGGGCTATCCTGGTTCTTCATCGCCAGTTGGACCGTGCTACTTTTGAGAAAGTTCTGATAACATTACACCTTCAGGATTTTGATTATGTGCTGCCAGCGGTATCACTTGATTTGGAGGTGTACCTAATCATGTTTGAAGGGTATTAAGGACTGCGAGAACGTGTGCAGTTGGTCTAGAATTTTCGGGGCTTGGTCTAGAATTTTCGGGACTTAGGATTTTGGTGGTATTTTTTACCTCTATTTTGCAACATGTTTTTGGTGGCTGTTATAGTTAAATAGAAAGTTGACTGCAGTATAGTTTGTAGGATTGGTTTATGCTTGGTGTAAATCTGTAGTATGTGGTTTAATTGTTGTGGGATTGACTCTTGTATATTTAGTTTCTGGGTGCCTTTTATTTAAAGAGCATTTTATGCTTGGATATATTGAGAATCATGCATTTGGATCCTTTGCATCTTAAATGACGACAGATGATTGAATGTATGCTATAATATTTCAGGCTTGATTATTAGGAGCAATTTTTACAGTATCAAGAGGGTATCATGTCGTATCCCTCGGCACATTTAGCCCATTCATTTTCTCTTTAAGCGATTTGGATTTGGAGAAAAAAAGAAGAGAGAACAGATGACAGCTGCACGAGAGAGAGTGTTTTAATCTTAGTCATGTAGTACGCAATAAATAACCAGAAATTTGTACTGGGTTTTGAGCATTTGAAATTTAGCTTGTGCTAAGAGGTAGAACAAAGATAAGTATTCAACGTATTTAATCAATCTGATATGCCATGCTTTGGCTTAGGTTAATTGTAATTTTATTATGTACTGAATATTGGATGCATCTTCATAGTTACCTGAACTATTCGAAGTTCTTTTTTAACTACGTTCAATTGAGCTGTGGAAATCATGATTAACACAACAATTATCTTTCTTTTCAAATAGACATCACTACTCTCAGCACCCTATTTGATGAAGCTTCATATTGCCAATCATACTTAGAAGAGTGGCTCCTTGCCTCCCTGGTGTAGCTGGCCCGCCCCTCTTCTTCAACCTTATAATGAGATAATTTTCCCTCTTTGAGAGTTGAAGGGTTAAATGAACATTTTCCTTTTACTTGAACTCCATCAAATTCCTGGCAGATTGGATTTTATGTTCTTCTCATTCATTGGAATGTTGACGTAAATGCCAAAAACCTTTATCTGTTTTTACTTATTATTCAATTTTTATTACTGCTTTGCTCTTTCACTCTAAATAAACAACTTTCGTAATCAGTAAAAGCTCTGCTTCACTTTTTTTTTTTTTTACCCTATAAATGCTCCACTTCATATTAAAATATGGACATTATCTATCTATTATTAGTTATAAAGTCTGAAAAGTTAAATACAGTACATTTTCTAAATGGAAAAATTCCTGGTGATCTCACTATTCTTTTATGCTGTAAAAGACTTCTCTGTCTATAGTCAACGTGATCCGTCTATTCACCATTGCATTCTCTAAACAATATTTTGAATTTTGTGAATTGTTCGCCATTGGATTCTATGGTGTCTTAACTTGGGCTAATCTGCAAATTTACTGCTTCTTCCTCGCTTAAGACACAAGAGAATCCTATGGCGAACAATTCACGAAACTCAAAATATTCTTCAAGTAAACTTTGTTATGGCTATTTGTGAACGGGTTAACGTTAACGAGTTGACGCATACGTGCGTAGCACACTAGCACGACGTCTCCTACCTAGTATATTCTCCCAATTTGTGAAACTTCTTTGTTCTGGAGATGCTCTATGGACAACAATAACATCAAAGATCAATTTTATGAGTATTTTAAGGGAGATGCTACAATCTTACCCGGAAAAAACTCATTGAAAGACTTAACAAAAACCATAACAAAAAATCATTATACGGCATAACATAAACCATTAGAAGGCATAACAAAAAAACATTAAAAGGCATAACATTTTCGAAGTGGCATAACATGTTATGACTATGTTATGACTCACTTTTTTGCGGTGTCCCCCATCATAACATAAATCATTACAAAAATAATATAAATCATTAGAAGGCATAACATAAACTATTAAAATGCATAACAGGTTATGATTAAGATACACCGTCAGTGGGTAACATTGTATCATTTTCAGTATCTTATTTCCAAAATGTAAGCAATTCTCTCTAGTCTCACCAGGCTGCCTAGCTGCAGCTCTTTTTGGGCATATTTCTCTGGTCTACTTTGATAATGAAAATGTTTGTTTTTAAACTGGTTGAGAACATCATCATGTCAAAGTCATATCGTTTGGAAACAGTAAACACATTATTATAAAAATTTATCTTAAATAAATAAATGAGAAACGAATCGAGGTTACAAACGAATCCAGCTGCTCGCAAGCAACTCATGGCTCAATTTGACTTGTTTACCAAACAATCTTAAAACTCGGTTTGATTATTAAACGAGCCGACCTTACCACTCCAAGGCTTTACTTGGCTTGGCTTGGCTCGACTCGTTTGTGTACGCTCAACTCACTTATAGAAGCTCATTTAATAAATGAACTGGGCTCGACTCATTTATAGCCAAGCTGAGCTAGGACTTGAGTTCGAGTTTTTTGCTTGTTTAGTAAAGAAACCAAGCTCAAATATAACAAAACTCGACTCAACTCGTTTGCACTGACTGGAAAAAAATGTCCTAGGTCAGTGAGCATGAAGATACAATGGGACTGGGTTTGAGGATGGTCGTCAGTTCCAAAATACTAGAACGAAAGTGTCTGTCATCTTTTCCGAAAAAGTCGAGGACAGAAGGACTCGAGGTCAATGTTTGCTCGCCCAAGCTATTTTTTGGCAACCTACTTTGAGCCTGTTTGGGCGCTTCATTTTCGCATTTTCCCGTTTTCATTTTCCACTTCTGCCTGTTTGGGCGCTTGCTTCTGAGAATGAGTTCTGAAAAACTCATTCTTCATTTTCACGTTTAGAAGCAAAAACCCAGAAATAGCTGAGGCCTTCCTTTTCCCATTCTCATTTTCCATTCTTGTTTTTCACTTCCCCGTGATCCTTATCTCTACTATATGTACCCCTGGTAACCCCTTATCCTCTTCCCACACACACAAGAACCAGAGGAGACTCACTCCTGTGAAGAAAGAGAAGTTCTCGCTCCTGTTCTTCAGATCTCCTCTACTTCTGTTCGTTCTTCTTCAGATCTCTGTTGGCATTACCCAAGTCTTGCAATTGATTTTTAGTGGAGAAATATAAAATAAATGGAAAAATAGTGACTGTCGTAGGAAATGTGAGTCGGTGGAACAGGGGAGAAGAATAGAGAGTGCTCTGCCTCTCTGGAATGTTTCTCACGAAATGGGGCTGCTCACATTGACAAACACAACACTAGTTTTAATACTAGGGCAAAACACAAAACACAAAAGGGAGCTGGGCCTCACATAACCCACTACAAAACAAAAACAAATTAGCTCAATACTTGAAATATTGACCCCAATATAAAAGAAAAAGAGGGAGAATCTAATAATATTTTCCAAAAAAAAAAAGGCTCAAAATTGGAGAATCTAATAATATTTTGATCAGATGCTATTTCCCAATTTGTGAACATCCGGTAATTTTTTCAATGAAAAGTTCATTGTTGGCATGGTTTTATAACTAACAAGGGTAAATTGGTAAAAACCAATCCATAACTCATTTTCATCATTTTTCTCTCAAACACTACTACTTTTGCAAAATGCTTTCTGCACATTTCTCCCAAACACTTCTCCCAGATTCAAAACTCATTCTGACCATAATCCAAAAAGCCAAAAAGCCAAAAAGTCAAAAATGAAAAGTAGAAAAGTTGTCTCCCTTTGCCGTTTTCATTTTCCCATTTTTTAATTTTGGCTGTTTAGCTAGAAAACGGAAAATCCTTTATGTCAAAATGTGTTTTGATTTTTGTAATTTGGAGAGCGGAAGTGAAAAGTAGGGTCTAAGGTGGTTTTTAACTTCTTATTTTTTATTTTTCTCATTTTGATTAACAAAAAGAGATACATACTCCCTCCATCCCATAAAGTTGGGGCTTTACAAAACTACATACAATTTTTAAATTAAAAAACAATATATTTTCAAAATATTTTTAATTTTTTTTTGCACCGTATAAATGTTCTCAATGAGATCTATCAAACAAGATCCATATTAGATAAAAAATTATTTCCGTAAAAATATTATTTTTTAGTTTGAAAATTGCACGTAGTTTCGTAAAAGCCCCAACTTTATGGGATGGATGGAGTAATATATTCCAAACATTACTCTTGTTGCAAAATACATTATGCACATTTCTCTAAAAAAAACTTTACTATATTCAAAATACTCTACAACCATAATTAAAAAGCCAAAAAATAAAAAAAAAATTGAAAATGAAAATTTGAAAATACCAAACACCTCTAAATGTTTGGAAGTTGGGAAAGAAGTAGAAGAGAATGGAAAATTAAAAAATTTCCTCTCATTTGTTTGGTTTCCAAATAGAAGAATAAAGGAAAAGAAAGTAAAAAATAATTATTTATTTCTCTTCTTCTCTCTCTCCTATAAATGCATATTTTTATTTTTCTCTCACATAATCAAACAAAAGAAACAGAGAGGATTTGTTTTCCATTTATTTCTCATTTCTCTTTTTTTTTTCTTCCTATTCTTTTTCACTTTTTTTCCACAATTTCCAAACAGAGGCCAACTTTGTTTCGAATTCATTCTCGAACTGTTCAAAAAACTCAAAGCAATCACCTCTAGACTCCCATCTAGCCATCCCCGATAGTCGATCTCTAGTCCAGTTAACTTCTGTAGGTGATGGTTCTTGCTACAGTCAAATATATGATGAGCTGGAGAGGTATGGATAGTTAACAGTAAAGTCACAGTATGAAAAGAGAATAGAGTGGTCTAGGGGAAGGGTGAAGAATAGAGCAGGTGTGCACAGAAAGGACTAAGGCAGTGGATTGCTCTCAGTCTAATCTGTAATACCCTTGGTGACCTAGGAGATGGGGACTGATTTGCAGAGAGAATGTTCTCCTCTCAGTCAGTAATTTCCCTTTTCTCTCTCTAGAATGATCTCACCAACCTCTGGGCACTGAAAGGGAATGTCCCATATTTATAGGCGCCCTGGACCAATCATTTGGCTCCAGGCTGTCACCCCATAATATGATAACACGTGTCCTTTCCGTACAACCTGACCGTACGGGTGACGTCATCACCGCGCAGCTGACTCGTGTCCTTTCCGTACAACCTGACCGTACGGGTGACGTCATCACCGCGCAGCTGACTCGCGCGGTGACAAGCCATTCCCCCGCGCAGTGATCCTCCTGTTCTTTAGCCACCAAGCCACTAGATCTCCCTTATTCCCGTCAGGGCAAGGTCGTGACCTGTTCGGTCGCGCCAATACCGCAGCCAAGCCTCAGGGGGCCCCCGGGGTCCTGCCTTCAGACCGCAGCAGGTATAATTACCTGGGCTAAATCGGACTAGCTTCTCGCGTTATCGCCCATGCTCTGGGCCGCTCTAGTCAAATGGGCCATGGGCTTTTCTCCTGTTCGGATGGCCCATGGTTATCCATGCACCGCCCTTACTGGGCTTGGGGTGCGTGCCACGGAGGCGCCTTGCACGAGAGGGTCCCGCGTCAGGGGCCCCCTTTATGCCCGCGTCAGTGGCCCCACCGCGCGGATACTTCTGTGGGGAGAGCCACGTGTACGCGGAAATCATGCCACCTGGGCAACACGTGTCATTTTCTCATTGGTAGGTCAACGTTGACTTCAGTCAACGGGGGGTCTCGCGCTGACCTCCCCTACAATGGCCCCCACGCGCGTGAGGAACACGCAGGCACGTGGCGTGTCATCCACGCGCTTTCCTACGCGCGCATGACGTCAGTGCGTTATCCATTTTCTGACAACTTTTCGGCTGATTGATGCGACGGTTTCAGAGGCGCCAGTTCGGTTCATCCGAGGTCATCATTACCGGTGACGTTTCGCCTCCGATGTGATGTTTGATTGCGACCGTTTGAGGGCCCCCTTCTCTCCTTATAAATACTTCCAATGTTTGCCATTTCCGCCATTCTTGCTTTCTCGATAAACAGAGCTCTCGACTTCTGCATTTTCGCAACCTCAAGTTCTTCTGCCAGTCTCTTCTTCGTCCGAACCTCTTCTTCTTTCGTTACTCTTCACCCCTTCTCTAAACATGACTCGTGGTGAGCAAGTTACAGGGGGCAGGCCTACTATTCCGGCCGGCCCAGTCCCTCCGCCGGATCAGTGGCGTAGGGCTCCTTATTTGCATGGCAAGAACGACCCCTTCTGGAAGAAGGTGGAGGCTTATGAGCCTGTGGGGTGCGAGCTAGACAACGCCTTATGCATCCGGCCAGAGGTGGCAGTCGAAGACGGAGATATGGTGCCCCCTTCTTCTATTTCCCGTCTCAGGGTGGAGAGGGGTGACTTCCCTCTTTCTCCGGTCCAGTACTCTTCCCTCTCTGCACCCCCCGCTCGCTGGCTGGAGCGAGTGGGTGACTGACGTGATCGGGGACGCTGATTACAAGAGGATCTTGGAGCGTTCTCACTTAATGGAGCCTATCAAAATTTCCCAGGTTCTGACACTGATCAGGAGGAATGAAAACCTTGATTTTCTGATTTCTCGGTGGAGTGTGGATACTCACACCTTTGTATTTCCGTGGGGCGAATTTGGTCCCACCCTTCAGGACACCAGCGCGCTACTCCACCTTTCCCTTCGTGGCCATCAAGAGTTTGAACTTACCAAGTCTGGAACTGTCGATCAGGAGGCGGTGACCAGACTGAAGCTGGCCTACAAGGCCGCGGGCCACAGGGGCTCGCAATGGGATAGGAGCGGGGAGAGGAGGAACATGACGGATCCGAAGAAGACATCCTGGGGGTCTTGGCTGAGGTATTTTTTCAAGGATCTCCAGCCTGCGTCTGCTGGGAACGCGGAACGCCAGGCCATCGACGGCCCAGAGTACAGAGGTGATCTGTATTTGCCTGCCTTCATTGCCTTTTTCCTTTCATTCTTTTTATTTCCAGATTTTCCAATTGATGCGCCCAGCGAGTGCGTTTTCTACCTTGCGGTGAGGATCGCGCGCGGGGACAGGTTCCCACTGGGCCCTCTGTTTTTGGGGCATTTGTTTCAGCAGCTGGACCACTTGTCTGCGGATTTTGAGCGCTCTGTGGGGCGTTATGATATCACCACCATGGTGCAAACTCAATTCTTAATCGCACTGGTGTACGAGCACTTCCCCAGCGCCGCTCCAAAGGCCAAGAAGTTTCCCGCGCAGGTGTCAAAACCGGTACGGGACAGTAGGGGTCGTCCGGTCAAGGAGGCCAACGGCCGTCAGCAATATACTCTTGAAGGTCCCCTGTGGCCAATCATTCTTCGTTGGAACAACGCGGCAACAACAAAGCTCTGGGAGGATTTTATGGACAACGAGACTCACTTCCGTCCGCGTCCTTACACGCAGACTCTGGATGGTGTCTGCAACTATGTCCCAGATATTCCGGGGGAAGTTGATTTTTCTGACGCTGGCTTGCCGCGCCGTAACCTTCTCGTCGGTGTGTACTGCATGAGCCGCCCGGCCTACCTGCCCGCCATCGGAGTTGAGAATTGGCAGACAATGGTGTACAGGCCTGACAGGGTTGCACGCCAACTGGGGTATGACTTGGTTGTTCCGGGGGCCGGCCCAGAGCCTCTGGAGTTCTCAGCCGCTTTCAACCAGTTTCTTGTTTCCTTCACTGGCGTTCTTATGGACGGGGTTGGCCGCTGGCGCTTCCCGAAGTCCCTTGGTCCTCCACTTGCTTCCACCCAGTTCCGCCTTCTTTGGCGGAGGAACTTGGACTCTTTTTATACCTTCGTACAAGGTGAAGCCGTTCCGGCCGCTCCGCGCGTCGTGTTCAAACCTGACTTCTATCTCCATACCCCCAAGTCCATATCTGCTGATTGGCGCGGAGTGCGGAGTCGCTGGGCTCTGAAGGGTGATACTGTTGCTTCGCCTTCAGAGGCTCGTGTAGTTGCACCGCTTTCGGCTGTGCGGGTCACCAGGGCCCGAGCGAGAGCCCAAACATCTTCCGCGGAGGAAGAGGCTGAGCGGCCACTTACCCGTCGTAGGCTGGTTCATGTATGTGTTATCCTCTCGTTGAATTCCTTTACTGCATTATTTTGCACTTATTGTTTTATACTTATTTCCTTATTTGTCTTGTTCCCAGGCAGCGACTCGTGAGCCCGTCCTAGCCTCGCCGGAGCGTCCAGCCTCCCCCCAAGCCCCGGGTTCAGATCGGGATTCTGACACAGAGGATGCTGCTCCGAAGGCTGACATTACTGCGTCGACCCAAGCTGCGGGTACTTCGACCCCTGCTCCACGGCCGGCGTCCGATAGCGATGATACTCTTCCAATCGGTACTGCCCTAGGCAGAAGGCGTGACAGGGCTGCTGCCGGCGGGACGGAGCCCAGCCAACACGTGGGACCTTCCCGTGCCCCTTCTCCGCCTGTTCAGTCCGCTGAATTTGATGAAGAATCCCTTCCGCACCCCCAAGCAACGGAGAGGCATGGGTTTTTGGATGTGATTCGTACGCAGGAGCGGGTCAACCCTACAATTTCGGAACTATTTGGTTCACGCAGTGATGCCGCAGCGGGAGGAGCAAGAGAAGTCCATTCCGGGGGACGCCGCGACCCAGGGGAACAGGCAGAGGTGGATTCAGGAGATCCCTCCATGGGTTTTGGCAAGCACGACCAAGATTTTTTGAGTCCTTTTGTCGACAGTGATGATGAACAGAGTGCTCCCATGGCTGCTGAAATGGGCCAGCCTTCCGCTCGTTCCCCTCAGCGCACATCTTCTGCGGAGAAAGGTAACCATCCTGACTCTTCCAGCACTTTCCTCAACATAGGGGGTGACATTCATGCGGGGCAAGGTTTTAGGCCGCGCACTACTCATATCATAGGGGAATTTGTGCCTACCTCAGTTGATTCTATTATTCACGAACTGTTCAAAGATGATTTTTCAGATCTGGAGGCCGCTGTGGATCCCCAGGGAAGCCTGCGAGAGATGCAAGACACTCTTCAACAGGGGTCTCTACCAGGGCAACAAGGGCCTGTCCCTGAGCGGCAAGGGCCCCTGCCGGAGCCGCAAGGGGAAGCTCAGCAGGAGCGATTGACCGCTATCCCTGAGGGTGACGTGGCTGAGGGTGGTGACAGGAGCGAGGCGGACTCAAGTGCCCCGCGAGCGGATGTTGGGCAGATGGTCATTTATAAGGAAAAGCCCATAGATCTAGACGACAACTCTGAGGCTTCGGGGGAAGTAGGGTCTAGTGCACCGCACCATCCTGAGGTGCCGCGCCAGCCTGAGGTGCCACAACAAGGGTCTCCATCTCGATGTATAGTGATTCCCGTGCCGGGGACCGGACTCCTGCTGGCGTTCCTGCGCAGCGCGTTTTGTCATTCCGCGTTGCTCCCCGCCCCTTCCTACTCTTACAGGCGATTCGCCAGACGCATCCGGAGACTTTTGCCAACTTCCGGGCACATAGTGCCTTAGGCGGTGGTATGATCTGAACAATTTGGCTACGATTATTGACTCTCTTTGCACAACATTCCTTTGAAGAAGTTTGGTGACCATGTCATTGGAGGACTTGGGGGTTGGTGGATCTCCAAACCATGTCAGGCTTGGAGGTTGGTTGGCTCATTGCTCATCTAGAGCGAATGCACACTGCGCGACGTGCTCTCAAGCTTTCCTTTCGTGCTGAGGCGAAGCAGAGGGAGGTTGAACGGGCCCAAGAGCAGTTGGACATTACGCGCGCCGCCCTTGCACAAAGGGAGATAGACCTGCAGGAGAAGGAGGCCGAGCTGCAGGTCGTTTTGCGTGAGAGGGCGGACTATGAAGCCGCTGGAGGGGAGATATTTGGGAAGAATGATCCGGTTACTAGGGGTCTGTTCCCTAACCCTCCGCCGTGACTATGCCCTTTTTTTTTTTTGCTTCTTTCTTTCTTTACTTTTGTTTCTGCCACATGTTTATGCGTTGTGAATAATAAAGTGTTTGTTTTGGTTTAGGCCTTGGCTTACCGTTTTTGTTTTTTTGTGCTCAAATATGACTTGCTTGAATGAAATAATCGAGACTCTTCATTGACTTGCTCATAATCAGAAAATGGATTACAATGAAACTTTGACAAACATTTCAAACAGAGCAAATCTTTCCTTCAAGGATAGTACTTCTTCATAAACTTGATGTTAATGGGCCCTGTTAGAAATCCGTCGGACACTCTGGAAAGCCGGTAATGGCCGCTCGTCCCGGCGTTAATGACTTGGTATGGTCCCTCCCATCTCGGGTGAACTTAGGGAGCTTAACATTTCTCATCACGTCGGTGGTAGACTTCCAGACCAGGTCTCCAACTTTGAACTCACGCGGGACCACACTCTTGTTGTAGAATCTTGATACCGACTCCCAATACTTGGCTTGATGCTCCGCAGCGAGCTCTCGCCTTTCCTCCAGGGCTTCCAGATCCGTGCGCCGCTCCGTGGCTGTGACTTCTGTTGATAAAGCCATCCGCGCGGAGGGTACGCTCAACTCAACTGGGAGTACAGTTTCTGCGCCGTAGACTAGGTTGAAGGGGCTTGTCCGCGTCGCCTTTCTCTTTGCCGTGCGGTATGCCCATAGTGCCGTGATCAGATGGTCTGACCATGCTCCTCCCTTTTCATCCAATAGTTTGCTTAGTATCCGCACCAAAGACTTGTTTGTGGCCTCAGCCTGACCATTGCCTTGGGGGTAATATGGCGTTGAAGTCTGGTGCTCTACGGAGTAGGACTGTAATAGTGCGCCCACGTCTTTGTTGATAAATGGGGTCCCGTTATCTGATAGGATTACTTTTGGAATACCGAATCTGCAAATGATGTTTTCTTTGATTAACTGGGCGACTGCCGCGCCGGTGGCATTTTTCAGTGGTATTGCCTCCACCCACTTTGTGCTGACCTCAGTGGCAGCTAGAATCCATTGATGTTTGCGCGAGTGGGGCATGATGGGCCCAACGAGGTCCATTGCCCAAGTATGAAAGGGGTAGGGCGCGCGGATCGCATGAAGCTCCACTGCGGGTGCATGGACCAGGTTTCCAAATTTTTGGCATGCATGGCACCGGCGTACATGTGCTTTGGCATCAGATTCCATCCGCGGCCAGTAATACCCCAGATGAATGATATGCTCGTATAGCTTTCGCCCACCCTGATGCTCTAGTCCGTGGGCTTTGTACAACACTTCTTCTGCTTCCTCATTGGACAGACATCGCAACGGGATGTTGTCTAAGGCTCTCCTGTATAGGCTCCCATCTTTCAAAAAGAACCTCCCGGCAGACATCTTGATTTGTGTTCTATATTCCCTCTCTACAGGCGCAACGCGCCCTCCTGTAGGAAGTCGATATACTTCTGCCTCCAGTCTTGTTCCACTGAGAAACAGCATTCCTGCGCTGGGATGGCTAGGTTGCATTTCTCACAGTTCCTTAGTACTTCCGCAGCATCTGTTTTCATGCTAGGCCAATAATAGCCATGCCTCTGAATCCTTCGGTAAAGTGAGATGTCGTTTTCCCCGCAAGTTGAGTCATGGATCTGACTCAATCTGGACTTGGCCTCTTCAAGCCAGATGCACCGCGCTAACCATCCCTGAGGGCCGCGGAAGTACAACTTCTTTCCAATGATTGTGAACTGTGCCAATTCTGATAAGGGGACGCTCCCCTGTCCGGTTGTCAATTGGTCTTTCAGTTTTTCTTGCCATTCTTCCGCGGGCTGCTCCCTGTTCACTTCGTCAGCGATCGATGGCTCCGTCCTTTTGATAATTTCAATCGCTATCTTTTCTTCATTGAACTCGACTTTTGCTCCCAACGTGGCCAGTGCGTCGGGGAATCTGTTGTCTGATCTGGGTTTGTGAATAATTTCCACTTTGTCAAAACGCTGCATTAGCCTTTGTACCGTTGCCCTGTATGGAGCAAGAGTGGGCTCTTTCAGTGCGTAGATGCCTTCGGTTTGTAAAATGACCAGTTTTGAATCCCCCACAACTTTGAGGGTTTTTATCTCCTTTGCTATGGCTGCTAGGAGCCCCAGGATCAGCGCCTCATACTCTGCTTCATTGTTTGAACATTGGAAAGACAGTTTGTACGCGAGGTACTCATGTTGACCGTCCGTACTGGTGAGGACTATTCCGGCGCCTCCCGTGCCACCTCCTGCTGCCCCGTCGAAGCTTAGGGTCCAAGTGGCTGACGCGGCCGCTAGTGCTTCGAAACCATCTCCTGGTAACTCTTCCTGAATTGGTTCGCACTGCTCACTAGGGAATTGTGCGAGTAGGTCCGCAAGTGCTTGACATTTAATTGCTTTGGGGGTGACACATGATATATCAAATTCGGCCAGGGCTAAGAGCCAGCGGGCCACCCTTCCCGTGAGGGCTGGCCGCGACAGCAAGTAGCGCACTGGGTCACTTTTTGTTACCAAGTGGATTTTGAATGATAGGAAATAATGACGCAGCTTTTGCGCTGTGAAGACCAATGCTAGGCAATGCCGCTCCACTGGTGTGTACCGCTCTTCAGCCCCTTGGACTTTCCTGCTGATGTAATATACTGGCCTTTCCGCGCCCTCAACTTCCTGCACGAGCAGGGCCCCAATGGATCTTGGGGTGGATGTCAAATAATGGATTTGCCTTGGCGCGATCATGGTTTGCGGGGAAGTCAAAACAGCTTTGATTCTTTCAAATGCACCCTGGTGCTCCGCGCGCCAATCGAACCTTGCCTTTCCTTTTAGCAGGTCGCTAAAGGGTGCTGAGATTTCTGCCAGTGCGGGGATGAACCTACGCAGGTACGAAACCCGCCCTAGGAACTTCTTGAGCGTTCGTTGGGAGTGAGGGGGAGGCATTCCGGTAATAGACTTTATCTTCACATCATCCGCCTCTATCCCGTGTCTATGGACAAGGAACCCCAGGAATTTTCCCGACGCGACGCCAAATGCACACTTTAGTGGATTCATCCTCATGTTGAACTTTCTGCACCGCGTAAACACTGTTTCCAAGTGATCCAGGTGGTCGAATTTTTCCTTTGATTTTACAACTAGGTCATCCACATAATCCTCTACAATGTGATGCAGCATATCGTGAAAGATTGCCGTCATCGCGCGCTGGTACGTGGCGCCAGCATTTTTGAGACCAAAGGGCATAACAGTGTAATGAAAATTCCCCAATGGTGTTCTGAAAGCCGTCTTCTCCGCATCCTCTGTCCCCATTTTTATCTGATTATAGCCACTAAAACCGTCCATAAAGGAGAACATCTGGTGCCCCGACGTGGAGTCGACCAGGGTATCAATATGTGGCAATGGAAATTCATCCTTTGGGCAGGCCTTGTTGAGGTCGCGGAAGTCGACGCACACTCGTATCTGGCCATTCTTTTTCTTCACCGGTACAATATTGGAGAGCCAGAGCGGGTATTGTATAGGCTGAATGAATCCTGCTTTCCTCAATTTCTCTACTTCTTCTTTGATTTTTCCTTCCAGCTCTGGCTGGTACTTGCGCGCACCTTGCTTGACTGGCCTAGAGTTTGGGAAGACGTTCAAATGGTGGGCCACCAACTCGGTGTCTAACCCTGGCATTTCTTCGTAGTGCCAAGCGAATACGTCGCTGTATCGCTGTAATAATTGAATGAGCCTCTTTTTCATGCCACTTTCGAGCGCCGCGCTTACGAAAACAGGCTGCGGAGTTCCTGCTCCTTCTCTGAGATTGACTTCTTCCAATACTTCTGGCTGTGGCTTAGGGCCGTCTTGCATGCATTCCGGAGCTGGCTCGGGTTTTGTGACCTCGTCTTCCTCTGCTCCATTTGCCTCTAAGTACCGCGGGTTAGAGGCCTCATCCGAGACTTCTGGCCCGCCGCCCCGTCATAAGCAATACACTGTTTTTCCTCCCTCTTTTAGCTTGGTGATTTTCCGTGGCCCTGAGGCGCTCTCCATGGCTGGTTCTCGCGTACTCGCGGAAGCTTCTTCGTCATCTTTGATGTCTTCCCACTTAGGTAATTTGATCCCAACAGACCGTGCAACCACCGCACTTGGTGTTTCCTCCATCTCAGTGAAGTACACCGCGTCGGACAAGTGCGCTTCACATACTTCGAATGGTCTTTCGGACGCCGCGACAGTGACCTTCTTTCCAGCCCAAATTGCCTTGAGGCACTGATGATAGCTAGATGGGATGACCGCGAAGTGATGCATCCAACTGTGGCCCAATATTATGTGGTAGTTCGTCTGTGCATCAATAATGTGGAACTTGGTGGCGGTGCGGATGGGCCCAACTGCGAGATCGACAATAACATACCCCAGGGACTCCTTCTTGTCCCCTTGGAACCCCGTGATCCCTATCAGTGACTTCACTATTCGGTCTTCCGGGATTCCCACTTTCTTCAGGGTAGACATCGGCATGATGTTAATGGATGCACCTCCATCCATAAAAATTCGCTTCAGTTCCGCGCCGTTGACCCGCGCCGTAACATATAAGGGTCTGTTGTGCGGGTGAGTGATCCTGCGGTCGGAGTCAGAAAAAGAAATCGCATTTGACTCATCTTTGATAGTTCTGGGGAGGGATCCTCCCTGCGCGGCGCACGCCTCGTGGCCTTCTTGTGCGATGGCCAAGATGGCCTTAGTCATTAGGAACCTTGTGTCGGGCGTGAACCCCATTCCGTCGTAGAACTGTTTGAACTTCGTGCTGTTTTGCAGGATTTTGACCCCACTCTCTGGATCGGGAGTGGCCACCATTGGGGTATCATACCCTGCGATATCGTCAAGCTCGTCATAGAAAGACGTCATATATGCTTCCTCGCATTCATAATCATGATCGTAATCATAATCGTAATTATAGTCGTACTCACAACCATAATCATCCTCCTCTGTTTCGCGTACAAACTCGAAGCATTCGGCCATATTGGCCGTCCCATGTTCTGGGTAAGGGTGCGTGCGTACGTCCTGCGCCTTGGTGGCAATCCTCAGCTCGTTGTTGTCTAACTTCTTTTTGAAAATTCTTTTTAAGGTCCAGCAGTCGCTGGTCGGATGCTTGGTGTGTCTGTGGAACATGCAATAATCTGGGCTTTCTCTGTCTGCGCGCGAGGGCGCGACTTCAATATCTGGTAGTGTGAGGCCGCCATCTGCTATCCACTCCTTTACCAATGCTTTTACTTCCTCTATGCTGCAGGGGTAGTCCGGAGCTCCTGAGCCTTCTTTGTAAACCTTTTGTTTCTTCCAATCGCCTCGTCCGTTACCGCTGCCAGTCCACCCGCCGCGACAGCCGCTGCCCCTTCCCCCCTGCGACTTACGCGATGATGGAGCGGAAGTTGCAGCTGCGGCAACCGAATGTGACTTTCGGGGCTTCCAGGTCTCTCGCGCGGGTGGTTTTACAGTATGACGCAGCTTATATGCTGCTTCCAACAGGGCCGCGAATGTCTGAATCTTGACGTTAACCAGAAATGGCTGATACTCGCGCAGGAGTCCAGACGTGCAAATTTCGACCAAGTATTCTTCTTCCACGGGTTCAAGGCAATCGACCGCGCGGTCCTGAAACCGCCTAATGTAATCAATGATATCTTCACTGGGGCCTTGCGTTTCTTTAACGAGGGATAGACTGGTTATCTTCTCACGTGTTTGGAAAATTTTTGCATAGAAACGGCTGACCATGTCTTCCCAAGACAAGACCGAATATGGAGTGAGGTTGACATACCAGGTGTACGCCCTGTTGGTTAGAGATTTGGAAAACTCTCTCAGCCTGAGATTGGTGTCGCCAGAGAAGGCCCCTAGAGTTTCAATGAATCGCACTACATGCTCTTGCGCGTTGCCCTCTTTGCCATCAAACTTAGTAAATTTTGGTGGGGTATACCCTTCCGGGTACGGCATCTGAAGAATCGCCATGGGGTAAGGCGGCTGGATATCCGAGCTTGGGAGGGATGGAAGTGTTGTTCTGGTCTTTTCCCTTTGTAATAGAGCTTGGACCTCTGCCAGGGTCACCGCCTGTGGCCCGACATTTTCTCCCAGTGCCGCCCTCTGGTGTACAGAACCAGTTCCTGTTGTTTGCAGGCCAGGGTTTTCTGGCAAGGCAGGGTGGGGAGGAATTGCTATCTGAACGAGCGCCTGTGCGCCAGAGCCGCCAGCTAGAGGTGCCGCCCCCGGAGTTCCGCGGGCCTGTTCAGCCCGTGGAAGCTCAGGTGGGTGGACTCCCCCCCAGCATGGATCTGCTGGGTCGCCGCCGCTGGTGGAGCTCTGGGTAGGGCCGCAGTGATGACCTCCGTGAGGCCTGCTATGGCAGCGAGCAACTACGTCTGAGTGGCCTGCATCTGCGTGATGCCGGCTTGCATGGCGTGGATCATCTCCACTGCCGGAGCTCCCCCGGCCTCGTTTCCGACGTGGCTGGAAGTTGCTTCTTCTATCACTGGTGGGCCATCGAGAACAAGGTTGGCGTGGTTGACTGGAGCTGCCATACTCGACGTTTGTAGACCACTTCTTGTGTTTACCATCAACTAAACAACCTCCCCAGCAGAGTCGCCTGAATGTAGGTGATGGTTCTTGCTACAGTCAAATATATGATGAGCTGGAGAGGTATGGATAGTTAACAGTAAAGTCACAGTATGAAAAGAGAATAGAGTGGTCTAGGGGAAGGGTGAAGAATAGAGCAGGTGTGCACAGAAAGGACTAAGGCAGTGGATTGCTCTCAGTCTAATCCGTAATACCCTTGGTGACCTAGGAGATGGGGACTGATTTGCAGAGAGAATGTTCTCCTCTCAGTCAGTAATTTCCCTTTTCTCTCTCTAGAATGATCTCACCAACCTCTGGGCACTGAAAGGGAATGTCCCATATTTATAGGCGCCCTGGACCAATCATTTGGCGCCAGGCTGTCACCCCATAATATGATAACACGTGTCCTTTCCGTACAACCTGACCGTACGGGTGACGTCATCACCGCGCAGCTGACTCGCGCGGTGACAAGCCATTCCCCCGCGCAGTGATCCTCCTGTTCTTTAGCCACCAAGCCACTAGATCTTCCTTATTCCCGTCAGGGCAAGGTCGTGACCTGTTCGGTCGCGCCAATACCGCAGCCAAGCCTCAGGGGGCCCCCGGGGTCCTGCCTTTGGACCGCAGCAGGTATAATTACCTGGACTAAATCGGACTAGCTTCTCGCGTTATCGCCCATGCTCTGGGCCGCTCTAGTCAAATGGGCCATGGGCTTTTCTCCTGTTCGGATGGCCCATGGTTATCCATGCACCGCCCTTACTGGGCTTAGGGTGCGTGTCACGGAGGCGCCTTGCACGAGAGGGTCCCGCGTCAGGGGCCCCCTTTATGCCCGCGTCAGTGGCCCCACCGCGCGGATACTTCCGTGGGGAGAGCCACGTGTCACGCGGAAATCATGCCACCTGGGCAACACGTGTCATTTTCTCATTGGTAGGTCAACGTTGACTTCAGTCAACGGGGGGTCTCGCGCTGACCTCCCCTACAACTTCAGTTATTATTGTGGGTTCCAATCCCTTTTTGCGCCAAGAAGAAGAAGAAGAAGAAGGAGAAGATTGATTTCCATCTCCCAACAACACTTGCCCAAGAAATCCCATTCAACCACCATATTCATTTTTTTGGGTAAATAACCACCATATTCATTGATCTCAATTGAGGATGCTAACCCTCAGATACATCACCAAAACCAGGGCTTTTCGTTCTCCTCTCCCCACCTCCTCTTCCACCTTCACCTTCACCGACCCCTCTCCACATTACGATACCACCAAGACCACCTTCTTCGCTAATTCATTAGCCACCGCTGCTGCGACAGCTCCATCCACAACGACAACAACAATGATTCGCAGCAGCGGCGATGAATTCCAATTGCAAGCCAAGGACGTCGTGCTCTCCTTCAAAACTGGTTCAAGGCCCGAGACAACCCCCTGATGGACCGGATCTTCCACATACTGGGTCGGGGCGGCGATGGGCTAGAATCTGATACATTACATCAGTCTACCAATTTAGCTCTAACCCAACTCGGCCTTCGACTTTCAGAAGCCTTCGTGCTTGACGTGTTGAATTATGGGAAATCCCGAAAAGACGTGCTCTCCTGCCTCAAGTTCTTCGACTGGGTCGGACGCCAACCGGGCTGGTTCGACCACACCAGAGCAACTTTCAATGCCATATTCAAGATCCTCTCTAAAGCCAAGCTCATGTCTCTCATGCTCGACTTCCTCGACACGTATAAGATGCAGAGGTTTGTTCACAAGATTAGTGTGGGGGTGCTTTTCGCCGGAGTGAGCTCTTTGGACCTTCTGAATGGGTGTGAAAGGTGGTGGAACGAATAAGCTATGCCTGAATCCTAGCTGCCCACCGGAGAGGGTAACCTGCACACGCAGACAACCGCGTTAGTGCCAAACCCGGACGGTGGTGGTCCGGGAAGGCACTCCGACGGATAAGTCAGTCACCGGAGAGAAAGAATACACCGGAGATCTAGAGAGAGAAGTATAGTTATGTGGGTAGTAATTGAGGAGAGAGGGATACCCATTGTGGTAGTTGTAGTTGGGTATTTATAGGCAGGGGGGCATGCGTCCTACACGCTCGGTGCCCCCCACGCGCCCGTCATTCGCGCTTGGAATGACAGCTGCTGTGACTTCCGTTCCTGCTGCAAACGCCGCGTCTCGGCTGACGTCACGGCACGTGGGTTCGAGCAGTCAAATCACCTCGAGACATTCCCCATCACCCACGTGACTCTGCAGGCGGTGGTGGCAGGGTAGGTGACCCGTGACTGCCGCATTTAATGCTCCATCGTGGAACGTGCAGCGTGCCTGATACGCCACCGCCGAACCAAGTATATCCGAGTGCCACGTACCGAGGTCAACCGACTTGGCACGCGAGCTGCCCGGTTTCTCGAGCGCTCGACACGTCGATCGGCGGAGTCCCCGAGAGCGATCGGGTGATTGAGCGGAGAGCGCAGCATCCTCGGCACCTCGAGCTCGGCGAACGTCATACAAATCCATATTCGTCGCGGCCTGGACATTCGTGCCGACCGACGACGGAACCATGCGTTCGGCGGGGACGAGACCCGTCGGTTTGCATTCGGTTTCGTGGATTTCGAGTTGCCGACCCTTTTGGCCTCTCTGCCCTTCCGTTACGCAGAGTGGGGCCTCTGCTGGCCCCTATGAACCCGGCCGCTACAATAGCCCCATCAACTTCTTCATGCCGAAGGACGACGGGTGAGGGAGTTGATTCAATCGAGAATGGCGGTCGAAAAGAAGGGCTCGGCATTCGTATTGTGAGTGATCAGAGGAGCGTGCTCGGAGAGTCGCCCCGTGGTCGTTAAGTCGATGCTTCGAGGCACCGTTGTCCGAGCGCTGGGGATGGTTAGGGCTCGAAACGTCACATCGAAAAGCGACGTGAAAAGACGTCTGAGACACCGGGTCAGGGATCTGTGACGCGTGGTGACGTTGCTGCCACGCGTCGTCGCGTGATTGGTCCTCGCGCCGTCGTTTGGATTCGCGCCCAAACGGATTTGAATGCGTTGGACAGGTGTCACGATCCAAGGGGACGACCCTTCGCCTCCCGAATCGGTGCCATTATGGCACCTATTCAATAGGGGTCATCCCCTATAAATACATGGAGAGAGGGAGACAGAGTCACCGTTACTCTCTCTCTCTCTCTAGCATCGGGATTTCACGCCGCCGCCTTCCGCCATCGTGCTCAGCCGTTTTCTTCGTGAAAATCTCATCTCCAGGCCAAGATCTTCCCCCAAATCTAAGGTATTGTGTTCTTCTTTAGTTTCTCCCTGTTTTTCTGAAGTTTTCGTGCATTTTTTCTGCGTTTTGGGGGATTTTCGAGGGTTTTACTTTTCTCGGTTTTTGACACTCTGTTTCGTTTGAGTTTTCCGGCGGTTTGTGCGGCGGCGCACAGCCGCCGGATTCTGGGCCTCAAGAACATTCAAAGTGTTCTTCCGAGCGCCTTTCGAGTGGACGAACCACGTTCAGCCGAGAGCCCACTGCTGAGCCGAGCGCGTATCGCTCCTTAGGTTAGGCCGAGAGTCCATTGAAAGACCTGACTCTCGGGGTAGTTGACACCTCGTAGGGAGCTCGGCAGGGGCCGAGGCTCTCCCATTTGCATTTTCTCGAAATCAAACCTGTGCATATCGCTGACGGTTGTTTCACCCGTGCACTGTAGGTTTTTGCTTGGATGAGCTCGGACTCTTCGGACTCATCCCCCGACGACGTTCACTCCGGTTCCCAGTTCAGCAGTTTTATCCAAGACATCCTCCTCCGAGAGCAGCTCAGAAGCCTCGGGAGGGGTTATAGGAGCCAGCAACCGTCTGCCCACCCACAAACCGGAGCGGCACCTTTGAACGTAGCCCCTCTCCAAGCGATAACCCCCGAGCGCTGGATGGAGTTGGAGGAAGAAGCTAGGCGGGCGGGGAGCGGTTCCCAAGCCTCCACCTCCGGGCAAGGGGCCGTGCCGAGCCACCTATCCGAGGGCGCGGGCCCATCACCGTCCTCTCCGACGGTCAGCCCTCTGTCCCCCGTAGTAGAACAATCCGAGCTCCCCGATCTTTCCGAGGGATGGTCCTCGGACATCGAGGTGATGGAGATAGACAGGACCACTGCCGGTTTCAAGGAACCTGAAGCCGTAGAAGTCGTTGAGGTAGATGAATACCTCGCCCCGAGGTCGCCGGTAGTAGGCGGCGAACGATTCTCCGACGGTGAGGGCTCGATTGAGGAGCCTATTGCCGAGGGCGGAGAAGAGGGGCCCATACCCGAACCTGAGGCAGCGACCGAAGGGCAAGATCAAGATCGGGAGCCCGAGGATGCCGAGGACGCTGGAGAAGCTTTCTGGTCCGGCGGCGTGGAATATGGCCCTAGTTGGGAGTCTATCCCTCCAAGGAACCCGAAGCACGGGACCTGCAAGTACGTCAAGGACTATTTCGACGGGGCTGTAGGGAAGTTTGCCCTGTTCCGAAGGGATTATGGCATCCCGGAGGACATGGAAATCTCTCGGCCCACGGACAACAGGATCCATTACGGAGAGGGGCAAATCACCGTGCCGCTGATGGCGATCTGTGAGGGCGGGTTGAGGTTTCCCATGCCCCGACTCCTTCGGCAATTCCTTGATGTATACGAGCTCGCCCCCCACCAGCTTGCCACCAACGTCTTCCGAATTATCTGCTCGGTGGTTAGGCTATCGGAGCAACACAACATCCCTTTTCGCCTCAGCGACCTGATGGCCGTGTCACGCCCTAAAACGGGAAATGACCGGCCGTGAACCACAGAACTGACAGATGGCTCACAAAGCCTAAATAAAATAATCCATGTACACTAAATGACCATCTTTATTATTAAACAAAATTAAACCAAATTGTCTCAACAAAGCATGGGGCACACCATCCCATGAACCATCGATAAAAATTATCACCAATAATAAAATGAATCCAATCTTTTACCAAAAAGGTTTAACCATGTGCGGAAGCAAATAAATTAAATAAAAAGTTACGATGCATGCAATATCCTACGGAGGTCGACACAGTAGTTCTCCAAGACGCCGCCAGAGTCCTCACCTATCTACTTGATTTTCCTGAAAATGGTGTTGGAATAAATCCGTCAGCTGACAAGCTCAGTGAATGACAAGCATGTATAATAAATAAAGTTCCAAAACATGGATAAAATTAAATTACCATATCATCATATTTTGGCACTCACGATAAGATAAAACAATAATAAATTTTAATGGTGATCACAAATGATATCCAATAACAATGGGGAACCACCACCAAATAGTACCATGGCCAACAGATAATAATCTCATGATTGGATCCAATATCGAACTTAGAGTCACCAGGTGTTGGCAAACCGTGGTACTCTTCCCTAAGTCGATCCGGCGAAAAGACAGCCGTTGAGCAAAAGGGTCACCGGCCTAACCCGGGTCTCTTCCCTAATGGCCAGGGTCACCTATTCAAAGGAATAATTTCCCTGGACTTCCAATAATAAAAGTTCCCAATAATATCCATAAAGTTCTCACCAAAAAGAGTATTTTATTTTATTTTTTTATCGCGTGCCAGTTTAAAGAAGCAATTATAAATAATTCACTGTTCCAGTTAACAATTCTAAAGTTTTCAATGAATAATTTAAGGGACACGGGAAAGTTCGAAAGTACGTAACACACTTAACCACTCACCTGGGTCCAAAAGCGATGCAACTCGATTATGCAAAAAGAGACTAACCTGTACATAATAAATTAAGAACTTGAAATAACTAACTAGTTGATCCTAAATTATCTACCACCATTAACCGCCCGAACTCCAAAATCCAAGCTTTGGTAATGAAAGGCCTAAATTCCCATCCAAGCAATACATATTATATATGTCCCAATGGAACAGTACCTCACCGAAACCCCCTTTTGCCATTCATAATCCATGAATATTATATTTGTTGGAAATTTCACGAAATTTTGGATGAATGAAACCGGGGCGTTTTGGAGGGCCTGACGAGGCAACCAAACGGTCTACTCCGGGTTCGATGAATCTGGACGAAGTGTTTAATTTCCAGCGGTTTCGAGTGGTTAATACCCCTCATGAATTGAGGTTATGACACGTATTCATTTCGGGAGTTACAGAATTCAATCCAATTCATTGTGGCAGTTTCTATATTGATTGATTGGCTTTATATACATGTATCTGGAATTGGTTCTACACAAGAAATTTGTCTAACACGTCAAGTTCTGAAAATCGTCTTTGAAAGAGAGGGGCAGACGCTAGTAAGTTCGCAAGGCTACCAACGGTGGTGTTCCGGAGGTTAGTGGTTCTAGCTGTTTTATCCTGGGACGAAGACGCCGGTGCATCCTACAACACCCACGGTAGGCGGCGCATCTTTGTTAAGGAGAGTGTGGTTTCACACGACTCGGCACTGTTTGTATCTCTAATTTTCTCGTTTCTATTTCTGCAATTTCCTTGTAAATTGTATTTACGGTTATATCAATGAAATTGTTCTTTGGAATTTTGCGATTGCCGCTGTATTTTTCCAACAAGCTTAACAAAGATTTTTTTTGATCACCAATCGGCAATCGGATTCCAAAAATGATTTTTGTACAGCCCTAACTGTTCGATCGGTTGCAGAATAGACTTTAGTTGCAGATTATTCGAGTTGTAGGATGATGTGTTCCGGCCAGGTTTATTAAAGGAGTTTGGTAGCGTAATCATACGGATCTAATTGACCAGAGCATGGACGACATGCTACTACGGGTAAGGGGGAAAAAGAAGGAAAAAAAAAAGGGTCTTACGTGTTTGGTATTCCATGGGAACACTTCCCATTTGACTTGGTGGTTGATCTCTTAATTTGTTAAATGGGTCAGTGGAGGAAATCTTTATTTGATTTTTGATCCACATTAATTTGTTAAATGGGTCATTTCGATGGTTCCTAAGGTCAAGTTGATTTCCAGAATCCTAATTTTTGTAATGGTGGAGAGTGGAGTTGTATTGTTAATTGGCTTTACTAATTAACTTCTGTTAGTTTCGGTTCATGGCAAGAGATAATCACACGAGATTATTGACTAGGCTCTTTGCCTGTAAAAGGTTTGATTTATTTGCTTATGGACTTTGGCTGATTAAAAAAAAAAAAAAACGCAAGTTTTCAAACCTGTTTTTGGTGTTTGATCGGTTAACCTCACCAATGTCTCCCATTAACCATTTGTGATCTTTGAAGGAAATATCTCGTTGCTTAGCATGTGGGCTAAACGAACGGTTTGCTTAACATTGATCGGTTTGAGTGACATGCCTTGGCGTTTGTTTGTTTTTTTTTTTTTTGGATCAATTTCAGTTTCAGGCAGTGAAAGGTAATAACTGTTCGTGGGCTCGTATGGGGAATCAACCGTTTGATTCCCCTCGTCTGGTTATATTTCTTTGGAAATTCGTTTCGGGATATTAATGGAAAAAAAAATTATGCTTATTCTTTGAGAGGAAAGCAGCATATATATTTTGTTACTCATATGTGGACATAATCTAGTTGCTGGTTGTTTTCAGCAATTGGTTTCCACAGGATGGTTTGGAATGGCTATGTGGAGTGGACACTGTTGGTATGCCGGTATTCTATGTCCGGTTTTCTTTCCTAAGGCAGTATTGGTTTACTTCTATGAGGCAATACCAATTGTTTTCGGAGACAACTCAGACAGTGGTGTTGTGGGTAATTTGGTTTATGTTGCATATTCCAACTATTTGCATAGTATTATTCTCGATACATGGGATGAGGTTCACGTTCCCAAAAGATTTCATCATTCTGTTGCCTTGAAATCGATATGTGTGAATTTCATATTTGGAGATGTATGTGTGCTCATATACGTTTATGAGCACTTTCGTTACTTGCATAAATATCAATAACAGCATAAGGAGAATAATTGTATCCTATGAGTTGGGATTGATGGATAATTATCAAGACCGTTAGAGTTTCAATTCTAATTCTAATTGTGCAGTTGCAGATTAGTTATCTCAGAAGTGTATGGTGGAGTAATACTTCTTGCACTATAGAAGTGATCTGTTTGGCTAGCTTGTGCCTTGCCAATGGATTGCTCAGAAGGGTGAAATTTGCTTGGCTTCGACCTCGGTCAGTCGTGCTCGACTCGACCTCGGATGGGATAAGTGGTAACATGTTTGGCTTCAGCCATGGTTAGTCGTGCGCGACTAGACCTTTGATTGGTATCGTGGTACGCTAGATGGCTACGGCCTTAGGCAGTCGTGCGCGACTGACCTTGGATTGGTGTGATGATCAGCCTCTGGAGTAGTCTACTTGACCTATGCCTTGACACTGCTCGGCCATGATCTTGTGAACATTGGACTGGTTGGCTTCTGGGGTGGTCTGCTCGGCTTATGCCGTGACACTGCTTGGCCTGGGTCCTTTGTGTGGTCTGCTTGTTTAATGCAGTCTATGTGCTCGGCCTTGTGATCAGCCAGTGGTAGGCTTGATCCGGCCTTATGTGTTTGGCTTTATGTGCATAGCTAGTTGTAGGCTAAATGCACGCAGCCCTTTTGCACAACCTATGTTGAGCACAACTGTTTGGTGCGCCAACAGTGGTTCCCACTGGAACATGTTCCTCTCATTTATGTAGTGAGAAGGAAAGGCAAGTCATCATTGCCAATGTTAAGTCAAAGAGACAAAGACTTCTTTTTCAATAATTTGAAAGAAGCACTAAACCGTTGGATTTAATCTAAGGTGATAGCTAGAGAGATAATAAGTATTTTATACTTTTGTCAAGAGTAGCATGAAATATTGCTACGAGTCTTTGCTCGAAAGCAAGAACATAATTAAGGTGATGGATAGTGACCAATATGGTAAATATGCTTACCATTTGGTGGAACTATTGTCCTACTTGGAGTAGTTCACCAAATCACTACACCTTTTTTGCTTCAACAGTATGGGATTGTTGAAATACTATATCATGCTTGAGAAGCTATGATCTATGCTATGTTGATGAATTCTGTTTTCACAGAATTTATAGAGAGAATCATCTCTCAACGCATATGATGGCCTTAATGAGGTACTATGCAAGAAAGTTTATGAAACCCAAGAATGTGGGGGTGTCTTGCGAAAGTGGTTGTACCTATACCTAAAAGGTGAGAAGGTCTATCAACTGTTGCTTGTGTGCGCACAAGAACACGAATATGGAATCTAGAAGTGCATTATTTTTGAATGTGCATTTTTAGTTTATCCAAAGAAGAGTTAAGTTCTGTCAAGAGAACTTTGGAGACTGCTAGTGAGAGCAGGTGAGACCAAGAACAGGAAGTTGATGTAGAGCCTAGACGTGGAAAAAGGGCTAGTGCATCAACATCTTTTGGTCAAGACTTTCTAACTTATCTATTAGAAAGTGAGCCTTGGACATACGAGGAAGCTGTGAGTTGTCCTGAAGGTCCGTTATGAAAGAAGGCTATTAAGGGTGATTGACTCCATTCTGCAAAACATATGTGGAGCTGGTGGATTTACCTCCAGATAGTAAGCCTTTGGGCTATAAATGGATCTTCAAAAGGAAGATAAAGGCCAATGGGTCAATAGATAAGTACAAAGCAAGGTTTGTACATCAGATGGGTATTAAGACAGCTTTCCTAAATGCGGATTTAGAAAAAGAAATCCACATGGAACAACCCGAGGGTTTTTCCACACCAGGACAAGAAAGGAAAGTCTATGAGCTTGTTAGATCTTTGTATGGTCTAAAACAAGCGCCTAAATAATGGCATGCGAAGGTTGACAATGTGATGTTGTCTAGTTGTTTCTGAATCAACGAATGACATTTTGTGTCTCTACGTTGATTGTTGGTAGTAATGACAAGGTCATTGATCTACTAAGAGTATGTTGAACTCTAAGTTTGACATGAAGGACATGGGCCATGTAGATGTGATATTAGGTGTTGAGATCACCAGAGCATCTGATGGACTTGCGTTGTCTCAGACACCCTATGTGGACATAATTTTTGAGAAGTTCAACTAGTCTGATACAGGCATCGCAAGAACCCCCATGGACGTAAGTCTCCATTTATCCAAGAATGGGGGGGAAGGGGTATCTCAATTAGAGTATTCTCGGATAATTGGGAACCTCATATACTTGATGAGTTGTATAAGGCCTGATATAGCCTACTCAGTTAGCAGGCAGAGCAGATACACGAGTAATCCAGGACATGGTCACTGGAAGGCGGTAGTCAGGGTACTACACTGTCTGAGGTATACTCGTGATCTGGGACTGCACTACACCAGATATCTGACAGTACTGGAAGGGTACTGGGGTGTATATGAAGGACCCAAAATCCACAAGTGGATATGTCTTCATGCTTGGTGGTGCAGCAGTTGCTTGGAAATCTTCTAAACAGACGTGTATAGCACGGTCTACAATGGAATCTGAATTCATTGCTTTAGATAAAGCATTTGAATAGGCCGAGTGGCTATGACAGTTCTTGGAAGATATTCCAAGATGGTCAAAACCAGTGCTAGCTATTAGTATCCACTGTGATAGTCAAGCTGCGATTGGTAGGGCTTTGAGTGCCAATTATAATGGTAAGTCTAGACATATACGTCGAAGACATAATACCATTAAACAACTGCTCTCAAGTGGGGTTGTCACTGTTGACTATGTAAGGTCAAAGGACAATATCGCGGATCCGCAAACCAAAGGGTTAACCCGAGAGCAAGTTGAGAAAGCATCGAAAGGAATGGGGCTGAAGCCATTACGCTCATAGTTACCGTGGGGGTAGCCAACCTAGCTGACTGGAGATCCCAAGATCTAGGTTCAATGAGACTACCTTTTGCGTGTAATAGAGAACGATCACTGTGGAGATTTGATCTCTAGCCCATTTCTATGATGCAGAACAGTGAAGCCTGTAAAGTGGAAGAGGTTAAGCATTGCTTTTAATGACTCTTATGCGTCGGAGATTCCGAGCGGGGTATAGCAGGATACCCTTTATAAGAAGGTCACCTATGTGAGTATGTAGTGGGGCCGCTTCTTTGAGAATTCTGGCGAAATTCTCGAGAAAATACTTGCAGAACCAGGAAGAGGGTGTCATGGCCGAAATGAACCCAACAGTGAGAACTGAACTACGTCAGGAGAAGTCCTGTGTGACGTCTGTTGTCTAAGTTTACACCGGCGACAGAACAGTTCAAAGCGGGTTCGCACACTGGTCTGCCAGTAAACTCAATAGACTATCACAAGGGAAGGTTCAAGGCCAAAAGCTACCTATCCTATGCAGGAATTATCCGTTGCCTCTCTCTCGGGTCAGCTTTGTACTCTGCGTCAGTATGCCTGCCAATTTCATTCATGGGGGGGATTGTTGGAAATTTCACGAAATTTTGGATGAATGAAACCGGGGCGTTTTGGAGGGCCTGACGAGGCAACCAAACGGTCTACTCCGGGTTCGATGAATCTGGACGAAGTGTTTAATTTCCAGCGGTTTCGAGTGGTTAATACCCCTCATGAATTGAGGTTATGGCACGTATTCATTTCGGGAGTTACAGAATTCAATCCAATTCATTGTGGCAGTTTCTATATTGATTGATTGGCTTTATATACATGTATCTGGAATTGGTTCCACACAAGAAATTTGTCTAACACGTCAAGTTCTGAAAATCGTCTTTGAGAGAGAGGGGCAGACGCTAGTAAGTTCGCCAAGGCTACCAACGGTGGTGTTCCGGAGGTTAGTGGTTCTAGCCGTTTTATCCTGGGACGAAGACGTCGGTGCATCCTACAACATCCACGGTAGGCGGCGCATCTTTGTTAAGGAGAGTGTGGTTTCACACGACTCGGCACTGTTTGTATCTCTAATTTCCTCGTTTCTATTTCTGCAATTTCCTTGTAAATTGTATTTACGGTTATATCAATGAAATTGTTCTTTGGAATTTTGCGATTGCCGCTGTATTTTTCCAACAATATTAACCCCACTAATTAACTCCATTAGAGTGCAAGGGAGAGAGATGAAGACACCACATGCACAGTACGCAACATACCTGGCAGCACCGTCTTTCACGTGTTCTCTCTCTCTCTCTCCCCCCCGAGTACTCCATAGCAAGCCCACCAATTGTTCAAAATATTCCACTCAATGCCAAAATCTTCTACCTAATGGTACTGATGCAATGCAACAAACAAAGGAGAATAATATGCAAATACTTACGACGATATTAACGAGAACAGGAGAATGATAACCGCCTTGACACTTCACACTCCTGCTGCGGCTCCCTCTTTCTCAAAGTTCTTCTCCCAATGCTCTCTCTTTCTCAAATAATAACCCTAGGCAGTTAACTAATGAATTATATATTTATATGCAACACTTAAACTTCCCACTAAACCACTCACCCTAAATATTAGCTAATTGATATATTAGAATCACGTAACTAACTGATAAAATTAGGTGTATTTATCTAATTAGCCTAATACTATTATATTCCACAATAATCTAATAAGTTTAAACTTGCATTTTCAAAATACCTGTAAAAATAATTAAATAGGACCCGGCCACTACGCCAATTATAAATGGCCAAATAATAAATAAAATGAAATAAAAATGCTAGGGCGTAACAACAGCATCCCCCGACGGTACGTCGCCAGGGGTGGTTCGAGGAGGAGGGGTCGGAGGCACGGGAGCCTTCGGTGGAGCAATCTTGCCAACGGTCATATCCTTGGTGGTCCGAGGCCTCTTCTGAAGACCTTCAGCCTAGGCGAAATGGCTGGGCTGACCAGCCGTCGCTTTCTTTGATTCCTTCCTCTTCCTCTCCGCCTTGTCCCTCCTTTGGGCTTCTCTGAGTGCCGAGGAGCCAGCCATCGAGTCCTCGGATCCGCTTCCCGCAATGAACGACTGGGGGGGACGGCTGGAGATCCTTGGCACCCGCTCGCGGCCTACAAGATCGGCGCGGGGTTGGTCGGGGTCAAAGTGTCGCACGCGGCGAGGACCTGACCTCGACATGGGCTCTTTCCCCTTCTTCAGAAAGCCCTTGTAAGTAGGCGCGTACCCGAGGATGCCGGGGGCTGTGAGGTTCGGGATTTTAAAAATGTTGTCGATAACGTCGTCGTCCGCGTCCTCGGCTAGCTTCTTTGTCAGCTTCCCGCACTCTGCAAGCAAAGGGATATCAGCGTTCGACAAGACAAAGCAGTAGATGAATAACACAAGAAAGAAAAAGTGCGAGTGTATGCTCTCGGGCTTACTAGGACTTCTGCGACACCAGGGGACCGACCCCCAAGACTCCTCCCCGGGGGTTGTCACGCCCTCATTTTTATAAAAACAAAAATAAAGAAATTCCTTACAATTAATAAGTCAAATGATAAAATATTTCCATAAATCCTCCCCAAGAGGTTTCCATTCAAAATGTACATCATTAATCCATTGGCAAATCAAGTATTTGGGCACCCTTGCCCCAAAGGTGAAATCAAATATTATCCCATAAGTTATTACATAAATCCAAATTGTTAGAAGATTAAATAACCAAAAGTTACATTGTCATTTATCAAAATACAGAACTTGAGATGGAAAAATATCTTCATGCATGCATAAGCTTCACATAATGCATCACTCCACAAGCATCCGATCTCATGCTCCATGTTGTGTACCTGGGAAAGATAGGGTGAGCTCACTAGCTCATAGGGAAAACCATACTACAACCGCTAGGCATATAAATATGATGAGTGCACATGATGTGGTTTGCCAAGATAAGAGATGCTCAAAGGAACACAACGGAAGCTAGAACAAGGGATACGTGTCCAAGAAGTACCCACGTGTCCAAAGTGATATCAAGTGTCCAAAAAGATTTCAAGGTGTCCCAGAGTATCCATTAATTCATTAAGTTTGTCAAAATCATCAACAAGTATCACACGTGTCCAAAACCGTGTCCAAGTATCCATTGTTACCAAAATACCATATGTACCTCAAAACATTTTCATTTCCAAGTATTCAACACCACCTAAGTTTCCATCTTTGTTTCACCAAAACTACCCAAGTTACTCATGCAAGTTTAAAACCAAGTCCACAAGTCGAGTTTCGACAAAACACCATAGATAGTCCAAAATCTCATTTCTTGTTTCTTTCATTGAAGAAAACCATCATTTTCATTAAAACTAGGGATTTAATCCCTCTGCCGGGTTCCGTAAGCCCCGCGTGCCTTTGCTGGGTATTTATAGGCCCCGCCTGCCTCTGCCGGGTTCCATAGGCCCCGCGCGCCTTTGTTGGGATTTATAGGCCCCGCTTGCCTCTGCCGGGTTCCATAGGCCCCGCGTGCCTTTATCAAAAAATTTACCAAATGATGGCATTGGTGTAAAACACCTCATTATCACAAACATTTCATTAAAACTTTTATAACAAGTCCATTTCCCAAATTTCATTTCAGCAAAGTGCCCTTTCTTTTGAAATGCCACAATTTTCGCCAAAAGGGGCGACCAATCCAATATGCCTTGTGTCCGATACGTATAACGAATTATCCAATAAAAACACGTGTCAAAGTCGTAGTTTAACGATTTCAAAATGGTTTTTGGGGTTACCACGTTGCTATATATCAAGTATACGAAGTTCCGGACGATTGGAGGTCAAACCGACGTCAAAGGGTGGCCGAAAACCACCCAGAAAACAGGGGCAGCAACATAGAAACAGGGGCAGCAGCTGCCTTGTCCAGAAAATGGCAGATTTTCACCTCTAAGGTGTGGAATTTCAACCCAAAACACAAATGTGATAGTCTAGGTTCAAATTAGAGATGCTAGTCAACAATTAAACATGGAGGGAGGTCAATTCCACTGCCAATTTCATCAATCAACAACCAATTTCGTAGATCACACAATCAAAATGAGGAAAACCCATACAAAGAGGGAAAACATAATTTTTCAAGAAATTGAAGCCAAGAACAAGATATGTTCAACAAATCACAAGTATATAACTAGAGGAGGTAGTAATTGTTTCCCTACCTCAAGGTTTTGCTTGAAAATGGAAGATGAATGGAACCCTAGGTGTAGAAACCTTCAAATCCCGAAACTTGAGCTCCCGGTGCGAATCCAAAGCAACCCAAACTCCACACGGTGCGTAGAACACAAAAATGGTCTTGGTTCTTGAAGTGGTTGAGTGAGGAGGGAGAGTTTTGAGCTTGAAGGTGGCAAAAATGGAGGAGAAGAGAGAGAGAGAGAGAGAGAGAGAGAGAGCCGATCGGGTGGAGAGGGAGGAGAGAGTGTAATGTTTTAAAATTTGCAAATCTTCCCCCACACACTACTAATATAATTCCCTTATTACACTACACACCCAAATGTGACTTGTGTATATAATATGTGACCACAATACTTATTTTCATAAACCAAACTTAAGTACAGAAGTCTTTACTTTAATTTATTTATGAAAATAAGAAAGTACCCCCCATTTGGAAACAATGGCATTTACAAAATTTTGAAATTCTCATCACATCAAAATCTCATCCCCCCACTTTTAGTACAAAACCGGAAATGGACACATTTTTCTCCGTAGAAAAAGGGCGAAAGAATACTTTGCCTTACTAAAAAATAACTTCCGATTATACCATTTTGATCAGAAAAATCCAAGGAACAATTACCGGGACTTTTTATCGACCAAATCAAAACTTCTCAAAAAAGTGATTTTTCAAAAAGTAATTAAATTTTCTGGGTCTTTACAGGGGTCCTCTCGTAGTTGCCCTTTACAATCACGAGCTCGCATGCATGCCTCTCTAAGTCCGAGAGATTCCCGATGAGTGGAGGATACTCGGGGCGCATGGCAAAGTAATACCTCCCGTAGGCAGGACTCCGCTGCACCACGTAAACGGCATGTAACGCCCCATGTAGACCACTAGCCATTACTTTGATTTGATCCACAAGCCACACCACATGGCCCAAAATGCTTAAGCCCAAGGTACTAGTAGTAGCCCACATGGTTTGTTATATACCCAAGATCACTCATGTAAACAATCAATGTGGGACTAAACACCATCTACCCCCAAACCTGGGGCATTACAATCTTCCCCCCTTAAGGATGCAACGTCCTCGTTGCATAGTCCCAGCAACCTCCCCTGGTGTCCGTGGTGGCAGAGCGCATCCTACCCACCACTTGGACCAGGGCTGGGCTCTGATACCATTATTAACGCCCCATGTAGACCACTAGCCAATACTTTGATTTGATCCACAAGCCACACCACATGGCCCAAAATGCTTAAGCCCAAGGTACTAGTAGTAGCCCACATGGTTTGTTATATACCCAAGATCACTCATGTAAACAATCAATGTGGGACTAAACACCATCTACCCCCAAACCTGGGGCATTACAGCTGTCCCGAAGGACAAACAGGCCGCCACTTCAACGCCTGATGTCACGCTCGTCCCCTCCGACAAGGATGAACCGTGGGTGTCGGTGATTCGGACCTCGCACGGCGAGCCGGTCAAAAAGAATGCCAGCTTTCGGGATAATCGTAAGACGGCGATGACCCTGCTGAAGGCCCTCGCCCTGCCGAGGGATATGAAGGTTGTGCCGAAGAACACGTCAGACAACTATGGATTACTGTTCGTTTGATGTCAATATTTCTCTCTTTTTGCAGGCTGGCCAGTCGGCTTTGGCTCTCGGCGACAAGGTGTACAACCTTGGCGTTGAGAAGATCGAGGTCGAGAAAAAGCTTGAGGCCGAGAAGAAGGCTTGGGAAAATCTGAAGAAAAGCGCGGAGGCCGTTGCTGCCGACGACCAGGAGCTTGAGAAGCAGCTGGCGGAGGTTCGCCGTCTTCAGAAGGAGGCCGAGGAAAGGGCCATGACCGTTGAAAGCAGAATCACGGCTACTGAGGAGAGGGACATTCAAGCGGAGAGGGATCTTCAGCATGCCAAGACCGAGCACGATGAAATGATGGCTGCTGCTGACTCCAACGGCTATCAGAGGGGGGCGGGCGAGACTTTGAGGAAATTTGCCAAAGAGGCCAACGATAATGAGGAAAAAGCCTTAAAAAAGGGCTACCTCCTTGGTCGCTCCGGCTGTTGGCCCAAGGCCTTTGCTGCGGCCTATGACATTGTCTCCGTTCCCTCGGAGTCTGCGCTTCGGACCTCACTTCCTCCCCTTCCCGAAGCTGTGATCCCTGAAATGCCCTCCGACGATGAAGAGGAAGGCCCTGAAGATGGCGTAGCCGAGGATGCGGATGCCACCGATCCCCCGGTCGATAACCTGAACGGGAACTCCACTGCCGAGCCAAATCCCTTAGAGGCCTAGTCCTCTAGTAATCTTTTTTTTTTTTTTTTTGAGCGGGCTGGCGCCGAACGGCTGGGCGTAGGCCAGACCCGAGTATTTGTAATTAAGAACGTGTTGCTATGATTGAATGAATGCCTTCTTTCCTTTTGCTTCTGATTCAATGTTTTGCATGAATTTACTTTCTGAATTTTGCACAAGTATTGCCTCTCGTGGGTGATAAATCATAACCACCGATTTTAGTAATAAGTTATAATTGATAGCCCTCGCTTCGGCGGGGAGCCAAATGACTTGAGGTTCTGGCACTCTGCCGAAGCAGATGAGTTGGAGAGAGTGAGTGCACGCCGAGCGGCTAGTCTATACAATAGCCCCCAGCTAGTTCGATGAGTTGGTCCCGCGACCAAGGGCATTTCCCCGAACGCTTGTACGTATCAGCGCCGCTCCATCGGACACAATTATAAGTTCCACCGAACGCTGCTAATTGTTTTGCCGAGTGGAGACATTTGTTCACCTGAACATAACGACCGTTCTTGTGAATAGGGTCGGGTCGTTCCACCGAACGGTAGTAATTTAGCGAAGGCCCTTTCGCCGAGAAAAATCACTTGTAAAAAAGACGAGAGTCAAAAAATGATAACTGGAGAGAGGATCTTATCATTAGCATTTTTATCCCCGGTCATTACAAAAAGCTGCCGAGGACACGATAGTCATGAAAATGATAAACATAAGATCCTAACCATAGAATTTCCTTAACTTGGAGGCGTTCCATGGGTTGCTCACGGCCGTGCCATCCATTTTGGCAAGCTTGTAAGCCTCGTAGCCAGCCTTGGCCACGATACGAAAGGGACCTTCCCAATTAGGCATAAACTTCTTCTTGTTTTTCTTTTGGACAACCTCTTGGAGGACGAGATCATCGACGTTGAAAGGGCGGATGCGGACGTGCTTGTTGTACCCTCGGGCGACCTCCTGCTGGTATGCAGCGTACTTGATGTGAGCTTCGTCTCGGAGGTCCTCGATGTGATCAAGTTCAGAGGCGAGGTGCTCGTCATTTGTGGCCGGGTGAAAGACTTCGGTGCGGTCGGAGGGAGCAATAGCTGCAAGTGGAAGGACGACCTCCGTCCCATAAGCCATGGAGAACGGCATTCGGCCAATTCCTCGCCGAGGGGTGGTTCGGTAGCCCTAGAGGACCTTGGGGAGTTCCTCCACCCACTTCCTCGCTTGTTGGGCAGCCTGCGCTTGAGACCAGCCGAGATCGACTTATTTGAGGCCTCGGTTTGGCCATTCCCTTGAGGGTAGGCCACGGTTGAATTGTAGACACGGATATTATTTTTTCTGCAAAGCGTCCTTATGGCCTCGGCGATGAACTGGGTGCCGTTGTCGGAGATAATAGCGTAAGGTACGCCGAACCTGAAGATGATGTTTTTCCAGATGAACTGTTCGACTTCGGAAGCTGTAGTATGGATTAGGGGTTCGGCCTCAACCCACTTGGTGAAGTAGTCCATAGCCGTGATCAAGTTTTCATACCAATGAAGAGGAGCAAAAAGGGAAGCAGGTTTGCATTTGTCAAATATGACTGCCCAATTTCATCAGATATGGCTATTTTCAGAGCAAATGGGATGGTTATGGATAATGGAAGAATTTTGGTTAAAAAGGCAAGATTTGAGAATGAAAAAAGAGGTATAGAGATATGGAGAAAGAAGGTACAAGCGGAAACAAGCAAGCAAGGTGAGGATAGAACCCACAAGCATGTTTATTACAAAGGAAAACACCATCCAAATACAGACATCATGAAATGGATGGATTCACAGAAGCACTTTTGTGAAAAATAAGGAGACTTATTTCAGCCCAGGAATTGGAGGTGATTTTTATAAAGGAAGGAGTCTGGAATATTCCAATTAAACCTATAGGAGGAAGATTCTTATTTCTTAATACTAACATTTCTCAATAAGGAGGAAAGAGATTTGATCATCAACGAGAAATGGCTGCTAGCTTGGTTTGAAGAGATTAAACCATGGACTTGAGAATCAGCTAAGGACGAAAGATTTGCCTGGATTTCATGCTTTGGGATGCTTCTTAATGCATGGTCAGTACCAACATTCAGACAAATTGGAAGTAGATGGGGGCACTTTTTACAAGTTGATGATAACACTATGAGGGAATCCTCTTATGAGAAAGGCAGATTTCTCATCACTACCGAATATGCAAAGCCAATTGAAGGAAAATTACCATTGGACGTTGAAGGGATAAATTACGCAACCAGAGTAGCTGAAGAGGACTCCTTCAGAGTCGTGAGTTCAAGCAAGCCGGGTACTGAGCAGATGATTGAAACTGGTGCAAAATTTAATGAAGAATATGATGACGTGGACAGAAGTGGTAATGAAGAAGATGATGAGGTGGATAGAAGAGGCAAAGACAGACGGCCTTCATAGAAGATTGGACCTTGTGGTTGTAAGTGTTTCTGGCATGAGGAACAACCCTGTGGGAGTCTCATCCGCCAATGCTATATTGATCTGGTTAATTACTTTGAACTGGGTTTTATCCCATTCTAATTTGTGCACATTTTTAGAAGCCATTGAGATGTTGTTACTGAGCTTCTTGCAGGAGGAAGAAGGGAGTGAGACGCATGTTCTCCGTGCGTCTGGGCTTTCAATCTTTCCATTTAAATCGGTAATCCCAGATCGAATTTTTGGAAATTTGGTGTTAAACTGGGTTCAGTTTGAAGAAGGAGACTACTGGGTCTCACACTGAGGTTAGGTGTAGTCCGCACGATCTTTGCTGTGTGAATCTGGTGGGTACAAAATTACCCAAAAAACTGGTGGGTAATTACAAAGGATAATTGGAACAACTGTCCTATTTTTCGACCA
The DNA here is from genome assembly GCA_016920895.1 of Vaccinium myrtillus. NCBI lineage: Eukaryota > Viridiplantae > Streptophyta > Magnoliopsida > Ericales > Ericaceae > Vaccinium > Vaccinium myrtillus. The sequence goes on along the minus strand of CM029275.1, from coordinate 30,643,546 downwards.
TTGAATGCAATTGCAATTACAAATTGGTCAAGGCTGAGTTCCAGCTGTAAAGCATGGGATAGTTCCTCGGGCCACACATCAGCAGCTGTAAGCTGTTCCCCCCTGCAGCATCGGTCAAACATCAACTTTTGCTAACAGTGGTCTTTCCACTACACGCAAAGTGGTTTTCCACTACGCAGAAAAGAGACTTTAATTGATGGTTCCATGTGGGTCCAACATTCTCGAGCATATAACAAAAAGGGGTCCACGGCCTTTTGGATTAATTTACTCGGAGGGCTTTTGGACTGAATATCCAGTTGGCCTTGTGCCTATTAATCACACTGAGTACACGATTCTCAGTGTGGACCCCAAAAATTCACCATCCAGTTACAAAAATTAGGAGATTTGCTCATTTGATCCCTATCCTGGCGGGTTGTGCTAGGGCATTTATTTTCCCACCCCGGCGTGTTGTGCCGGGGAACACGCACTTTTTATTTCTTTTCTTTATTTTTGTTTTGTCCTCACTGGGGTATGCCCCTTGTAGGTTGTACATTCGCTTAACCCCTTTTAATTTCAAGCTGAATTATCCAAAAAAAAAAAGACAGGAGGCCTAAAGAGACATTTGCAAATGAATACCTTGATGACATGGCAAATCAAAGCAATAAGGATGCTGACAAGGAAGCCAACAAGGAGAATGTTGATTGCCCGAAAGTAATCCTATTGGGTTACTCATTAGAGCAGGCCGGAGTAGGTGAGCAAGCAATCAAGGATAGAGTAATAAAGTCCTATAGTGAAAAGGAGCAACATATTGAACCACCAGAGACGGCTAAGTTCAAGGCTCAAGATATTTTTGGGAAAGTTAATGAGGAAAAGTTCAAACTCTACACATGGACTAGTCTCTCTAGGGGAGGATTCAGAATGCTCTTTACAGGAGGAAAATAAAGAACCTGAGGACTGTTTGGAAAACTTAACCGATTCCAATGAAGCCCAAGAAGTTGTTGGAGCAGGTTTGGAGGAATTACAAAAAGAAGTAGAAAGAAACTTGGGCTCTACACTCGGCCCAATGGTGATTGGATCCAACACTAACATCAGAGCATCCCAACTGGAAGGTATTAACCTCCAGGTGGAACTAAACCCAAGAAAATTTAGAAGAGCCTTGAGAAGTCTCACGTATGATGCGTGCATGGGTTCAGAGAAAGATGAAGAGATTCAAAATACACTGATGTCAGATGCCCACAATCAGGAAGAGAGATTAATCCTCAATGAACTTCATCTCACAAAGTTGGCTGGTACCAAACTAGGAGTTGCTATGAAATGATCATGAAGAAATGATAGAGATTGAAGCCAAGAAGTACTCTTTGCTACAGAGGAACAGCTCTGCCTGCTGAATTTCTTAGCGGGCTGTGTGATGATATTCCATTGAGTCATTGACACTGAAAGATGCAATTCTGTGGGTGTGTGTGTGGGACATCTTTGGGATTCGGATGGGTGTGTGTGGGGGTATATTTTGGGTTTGATGCATGCATCTGGATAGTAGGTCTAAGGTCATGGGGTGAATTGTACTGCTGTGGGTGGGGTGTCAGATCTAATGTGTGTCTTTCTTTCTCTATTCCTTCATCTTTCAATTCTGTGAGTGTTGTTGAATCAAAATGTGGGTTGAGTCAGGGTTGTCATACATTTGGGTTTTGGCTTTGAATGTGGGTTGAGTCAGGGATGTTTACTTTTGGGTTTTGATTTTGAGTATATTTTGGGTTTGGGTTGGGTTGTCACACTTTTCGTGGATATGTTTTGGTCTCTCTCACATGGATTGAGTGGTATGTCTAGTGGTGTTAGTGTTGTCAGCATCTCAGAGTCCAACATCTATATATCTGGGTGTCAGTATCCAAGTATTGATTTCTATAAACTGCTCAAATAGAAGATGGCTGCTTATCAAAGACTAACGTGGTCATATTATTATGAAGAATGTTTGTCACTTGAAAGTAATGTCATTGTTGTTGCTCAAGTAATGTCTGTTGATTTTACCACTGCTGCTTTTTGCTGGTGAAGGAGCTTCTATTATTCTTTGGAGGCCAGAATGTTTGTCTTGATGTAAACAATTTATGTAAGACTATTTCATTTGGTGATGCTGTTGTTTTGTCTCTGCTGACGCTGCTACTACTGATCATGGAAGGTTTTGCAAGTTTTATCTCTTTGGTGCTGATGTTGCCACTGCTAATTTTGTTTCTGCTCATGATAAAATTGGTTCTGCTGTCACTGGTTCTGATGAAGTTTTGCAAGTTCATTTCTTTGCTGGTCTGCTGATTCTTTTTGCTGACGATGCCTTAATTTGCTAATGCACGAGCTATGCCCTTTAAAGTTTTGTTGCTACTAAAAGAAGGGCTTTGGTTCTAATTTGGAAGCATATATGACAATCAGACATCTGGGTTGTGCTGCTGCTGGAAATCTGGTGTTCCTAATTGGTAGATTTGAGTACATTTGGAGATTGGATATTGTTTAAGTTGTGCTAGTCCCAGCCCTACTTTAGCAGTGAAAATACTTGTGGTTTAAGTTGTAATCCATTCTAAGTGCTTTTTGTTGCCAAAATGATTTGTTGGGTCTGGTTCAACAATGGAGTTTAGGAAGGATTGTACTGGAATTGCTATGCTGGACTGCTCCCTTGATTGGTTAGATGCTAGTGCTTTTGTTGCTGATGTTGTTGGTTAATTGTGAAGGGTGTTGTAGATGTTGCTGCTGCTATAGATGCAAATACTGGTGCTGATTTAAACACAAACACTGGTTGTTGCTAGTGCTATGCTGGCGTGGTCTGGGATGTAAGGTTTGTCAAGTATGGTGCTAATAATTGGAGTTACAGCTGGTATTGCTATCTTATGGCATGGACAATGATGTAAAGGAGCTACGAAAATAAATCAAAATCTGGTGAAGTGTCCATATTCAAAAGGGATAAAATGCAAGGAAATGTTACCACATTGCTCATGTTGAAACTGGTGGTGGGGATGGCCTATTGTGATCTTCTGGTTTCAATATGATGTCCATCACTCCTTATTTCTGTTTTACTTGGTTTCTTTTCTTTCTTCTTTCTTTCAATTTCAGCATTTCGCTGGAATTTTTCTTTTGCGTTGACCTTAGACATGTTAAAGGTCTTGGTCTTCTTTTCCCTCCATGTACCCTTCGTCAAGTATAATAAAATTCTGTTGCCGATCAAAATAAAAAATGAAGCTTCTTGGGATGGAGGGTTAGTTGATTTGTCACATATGTTATTTCAGTATCTCGAATTTTTTAGGCGGGTTTTATCTTCTCTCTTTTTGTTTTTGCTTTATTTAGTTGGAGAATACGAGTTTTCTTAATTGGTCACAAATTTGTATTTGTTTCCAACTTTTCATTCCACATTTGTTTACCATCTCTTCTTCGTTCAGGTGCACCCTGGACATGAGTTTCCAATTCTGTATTAGTCATCAATATCAATTTTGTGCATCTTCAGGTAAAATTTCTTTCCTTGGTTTTAGTATGAGGTATTTTTTCATGTCTACTGTTTGTTAGAAGTCCTAGTATGTTCTTGCAAACTGTATGATACTTAGTGAAAGGACAGTATATGCGTTTGATTGAGCCCGTACATTATGACTTATTTTATCTTTTACTTTTCAAATTTCCTATGCCTAATTACACTGGAGATGATTTTGTTAACTTGTGATCCTCTATCCAGCCACAAGCCCATATTATAGTGATGAGCATATGGGACTACACAGTTATCAATATCATTCCAGTGGTGTTTTGGTAAAAATATATGACAGTTATCCAATTCTTGAACTGAAAGTTTGGATATTATTGATAGGTGTGCCATCGTGCTTGTAGGAGTTGTATGTTGCTTTTGTTACATTAAAAAACCAGTGGGGTGCTGCACTAGCTGCCCAATCTCAACAGCACTCAAATCCACTTCCATGGATCACTGAAATAGCTCCAGAACCGACGGATGTATTATGGAGGAACTTGGCAATTCTTTATAAGCATTTACCACTCTATAAAATTGGAGTTTACGCTGCAGCATCACTTCTGCTACGTTAAAAGGGCTTTTTCTGGCTTGAATTTCAGGAGTTTGAAGAGGATAGGTTTCATTTTCATTTAGCTCATGATTTGATTCTCTGTTTTCTAACTCTCTGCACCTCTGTTATCTAATTTTCTCTACTTTTTTCGTTAGGTTTCATGTGAGTCTGATGCTGCATGCTTCTAGTGTTTATATACTCTGTTGTATGATTCTCTTATAAGCTAGTATTGACTTCATTTCTTTTTTCTCTCTCTTGATTTTGGACCTTTGTAAATTTGTTATGTGTGCTTATCCAAAACCGAAGGGCCCATATATGAGAGGGTTTTCCAATTTTGTATCTGGCCACATTTGGTCCAATTTGGACACATTTGCCCATCAATTGGTCTGCTCCATTTATGGCATTAGGGGTGATTCTGCCTTAATGTCGTGTTTTTTTACAATTACCAAAAAGGCCTAGGGGAATCTCCTGAAAACTCCTGTTGTGTCCCTTAGGCCCCGTTTGGATGGGGGTAAGGCTCCCTTCAAAATTTATCACCCCTGATAAGGGGTGGGTCCCATACTAATCCTTGGTTTGGCAACCCATTTTATCGTCCCCTTTAACTCTTCAGCCCCTCTTCATTTTCACGGCTAACCGGTGCTCTCCCTGATAATTTTTTGGCACCCCTTGGGCTGCCCAAAAATTATTCGGCTGTAGAGGGGTGAGATTATGACGATTTTCGCCCTCCTTATCCCCTTTACCAACTCTCACACCACCATCTCTATTTCAATTGCTGAGCTTGAACAGAGAAGGCTTTCATTTGCAATTTGGGGGCGAACCCTAGATTGAACCCAGGTATGTCTGATTTTGACCAATTTTTATGGTTTGTGTATTGATTTTGTCGATCTAGGTTTTCAGATTTCGAATTTTTCGATCTAGGGTTTGTGTAATGAATTTTTTTCAGTTGTTTAAGGGTTTGACCAAGAGTTATTTGTCTACTGAATATTTCAATCTATATAGGGTTTGTGTACTGATTTTATTTTGATTTTTTTTGGGTTTGTAGAAATTGAAAAAACAGCCCTTAAAATAGGCTTTTCTCGTGATACAAAAGGGAAAAATGAACTCGATTACCACCATGCTTTGATTGAGCTCCTCCATGCTTTGATTGAGCTCTGTAATCATTGCTTGAAAATGTAATATGGGTATCCGCTCATTTCTGAAGGTGGTGGTGTAGGATGCCCATGTGGGTCTTTTTGAATAGCAAACTGGGAATATGAAACATGAGATTGTGGCTATCGGCAAGTTTCACAGTGATGTTTCTTCCCCCAAGAGTCCTTTGTGGATCATCTATAGCCTTCTTTGCTGCCTCCACCGTCTTGTATGTGACGAAGCCAAAACTACGCGATTTGTTGGAGTCCTATTTATACTGTGTTTGTGTAATTTTTTGTGCTTGAAACAACCCTGAAAAAACCCTGATAACTGTGGTGGTGGTTAAATTTGTTTGGAAAAAAATGCTTCATGGGCAGTTTGTGTGTTTGTGAAAGAATTCTGGGCATTACTAAGGCTTGATTGCTTCTATGTGTTATAGCGTGTGGGTGTTTTGAACACAAAAGCATGACTATAGTTGCTGCAAATATTGTTACTACTGCTAAAATCTGTTAAGATTGCTGCACATGATGATCATGCTTTTCGTAATGGGCTGGCAGGTTATGTAAATTCAATGAAGGGCAATGATGATTGCTGAGGCTTCATGAGTATGATCTTATGGCTCTAGATTATTCATAAAAGTACACTCGACAACAACGAGTTCGATGTGCATTCTGATCTAATCTACAAAATAATCTCTTGATCCCATAGGAAATTTGGCGTTCTATCATAATGCAGACTATAGAATCCACAATTATAATAATCCCCCGACGTATTTTTATCTTTAAATAAGTTGTGCCACTTATCTTAATTATCTCCCTTGTTTCAATATATATTTATTCTGCAAAATTTATAATTATAGGATAATGGTTCTTTAGTTCACAATTTCGAGAGTCTTCCCCATATACCGAACATGTTCTAAAGCTGACACAACACGCTGCTGCATGGCGGCTAGAATGGTTTCTCTTATAATTAAGCTATTTTTAGTTGCTCTCATTTTCAGAGAAGTCTGCATATGATAATGCTTGGATTATAGAAGTTTAGATAAGTTTGCGTTGACCAGCGGATATGGATTACAAATAACCCCCTATCACTAACTATTCAAAATTTGTTTTATCCTCATGCTAAAAGTCAATTTTTTGCTAGTACCCGTCTTATAAAAGTTCTAGTTTCTATATAGGGAATTTGATGCAGATTGGAAATTTATATTACTTACAAATATAGTGTTTTAAGTTTTCCTTATTTTTATTTTATTAATTTTGTTAGGAAGTCTCCAATTTTAGAAATAAGTGTTCTAGAGTATTTGATTCCTAGTTGGATTAGAGTTTGTTATTTGATTCCTAGTTGGATTAGGGTTTGTTATTTGATTCCTAGTTGGATTAGGGTTACTTTAGCCCTATAAGTATCATTGTAAGCCTAATGGCAGAATTCGGTGATTGATGAATTAAAGAAAAACAAGTTTATACTCATATCTTGGTCGTTTAAGGAGGGAGTACCTCCGGGTCGATCTTATTGTTCGTGTTCCTCTTGCACGATCAGTTTCGTTTCCACAGTCTGCGCTGCATCAGTTGGTATCAGAGCGCAAGTTCCAATCCTGGCTATGGCCCGAGGAGGTGCTGGAGGTCGAGGTGGACGAGGAGTTCGGATAGCCACTGTTGAGGAAGTCTATGAGCGGGATGAAGTCGCTCGAGAAGCTCGGATTGATGACGAAATTCAGCGGATAGGGTTGACACTTAAGGCAGTCATGCAACGCCTTGAGGCCCTAGAAGTTGGGAATCCGACTCGCCGTCGCCCTGTTAGACCTAACCCCCCAATCGAGGATGGTTTTTCAGACGATGAAGATATCAATCCTTTTGGTGGCGTAAACTACCAAGGGGGGCGGTATAGAGACGTTGCGGCTAGAACCCGTGGCTCTCATTATTGTGAGTCTAGTATGAAAATTGAGATTCCAAAAAAAATTGGGCTTCCAAAATTCCATGGAGGGAGAAAAAAAGATGTCATAGAAGAAATTTTGGTTGAGGGAGATGTGGGAGATTTTATCGATGATATATTAGAGGAAGAATCCGATAAAATATTTTTGGACACAAATCCATCGTTGTTGCAATCTGAAATTGATTGGGATTCACCTCCAAAATTTGATGAGTACTCAGATGAGGAGGAAACTTTCATTCATAAAGTGGAAGAGAATATGAAGGATGAATTTGTGGAAGTTGGCATCAAATTGTGTATTGAGAAGAAGGCTGTTGTTAGCCATGACAAAGTTGATGGGATGAACTCATTCGATGGCGTCTTGAACCTTGCAAAAAAGGCAATCAATGTATGCCCGTCACTAGGATTCGAAGTATCAGAGTATATGGATCCTTTTTGGAGAGTTATTGAGGAGTACTGTACAAGCAAGAGCCCGTGGATTTTCATTTTTGAGCAAGATGGATTGACTTTGTTGACAAAAGTTATTTCTTTAATTTTTGAAGATTTCTTTTTGGAATTTGGCTTTGGAAAAATCAATTTGAAGTTCAAGATGGAAGCGGACAAGGTTTGGCGAATTCAACTGTATAAACTCGATGACGAGTTTCTTCAAGCAGAGGAGAATGATGCAGATTGGAAATTTATATTACTTACAAATATAGTGTTTTAAGTTTTCCTTATTTTTATTTTATTAATTTTGTTAGGAAGTCTCCAATTTTAGAAATAAGTGTTCTAGAGTATTTGATTCCTAGTTGGATTAGGGTTTGTTATTTGATTCCTAGTTGGATTAGGGTTACTTTAGCCCTATAAGTATCATTGTAAGCCTAATGGCAGAATTCGGTGATTGATGAATTAAAGAACAATGAGTTTATACTCATATCTTGGTCGTTTAAGGAGGGTGTACCTCCGGGTCGATCTTATTGTTCGTGTTCCTCTTGCACGATCAGTTTAGTTTCCACAGGCTGCGCTGCATCAGAATTAACTTAAAGGTCAAATAGATAGGAACATAAGAGAGATAAAGTTGTGTGGGAACGATGTATATGATTCATATAGCTCTGGGTTTTAAGAAATCCGTAAACTAGTGCCCTAATTAATTCCCCGCTTGTTCTATTGGATTCCCCACAGGCTCCCTTTGTGGTTCTGTTTTTTGTAGGCTTGAGTGGGGGTTGAATTAGGAAATGGGGGAATAGTGCAAACATTGGTGGAAATACTAATGGTTAAAAAACGGGATCATGTGTGGAATTGGGTTTTGGGCGCTGGTGACAGGGCAGGTACAAGCGGTATATTATTGCCATCCATAATAACCCTATTTAGGAGATCATTGTATTGGGCCAAATTATGGTAAATACTGATGGCTTTTTGGGCATCCTAGGAGTTGGGTTCGAAGGCGATGAAGTCCCACTTGCCATTTCATTAACGCCGAGTACTGCATTTTTCTTTTTCTTTATCCTGCTCTACTTTAGCTATCGCCTGTTATGCTAACCTTGTTGCATCGTTGTTAGTCGTTTGCTCATAAATATCAGGAAATAAAGACTTAGCAAAATCTGCATGCAATCTATAAACCCCTTGTATCGTCACTATCCATTTCCCTTTTTTTTTTTAAAACACAGCAAACACATATAAATTAGTTAAAAAATTAGCCCAACTATTTAAAAGTAAAACCTCCCAGTTCTAATAAAGAAATAAGGTTTGCTAGTTTCATTGCTAAACCAAGAAAATTTAACTTCCTTGAATGTTAGAAGTTCTTCTTCTTTCTTTCTCTATTTTTTTTCAATTTATCCTTGGTTTGGTTTGAATTATCATGCCCACATTTCTTGTCAATTTATTTTACCTACGTTCATGCAAAATATTTAGCTTAAATGGCCATGTCCTATAATATGTCCTAAACGCGAACCGTGAACCCCAACTACTGAATAAATAAGTCAACAAGCAAACTTTCATTACTCTTTTGAAAGTGTTCATATTCCAGGAAGACTTTGGTAGACATCTAGTCCTCTGCGATAAGCTTACCAATCCACCACCTAGATGTCAAAGAACAAAAAAAGCCCTACATATATTTATTTATTTTATTTTTACTCCATGAAGCCTTAAGCAATCAATTCCCACATTTAGCACTTTTAAGTTCAATGTTCAACAAAGGAGTGTTTGGGAATCCTAGTGCCTAGCTTCCAATATCGCTACTACTATAAAGTTATAAGTTTAGTATATATATGAAAGTAACAATCTAGGAATAGCTTTTCCTCTTCTTTTTTTTCTTTTTCCTACGTATTAATAATTAACCGTTGCTCTGATACCAATTGTCACGACCCTGATTTTTAGAGCCATAAAAAAAAAAAGAAGGTAAACTACGTAGTCGTTACAAAAATCTTTCTTATACATAAAACATAGACTTTTCTCGTAAAATAAAAGTACAAATTAATTTATTTTACAAAATTATCCTAATAGGAATTCGGTCCCGTTACTCCCAATAGCCGACCCCGTCGCCCTTCTCGCTTTCCAAGCCATTCTGAAAAATAGATTAAGTCGGGAAGTATACAATATGACATAATACAACTGCTCAACAAAGGGAAGAAATAATCAATGAATTCAATCAAAACTATATCCATATCACTGAACCACATATTGGCCCTTTTTGGTACATGACCGATGGACAACCTCACCCCCTCTGAACCAAACCTTCTTTTTACTTTATTCTCGGATACCTCTAAGCCAAGCCTCCTTTTGGCTTATTCCCAGCGACTGGGTCAAGATCTTGGTACGTCCACTCGATCAACGTACCAAATAGTTCCATAGCATTTAGTCATCACATAGAGCAATATCAATTTTAACGTGATCGTAACATGGAATCCAACAAAAGCATAACGTTAACAAATGAAGTATAAAATGAGAGAATCAATAATTACACCGAAGATTTGACATGCATATTGTATACCACCCGGTTTACCTTAAATCGGAGCCCTTGATTTGGTGACCGAACTTTCTTTTTTTCTTTCCTTCCATTTCTTTTTCTCTCTAATTTTCTTCTTCTTTCCTATTGGTGTAATTGGATAACTGCAGTGCAAGAGTGCATGTGTGTGGCGTGTGAGTGTTGAAGGGAAAAACAAAGGCCTATTTATACTCGAGGCTAATGGCCTCCAGAACCATCCATTAATTAAGGCTTAATTAATGAATTCCTAATATTCCACTACCATATCTTACAAAATCTTTGGTGTATTGACTTCATATGGTCTATCCTATGGTAAAGCGCCACACGCCCATCTTCCGGATACTCCTCGCTTGGGCTCCAAGGATCCTTCCTTAGCATTGACATGTGTCCCGTTCTGCTCCGCTATGCTAATTCCGATACAGAACTAGCTTAAAAAAAATCTAAATATATATTATATTTTTCAAATAATACTTGAACTATTTTTATGTAATAGAAGTAGAAATTTTTTTATAAACTAAATGAAAATATGGACATTTATTGAAATACGGGGTGTCACAGACCCACTGATCTCTCCCTCGGCATCAATCAACTAAATCGCAATTGGCTCTCGTTGATCAGAGCTCTGGTCTGATCATGCTTTGTGCTTGTTTCATTTTCCGGAGAAAAAATGGTGACGGATCTGTTGGAAGTTGGGTTGATGTGGCATTTTTTGCATTTTCACCATCGCTTCTCTGTTCGTGGGTAGTTGAATTTTGACAAGTTCATTATATTTTTACCATATTTTTAGCATGATTTTACCATATTTTTAGATGATTTTTCGACAAGTTCATGATGTTTAAAATTTACCATGGGTTTCTTGTATTTGTTGCCGAAATTTAGCATAATTCATGTATTATATTTTTACCATTTTTTTGCATGATTTACCATGTTTCTTGTATTTATTGTCAAAATTTATCATAATTTTTGCATTATATTTTTATCATTTTTTTAGCAAGGTAAAATTTACCATGCACCATGTTTCTTGATTTACCATGTTAATTTCTCTTATTTTTTGTCGAAACTTATCGTAATTTTTGTACTATATTTTTATCATGTTTTTAGCATGATTTTTTGACAAGTTCATGATGTTTGTCGAAATGTTCGGTGTATGAAAGTTACATCTTTATCATGTTTCTTATATTTGTTGTCAAAATTTATCATAATTTATGTATAATAATTTTACCAATATTTTAACATGATTTTTGACAAGTTCTTGTGTTTGTTGCTGGTTTGATTGGTTTGCTATTAATTTATCCTATTTGTGATGAGTTTATTGTATTTATGCTCTATAATATTTTTATCTTAAATTTTGTTTTAAGATTTTAGAGGGGAGAGAAAATAGGAGAGAGAGATTTGAGAGATAGGAGAGAGAGAGAGAGAGAGAGAGAGAGAGATTTTGGAAGATTAGGAGAGAGAAAAGGGTAGTTTAGGGTTTATTTGAATTTCAGGATGAAAATATAATTCCCAAAAGTAACCGGGATGAAAACATAAGTTATAGTATGTTGGAGGACCAATATTTAAGTGCCCCATAACTTTATCTGAATAAGTAGTAAATTTCAACAGATAAACTTATTAGTTCATATCAATCAATCAATTATTAACATACTATAGCAATGTAGTTGAACCCCAAAAGCCTCCAAACCCCAATCCCTCAATTCTTAGATTTTTATTTTTTTTAATTTTATAAAATAAGGAGAGAGAGAAAAAAGTGGAGAGAGGGAGAAAATGGGGATGGGAGAGAGAGAGAGAGGCGTGAGAGGGGAGGGGTGGGGGGTGGGGAGGGCCTGGGGATTTTTTTAATTGATTCTAAGTGGTTTTTAAAACAATATTTGAATATGTTTACACGTTTAAAAAATACCATTGTGATTTCTTTTGTCCCGTGCATTGATTTAAAACTAGCATCGTGCACCTTTGATGCACTAAAATGGGAAAAAAAAATATCGTGGACATTTTTTTGTTGTTGCCCCGTGCATCGAACGGGCACAACGCTAGTTTATGCTTATGCATATGTATTTAATTCCAATAGATAGAGTTATCTTGCAATGCATGTTCTTTGAATGTTAACATCAGATGTACATATTTGTTCATATTTATAGTCTGAATTACTCTTAAATTTCATCAGCTAAACTTATATGTTCTTATCTATGCTATGATTTAGTCTTTTACTTTAACAGATGATTTTATTTGTTCACATTTATGCTTTAAAAACAATAAGAAAATTCAACAGATGAACTAATTTGTTCATATTTATGCTCTGCATGTATATTAATTTCCAACATATAAAGTTATCTCTGAATGTGTGCAAAATCCAACATCAGATAAACTTATTTTTTCCTATCAATGCTCTGAATTTCTTTTAAATTGCAATAGATGAACTTATCTGTTGATGTTTATGCTCTCTATGTGTATTAAATTCCAACAAATAAAGTTATATCTGAACTTATGTTATTTGTATGTCTAACAAATTCAACATAAGACGATTTACCCACAAAAAAAGAATTCAACTTAAGATAAACTTATTTGTTATTATTTATATTTTGAAGTAGTATTAAATTTCAAGAGATTAACCTATTTGTTCTTATTTATGATCTGAACAGATGAATTTATTTGTTCTTATTTATGATTTGCATGTATGTAGACACCCCATCTTGATAGTCTGTAATGCTTATGCCACTTGCACAGTTGCTATCCAATGATATAATGATAAAATTGACTGCAATCGTTTTGCTGGAGCTTACTTGATGTGTAGATTTCTTGAGCCAACTTATCTTCAGTCCATTTGCCTTGATTTTTCTCAAAATATTTTGTCGAGTCATAAAGTCTTTCAAAATGTTTGCTCCAATTTTATTGTGTTTAGTTGTTTTAGTCCAACGTGTTGAGTTGTTTTAGTCTCCAAAGAGTTCCATTTTTAGCCTAATCATTGTTGTTTTTTACCCCAAAATCGGCCCATGATGTTTCAAAATGAACCCGAGTTTGAATCGAATATGAACCAGACCAACCCAAGTGCTTGCGACCTAGAGTTGTTGTAGAATAGGACGCCCCAAGCGTAGGGCTAGGTCATTGAGAGCATAGTAACCCGGTAAGTCCGGGGTCGATTTCCACAGGGACCAAATGCAACCGACATGAGAGTGACTTGCGTTGAGATTTTCGGCGTTAAGACGACCAACTTTTGGTGTGTTTTGAAAGGTAGAATTCTCTCTTTACCTCCTAATTTGATGAAAACAGGATTTGACTAGAAAATTAAACAAGAGCTTGGTTAGGGGTTCAAACCACCCATGACTTAGCTTCTTTCACGTTTCTCAAAGATAACTCAAATGAGAGTCGATTTCCTCGCTCACACTCGGAATATTTAACAGTGAAAATCAAGTTTAACATAAGATGGGGTTTGGTAATGGAAAGCAATCTCATTGAGGCATTTTATCAAACACCTACTGTGCCATGATTCTAAGCATTGTGTGTGCCAAGATTTTGTCTACACCCAATCAAAGAGATAAACAACACCATGTTTTGATCATAAATAAGAGAGGGCTATCCATTCACAAACCCATATTTAGCCCGAAATGATGAGAAATCGTGAAATCCCCTAAGCCATGGGGTAGAAATCACCCCATGCCAAGCCTATTAGACTACTCACACATGATTAAATGAGACATGAAGGAAAAACGTGGTGAAATGAAAATCATGACAAAAATGAAAATAAAGCACAGATTTATAAAGATTAGAGAGAGTACTACAACATTAATGAAGAAGAAAGTACCTTAAACCAAGTATTTAAGCCTCAAATCTAGAGAGAAGTGGGAGTACAATGGAGTGAAAGAAGAAGGAGGTAGAGAGAGAAGGTGAAAGTGTAAGATGACCCTAAAATTCTGAGGTTGGGGACCTTTTATAGGTCCCAAAAGTCGTGCCAAAGTATTACAAAAATGACCCTAAATCGGGCACAAAAGTGCAGAAAAGTGCAGTTGCTACCGGTAGCAATGTAATATGGGTATTGCTACTGGTAGCAACCTAAAATCTGAGTTTCTGCTCGCTGGCTACTGGTAGCAGTATGCATATTGCTATTGGTAGCAACTGGGCATTTTCATGCCTTCTTTCTCTTGATATTTTCTTTGTCTTTTGGCTTCCCGAGTCTTGTTCAAAGCTTCGTTCGTTGACTCCCGGGACTCGGTGGCGGGTCAACACGTGACCTTGGGTGCTCGGGTATGCCTTGACTATCCATGGCATTAAAACATGTCTTTATTCTCGAGTTTCTCCTGAAACTATCAAAATACACCCATGCACAACATCAATCATATAAAAGCCGTATTATGCATGCCTATGTGGCAAAAACGAGAGAGATAAGCCCCTTTATTTACACTATTGGGGACTTATCACGCCCCCAAACTTGGACTTTGCTCGTCCCGAGTAAACTAATTACGATTAATCAACTCTATGATACTATGCTATGCAAACTTCCCAAATTAAAAGATACAAAACCTATGCTCAATTTCCAAAAGTAGGCAAGAATCAAACGCACCCCCGGTAGATCCAATCATGTGCAACCCATGCGAATGCATGCCATGAACTAAAGTGAACAAACTATGCTAAAATAGTCAAGTACATGCACCATATCGAGCTTCAATCCCCCCCAAAAAATCACAAAGATACGCTTAAATTCGATTTTTTCTCACACAATGAGGTACATCAACATCCCATGACAAGCGCTAGCGAGAAAATGCAATAGCCAGGGACAAAAAGCTATGCAAGCTATCAAATGAGTGCTACAACAAGAAAGCAACTAATTATTCACAACTATGCTAGCTAGAACGGAAAGCGTGCTTATATAAACATAAATATCCAAAAGGCATTAAGTGGAGTTAAAATAGCGTACAATGGATCAACTAAGGGCTTAATAAGCTTGTAATGACCATGGTGACAAAAGAAGGGGACACAAAATGGTGGTGGCCATATACTTGCTCGGTGAACTACCCTTGGCCACCACCGACCCCACAGAAATAAGTTCAAGGCCATATGCCGGCCACAACAAAATACCGTAAAACCAACTAAGCAGGAAATGAGAAACATAAAAGAGAATTACTAAACTAACCATATCTACTACCATCGACTCATGCCACATGTCACCACCTACTCTCAATCCTACCCAAAGATGAGCTCGTGAAAATGGGGGAGGTGGATTTGTGTGATTTTTTAGTCAAGATTTAATGGAGAGGGGAGAGAGGCGAGTTCGGCTATGGGGGTATTGGTGGTGTATTACGGTGGAAGGAGAGAGGAAATGGGGCTAGGTTTTTTCGGTTGTGAAAAGGGGAAGGAGGGAGTGTAATAGGTTGGCTTATTTCAGAAGTGGGATTGTTTTCTTCTTATTATTTTTTTCTTTTTTGAATGGGCTTGTCCTATCGATATCGATTGGATCTAGGGTTTGTCCTCAAATGGCCAGACTGCCTTGTCTTCTAATGATAGGCCCAAATCCCCTAATGATTCCACCTGATTTTTTTTTTAATTAAGCCCAAATTCACCCCAATCACATATCAAACATTGTATATCAACCCCAATCATGCCCAAAAAACTCCTTGTACTTCAAGAACAATTCCGGCAACCCTCCAAACATCTGGTTTCCAAGGTTAAGCAAAAATGGAGACTCAGACTATGGTTTACAAAAATTAAGGCCGAGGGAGACATGTATGTGGTATAATCATGCAAAAATGCCTTGTATAATTTCCTATGTACGCCAACAACTCCATAATGATGCATATGAGATATTTACACTACTCAAGCACGAACAAAAGAGTATTATTTACGCGAATGCGAGAAATGAGACACAAAAAATATGGGATGTTTCAAAATGAATTTCCACTCTAAATAATGCACGACACTTGACCAACAACGGCTCAACTTGTTCACTAGAGTTCATGTATATGCATGAGCATGGATGTAAACACACAACCGAATTCACCGGGGTTCCAACTCTCGCCTTTTATGAACAAAATTGAGCATATTTAAAGTATCTAATCTATGAAATGACTAAGCAGGAAGATTACACAAAAAATTTATGTAAAAACCGAAAACGTGATTGATTAGTATAATCCACTCCCCCCAACTTGAAATGTGCAGTGTTCTCAATGCATGAGACTAAAAGTAAGGAGAGGGAGTAACAAAAAAATGTACCGACGGGGAGGAATGTCAACCACCCGATACCTCGACCAAGTTTGAGGATTTTTTCATCACTTTGCTCCTTTCGTCATTGGCAACGCTTCCAAGGCTTCCTTCTTCAGCCCCATGTAGGACCACAGCTAGTCGCACAGGGCCATCCTCAACGACTTTGTAGGCCTTACAACCGCGACATTTCGTCGCACCCATGCTTAGGGCTCTTGAATGCCACAATCGCCACCAAGTTAGACCCAAACTACCAAGGCTAGTGCGGTAGCATGGTCACCCTGCAAAAGACTGAATTGCCAACTACCTACTAAAAGAAAATGATTAGTACTGACTAGCTTTATGATAGCCGAGTCCCCAACGAACAAATCTTCACGCAATTAACGGGTAATACTTTTCTCCCCGCCCCCCACTCAAAGTGTCGTAGAACAAGTCACACAACACTTCAAGCTAGAGACGGGTGGCTATACCGGACCATCAACAGCCGTTCAAAAACGGCTAACACTAGAGCTCACACGAATCAGGCGGACAGGTCGTCCGGTGGATCATATTTGAACAAATAAGGCTCATCAAAGAAAACTTTTTTCGCCACAACAAGAAATTGTTCCCTCTTATGGGGATGCCAATGGTTCGGAAGTTGCCCCATAACACAATAATTAACAATGTCGGCTAAACATGGGTAACTTGACACATCAAACTCTTGTTCATCCCGTGAAATATCAAGAATTGGGAGATTTAAAGGGAGAATTTTGGTTTCCTTGGGCGGTAACTCCTCAAGAGTAGGAGACCAATTTTGGGGCCCATACTTGTCTTGTCTCTCAAGTAAAGAGTACAAGTAATCCACCTCTGCGTCCATCTCTTTGGCGGTGATAGATTTTTCTAAGGCTTCCTTGCACAAAGGAGAATACACTTGGTCTTGCATCAACGTGTCTATCACACTCAACTCTCGAACATCACACGCGTCCTCCGCTTGATTGTTGACATTAAAAATATTAAGCTCCATTTTCATGTTCCCAAATGTCATGTTCAACAACCCATTCCGGCAATGAATAATAGCATCGGACGTCGCTAAGAAAGGACGTCCGAGAATGATAGGAGTTTGTGCCGAAGGGTTGGCCACTGGACAAGTGTCCAACACCACAAAGTCCACCGGATAGACAAAGTTGTCTATTTGGACTAAAACATCTTTTACCTTCCTTCTTGGTATCCGGACACTACGATCGGCTAATTGGAGAGTGACCGGGGTCGGTTGCATCTCTCCTAGCCCCAATTGTTGGTACACGGAATATGGAAGCAAATTCACACTCGCCCCCAAATCTAACATGGCTTTCTCAACTTTCTTGCCGCCAATCACAATAGAAATCGTGGGACACCCAGGGTCCTTATATTTAGGGGCGACATTGGTTAAAATTATGGAGCTCACCTGTTCGATCAAGAAAACTTTCTTTTGGACATTTAGCTTGCGTTTAACAGTGCATAAGTCCTTAAGAAACTTAGCATTTGAGGGAATTTGCTTGAGGGCCTCCAAAAGAGGGATGTTGATCTTTACTTGCTTAAAAAGCTCATAAATCTCATCATTCGTGGTCGGTTTAGGATGTGCCCTCAATCTTTGGGGGTATGGAGCAGGAAAGTGACAATTAGGCATACATGGCTCCCCAACTTTGGGTGGTTGAATAGTGACGTCACTCGGAGAAGGTTCCATAACAACGGGAGTGGGAAGGACAAACAGAGTGGTAGGCTTTGGAGGTATGGTTTTGTCAACCTCCTTGCCACTCCTCAAAGTGGTGATAGACTTAACGTGTTCCACATTAAGACCCTTGGCCGAAGTGCCATTCGCAAGACCCTGGGGGTTCGCTTGTGGTTGCGAGGGAAATTTTCCCTTTTCCTGTTGAAGGACCCCCACGGCTGCGGTCAACTTGGAGACTTGATTTTGGATCTCCCTCAAAGAATGTGAATTTTGCTCGTTAACAACCGATTGACCTTGAATAAACATTTGGAGGGTATCCTCCAATGAGCGCTTATGAGGGGGTTGGTAAGTATTCGGACCTTGTGCTTGTTGGTTAGGAGGATACCTGGGTTGCCCTTGATTTTGACCTTGGGGTGGTCGAAAACCTTGATTCTGGTTGAGGGAGTTAAGACCCACTTGGTTGGTCCCTTACAAGGCCTCTTTGAAAGCGTCCAGAGCGGGGCACTGCTTCGCAATATGCCCACTAAGATCACACAAACTACACACTTCCTCTACTTGGGTCACCGTGGCCAACTCAACTATCTTGTTCAATTCCAAATTTTCCATTTTTTTTAGCAAGCAAGTCGACCCTACGGTGTAGATCGGTTTGCTCATCCAACATGTACTTACCTGGAGCACTTGGGCAGGTAGTATTTGAACTTTGGCCCGGCTGGGACCTCTCGGAAGGGCTCGAGTAGTCCCAGGCCCGATTGTTCTCGGCCAATTGGTCCAAATACTCCCAAGCCCCATCGGGATATTTATCAAGAAATTCTCCGTTGCACATCGTGTCAATCAATTTTCGGCTCTCTTGAGAAAGCCCGCGATAAAAAGAGATCACTTGGTCTTGTTCTGCGAAACCATGATGTGGCACTGATATCAACAGGTCTTTGAAACGCTCCAAGCATGCATAGAAAGTCTCGTCATTTTTTTGTTGAAAACCTTGAATTTGTTGCATCATATGACGAGTTCTATGCTCTGGGAAAAATTTCTTAAAAAACTCCCTTTGTAAGTCAAGCCAGGCCCGCACAGATTGAGGTTTTAAAGCATTGAACCAATCCTTGGACTTGCCTTTTAGAGAAAATGGAAAGAGTTTGAGTCGTGCGGACTCCATTTGACCAGCTTGATTTACAATGGTAGTCACGATTTCATCGAAATCCCTCATGTGAGAGTAGGGACTCTCGTGATCATGCCCATAGAAGTGAGGAACCAAGTTTATGTGATGAGTTTTTACGGTGAATGTGTTTGCGGGCGTAGTGTTGGGGAGGACTATGCACGAAGTATGTGGAGTGCGTTCGGGGTTCAAGTAATCCCGCATAGTCCTCTGACGTGGTGGTGGTGGATCGTGTCGTGGAACCTCGTCGTCAGCCATTGCTTCTACTAGAGGAGAATCAATGCTAACTAAGCGGCGATTATGAGGGACTCGAAAATAACCGCGCTGCCCGTGCATACACTACCAACTAACAGACTGGAGGGGTTATTCAACCACCTCACCACAAACAATTCCGAGGGGATCCCTCGTTAAATCTAACAAGTAAATTAAAAACAAGTAAACTAAACTTAACTAAACTAAATTATACTAGAGAAAGGAAATACTTACAGCGGGCAAGTGAAACTCACGCTTGGTGGACCATTGGGTCCCCGGCAACGGCACCAAAAATGCTTGCGACCTAGCGTTGTTGTAGAATAGGACGCCCCAAGCGTAGGGCTAGGTCATTGAGAGCATAGTAACCCGGTAAGTCCGGGGTCGATTTCCACAGGGACCAAATGCAACCGGCATGAGAGTGACTTGCGTTGAGATTTTCGGCGTTAAGACGGCCAACTTTTGGTGTGTTTTGAATGGTGGAATTCTCTCTTTACCTCATAATTTGATGAAAACGGGATTTGACTAGAAAATTAAACAAGGGCTTGGTTAGGGGTTCAAACCACCCATGACTTAGCTTCTTTCACGTTTCTCAAAGATAACTCAAATGAGAGTCGATTTCCTCGCTCACACTCGGAATATTTAACAGTGAAAATCAAGTTTAACATAACATGGGGTTTGGTAATGGAAAGCAATCTCATTGAGGCATTTTATCAAACGCCTAGTGTGCCATGGTTCTAAGCATTGTGTGTGCCAAGATTTTGTCTACACCCAATCAAAGAGATAAACAACACCATGTTTTGATCATAAATAAGAGAGGGCTATCCATTCACAAACCCATATTTAGCCCGAAATGATGAGAAATCGTGAAATCCCCTAAGCCATGGGGTAGAAATCACCCCATGCCAAGCCTATTAGACTACTCACACATTATTAAACGAGACATGAAGGAAAAACGTGGTGAAATGAAAATCACGACGAAAATGAAAATAAAGCACAGATTTATAAATATTAGAGAGAGTACTACAACATTAATGAAGAAGAAAGTACCTTAAACCA
The DNA here is from genome assembly GCA_016920895.1 of Vaccinium myrtillus. NCBI lineage: Eukaryota > Viridiplantae > Streptophyta > Magnoliopsida > Ericales > Ericaceae > Vaccinium > Vaccinium myrtillus. The sequence continues at coordinate 30,623,183 of CM029275.1, read as the reverse complement.
AGTATTTAAACCCCAAATCTAGAGAGAAGTGGGAGTACAATGGAGTGAAAGAAGAAGGAGGTAGAGAGAGAAGGTGAAAGTGTAAGATGACCCTAAAATTCTGAGGTTGGGGACCTTTTATAGGTCCCAAAAGTCATGCCAAAGTATTACAAAAATGCCCCTAAATCGGGCACAAAAAGTGTAGAAAAGTGCAGCTGCTACCAGTAGCAATACCGGTAGCAATATGGGTATTGCTACTGGTAGCAACATGGGTATTGCTACTGGTAGCAACCTAAAATATGAGTTTCTGCTCGCTGGCTACTGGTAGCAGGATGCATATTGCTACTAGTAGCAACTGGGCATTTTCATGCCTTCTTTCTCTTGATATTTTCTTGGTCTTTTGGCTTCCCGAGTCTTGTTCAATGCTTCGTTCCTTGACTCCTGGGACTCGGTGGTGGGTCAACACGTGACCTTGGGTGCTCGGGTATGCCTTGACTATCCATGGCATTATAACATGTCTTTATTCTCGAGTTTCTCCTGAAACTATCAAAATACACCCATGCACAACATCAATCATATAAAAGCCGTATTATGCATGCGTGTGTGGCAAAAATGAGAGAAATAAGCCCCTTTATTTACACTATTGGGGACTTATCACCGAGCCCGAGTCAGGCCAAGAGCTGTGCCAGCTTTGGCCCAAAGCTTTTCCAACCTTCCACCAAAAGTTTTCTAGTTTCGCATGCACCGCCTTTATTTCCATACAGACCGTGTTTTTTTCAATCCCACATCGAAAACTCAGTGTGTTTTGCTCACAAAATCACTCTATATATATACCCCATTACCCCAAGGCTTTCAAATCGTTCATCACTTGAGTTTAGAATCGTTCATCACTCGAGGACTCAGATTCAGAATAGTTGTTCACAAAACTTGAGTGTTGGCTAGAGGCTGTGATTCATGTGCATCTTGAGCCTTGTTTTGCTCCTTTGGCTAGCCCTCGAGCCAGTTTAGTGTTCTTATAACTTCTTGCATTAATGCGGCTTTAACTCTAACCAAGTTTCGACGGCGGTCAAGGTAAGGTTCCTTTCTTTCTTTAAGTCTATTTTAGCTTAGCTTGCATGTTTGGGTTTTAATTATTGCTTAGCTTTCGTATGTCAATAGTCACCATGGGTTAGTTCTTGTTTAAAGTTCAAGTAGGTAGAACGTTTGCTTTGCCTTTGCACAAGTAATGTTAGTTGTCACCTTTGCACGCATAATTATCGCACATAGTCGCATGTACATTTGCAGTTACACATGGTCGATATGCTGTCCGCATGTACATTTACTATTTTACCCCTATCGTTATACTTTCCGCTTTACTCCATGCATATCCCACATTTCTAGCCATTATGCTGTTCATTTATCCCAAGCATGTTGAATTACTGTTTTACCTTGCATGTTGCTTATAATTACGAACATTTCTAATTAGTTGTTTTGCCATCATGGTCCTTCCATGACTAGCCCGTATATGCATATAATTGTTTAATCGGGTTACTTTCCTAACATGTCCCGATCGATTTCCTAAATTGAAAAGTTTTCTAATCGGGTCGGGTTCTAATCTGGTTACTTTGCTAATCTGGTTCGGTTTCCTAATTTGGTCATGTTCCAATTCCAACTAATTTCCAATTTCATGCATGTTTTCTATTCTCGCTGAGTTGCATATTTAGCTTAGAAGCCCTATTTTGCATGCACACGTTCAACTCAAGCCTTTGTTATACATGTTCACCTTTAGCTTTATGATAATCCCCCTATCTATAAGGTCACAAAACGACTTTATTCGCAATGGCGGAGTGATCAATTTGTGTGCCAAATTTAGATCTAAGGACCGTATGAGAACTTAAAGATGGTTGTTGATCATTAAAAATGGATGTGGGTGATAATTGTCTCCTCATCTCTAGGTCCCCATCCATAAGATGTATGTTTTCTTTTCTTTTCTGTATGCTCCATTTGACGGAGGTAGTTTTCAAATGGTTTCCTTTCTTGCAAAAGACTATTTTCCAAAACCTTTTTATATTAATCCTATTTATCCGTCTGCTTAAGTCTCATGCATTTATGATAGAGACAATCTGAACCAATGGTGTAGGGACCAATTGTCAAATTGGGTAGAGTGGGTGCCTAACACCTTCCTACTTGGTACCTTACCCCCGGACTCGTGTGTCGCTATGGTGATGTAAGGATAAAGCCTTTTCATATAGAGTCATTATGGTTCTTGGACCTATAACCAAGTGGCGACTATTGTCTCTATTGAGTACTCTTTTTCAAGTATTTGACAGTGTTGTGCTCAACAGCCGAACGCATTCCGAGGAATCTTACGCGGCTCGCCGCTGGGGCGTTCACAATGTATATTAAATTTCAACAGATAAAGTTATCTTTAAAAGTATGTTCTTTGTATGTCTGCACTATTCAATATATACGTAGTTAAAATTCACAAAGACAAGTTTATCATTGAAAACAACTCAACACAAATATTTTCAACAAATAATCTCGCTTCTGTAAAATTCTGAAGCCGGTCACCATCTCTTTTACCACCACTACTATCTTTGACGCCGATCGTCGCGACCACTCTGGCACCGTTGACTTTTCCAGCCGATTGACCAGCACCAATGACTTTTCCGATCCTTCGCTGATGTAGCGCAAAATGGTAAATAATTGGAATTGTATTTAACGGTATTTTTGTCTAGATAACTCTTAAAAATGTAAATAGTAAGGGGGTGTTTGGGAGCCCATTTTCTAGATAACTCTGTACATATCTCTCAAACACTACTTCTGTTGCAAAATGCATTCTGCACATTTCTCCCAAACACTTATATAAATTCAAAATACATTCTGACCATAATCCAAAAAGTTGAAAAGCCAAAAACTTAAAAATGAAAAACTGAAAATGAGGTTCCCAAACACCTCCTAAATCCCTCACATTTCTTAAAGAGCAGTTGAGGCTTTGGTGGAAACAAGTGTAATGGACTCTACACCAATTTTCCGAAAATTACATATGGAGTATTTTTTATTTTTGGTGGTACAGCTGGCTAACTTGTATTTTTCAGAGCTCCAAAGTCCAAACGGCAGAGAAGAAAAGTTATATTCGCTACCTAGGGAGGGAGCGGGGGAAAAGAAAAAAAAGACAGGAGGAGAAGAAAGGGAATATACCGTCTACCTAGGGTTTCTTGACAAAATGTTCCCTATAAATACATTTTTCTCCATTCTAGTAAAACTCCTCTCGTTAGCGCAGCACTCGTGTGTTTCCCAGCCTATCCTCTACCCAAATCTCTTGCCTTCTCTCATCTCTGCGAGTCTTCAACTCCTCCTCCTCCTCCTCGTCCCAATCATATATACAAATGGCTATTACCTTTTCAGATCTCCACACCGAATCTGGCCTCAAGTCACTGGACGAGTTCCTCTCCGGAAAAACCTATATTTCTGGGTCAGTTCATTCTACTTATTAGTTCTCTTATTCTCATCATTATTGCACTAACCTAAAGTACTATGAGGTAGATTGATGTATCTGTGATTTGCTTGGTTTGAACTTAATTAAGAATTGCGGAGAAAAATTTGAAAGTGTAAGATTTTTTTTGGTTGTTAAGTGAGTATTGGACCAGCTTGCGCGCAACTCGGCTAATACCCGACTAATCCGGGTTAACGGCCAATGACACCAAAGTTTGGAGTTTGAAACGTTTGGCTTTCATTAGATTCGACGTTGCAAGCAAGCCTTTAGTTGCTGTCTCATGCCGCTAGACCATGCAAAACCTTGCAAAATTAAGAATTAAATTAAGAATTTTGCATCCTTTATAGCGAAATTGTGGTAATTTTACCTGTGTATGAACAGGGACCAACTTACGAAAGATGATATAAAGGTATACGGTGCATTGTTGAGCAAGGTCGATGCTTTCCCCAATGTCAGCAAGTGGTACGACTGCGTCTCCTCCCAGCTCTCGGCAAGGTTTATTTTTTTCCCTCTTTTCTTATTTTTGTTGCGTCAGTAATTTTGTGCTGAGGTGGGTTCCAGTGCGTTGCCCTTTAGCCTTTTCTATGAGAGAATTTCTTCTTGTATTATATTTGCCCTTTACTTGGCAACTGTGTGTGTAATCTCCATTCCCATCATATCGGACAATTGTTATTGGAAGGCTAGTAGTGAAGCATGTAATAATTTCTTTTGATTGTGTTCCTGGTATTCTACTATTCGATATTTCTATGTCTGAAACGAGGGACAAAGTATAGAATTGAACTGAGATTCTCTCCAGTTCCTACCCTGGACTGTTAAGTTTGCCAAATTGTGGACCGTTTCTGGGGGGTTCTTTGGCTAAAAAAACCATTTTGGTTTATTTTTCGTCTTTATTCACAAAACTTTAAGTTTGACTAATAATTTTATATTTTTTAGATTTCTCTCGTAGAGAGGAGCCAAGAAACCACAACAAATCGACCGAAAACTAACAAATGCAAAAAAAAATTGAATAAGGACAAAACCAAAAAAACTGGTTTAAAACCAAAAAACCAGTTTTTTCAATTCACCCAAACGAGGCCTGGGTCCAGCTTGATGATTGGAACCATTCATATTGTAGACCTCGTCAAGATAATCATTTCATCCTGCAAAGGATGTTGATTGGATACCAATGAATATGATTGCAGATGAATTTGTCCTTGAAAATAAACTGTTACATAGGATTGAACTCATTAGTTCCTAGTATTCTACTAGTCTATGTCTGAAACGAGGGACGAAGTATAGAATTGAACTGAGATTCTCTCCAGTTCCTACATAGTGTCTAGATAAATCTATTTCGAGAATGTGTTGTGATATCTGAATATCTGATCAACATGAAATTTTCAGCTGGTTAAATGTCCCGACAAGCTCTAAAAACTGGATGGTTCCTATTATAGAAATTCAAAGTGGCTTGGGAAGGGCCCATAATTGGGTAAAACTGAATAAAGGGACTAGAGAGGAGTTGCTCCCGAGACAATTTACCATATTTTGACAGATGGCATTGCTTGAAACTACTGCAATTGAGTTTTCCAGAAGTTGTCTTATTTTTCCAATAGTTTATGTATTATTTTAAATGAGGGTTAATGAAATGTTAATTTAAGGTGATTGTACCAAACTGAAATGGTTTGCCTGTTTATAGCAGTAATGTATAGCAGTAAAATAGTTGTAAGTACTGTTGTCTATGGGTATTAGTCTTCTTTTGTGATGATTTGGCAGATCTTTTCTGTTTATCCCTTTTATTCTGATTTATCTACCTACTTCACTAGTGTGTTCTTTCCCTTCACATGGTTTTGCTTTTTATTTCTTCTCCTTCTTCAGATGATGTACTAGACCTGCTTTTGTTGAATTTTCACTTAAATCGATAGTCTTCAGAATTGCCTAAATTTGCTTTTCTTGCATGCTTGTTCAAATTTGATCAAGGTTTCCCATGTCCCCTGCACTTTATTTGTATGCTTTTATTTTTTGTCTCCTCAGTTTCAGGATGTCCCTCTCAGTCTTTACATTTTTCTTCGTAGCTTTCCTGGAAAAGCTGTTGGAGTGAAAATAGCCAGCCAAGCTGCTCCGGCTGAGGAAGTGACAAAGGTTTGTTTGACAATCTCTCAACATTTGACATCTATTGAGTTTAAGAGGATTGCTGATCTTACTTACTGCAAGATCCAGTGATCTACATTCGACAACATAAAAGTTACCTATGCATACCATTTTGTGATGTTGATTTTCGGTGAACAATATCTGCATTGTCTTATTACGGTAAAACTCGGGGATACATTCTCATCACTCGGGGCAAAAACTTGGAAAATAGTGTGGGGGTCAAGTTGTAAGATAGAATTATATAGGTCTTTAACTATAAATCTCTCTTCCTTGGATATTTTTATATGTTACGAATTTCAAATAAAAAAATCATCATGTGAAGTTTTTTCATGAGATTGATGTGGGGACTTCTTATTTGAATTTCTTTTTCTAGTATGGAGAATAAGAAAATGACTTATCCAAGTCTTTCCAAAACTCATGCAATTTTCGTGTTTCTCAGTTGTGGGGGTAGTGGGTTCAGTTCACCAGTCATGTGAGGTTAGGACATCCATTCAAACTTCTTTTCCTTTATAATGTATATTTATGACATACCTGGTATGCGGATTGTTCTGATATGAGGAACGAGAATGTTGTTCCTAAATTGTATGGTGATAGGCTTCTATGGGTTTACAATGTTGGAATGTACTCACTTAGAGATGAGCATCAAATGAGTAGACTATCATATTGCAGGTTATAAACATAAATACATTTCTATAAGCATTTGGATCAATCTCCGTTTTATATTTGTCTTGCTAAAGCTGCACTTCTTTAAATTGTTTGTTCATTACATTTAAGTTTTCCATGTGAGAAAATGGAATAAATAGGGGTAAATTTCTCTTATATCCCTTTGACGCGAATTCCACTTCAGTCCCTCTGCTTTCACTTTGAACAATAAAAACCTTACACTTTCAATTGCGTTTCAATGTGACCCCTCCGTTGCATTCTGTCTAAAATAATCATGTGCCGTCCACATGACAAATTGAAAGGGTATATTGGTCATTCTCTTCCACCCCTTCCCCAATACTTTAGCACAAACAGATCCTTCGATAATTTCCTCAAATTGCTTTCCCCCAAATTGCTTCGATAATTTCCCAGCATTTATATATCTTTTTATTCTCAATTGCTTTATCTTTATCTTCTTCTTCTTCTGAATTGCTTCAATTGCTTTATCCTTTTCTTCCCACCACTTCAGTCAAATTTCTTTATCTTCTTCTCCTTCTTAATTGCTTTATCCTTTTCTTCCCACCACTTCAGGACAATTGCTTCTATTGAATTTTTTGTTCAAATTGAATTCTCCTCTCTCTCTCTCTCTCTCTCTCTCTCTCTCTCTCTCTCTCTCTCTCTCTCTCTCTCTCTCTCTCTCTCTCTCTCTCCGCGCCTCAGTAACCACGCGAGCTGTCTCTTCGTCGTGGTATCTCTCTCTCTCCATACCCAAATCAAATCACGACTTCCTCAACCTGAAAAAATGGCTCTGAACTACCGGCGCCCTCAATTCCTGGGTTCCAAACACCTCGCCTTGCAACATCAAATATGCCATGGGTTGGCCTCATGAGATATAACGATGGCATTTTGATGGGTCCATCTCGCCCAAATGGATTTCTATGGTAACCAAAAACCGTTGTCGAATGAATCCGTAAAGGTTCAATCAGGTTCACACACACACGCACACACATACACTCGTAATTGTACATGGTTACATTTTCTTCCCATCGGCATAGTTTACAGATATGCTTATTTAGTATGACTTGAGTTTGATTAATCATTGATTTTAGTTCTGGTTTGATGGGTGTGGTGTTTGGTTGTTAAGTTTGGAGTCTCGATTTGTGTATGGGGATGGTTTCGATTTGGTTATCCACGAGAGGCTCGAAGACCATCGTTGCAGCGGTGGTAAAGGTGAGGTCTGTGATAGTTATGCGGTGGTGCTGGTTAGGCTCCGAAGAAGTTGAGAAAGAATAGAGAAATAGGGGAGGGGCGGGTTTTCCGGCATGGTGGGGGAGGAGGAGAAGTGGGTGGGTCACTAGGTACTGAGAAAAGGGTGTGAATGGAGTTACCCTTTAATTTCGGGAAGACGATGGGAAAATGACCAATATACCCTTTCAATTTGTCACGTGAACGGCACATGGTTATTTTCCATCTAAAATTTGGACGGTATGCAACGAAGTGGTCACATTGAAACCCAATTGAAAGTGTAAGGTTTTTAAAGTTCATATTGAAAAAAGGACTGAAGTTGAATTCGCGTAAAGTCGAAGGGATATAAGAGAAATTTACCTAATAAATAGAAAAACCTTTCGACTGCTTTGGATACTGAAATTCTTCATTTGTTTGGTGTATCATACTTGGGAATGTGCGTTTCAACGCTTAATTTGCTAGAGTATTTGGCACACAGGTCTTGATTATTTGAAATTGTGGTGTTTTCTTGTTCGTGCCTGCCATTTAGGCACCATGCTTGATGGAGCTAGCCTAGGCGCGAGGTGAGGTGCGCGTATCATCAAACCAAGGCGCAACTTGTTGAGGAAAAAATAATTTTAATTTGGATATAAGAAAAATTTACAATGCAAGTAAATACTTCTAGAATTTCAAATGTCATAACCATTTCATTGCACATGTTCGCATCAAATAACAACAAAATATCCCTTAACAAACTCAAAAAGATGAAAGAGCATTAGAAGAAGGAACAGACCAAGAAGAAGAACACTTTTAACGATGTCTTGCATCTTGGTGTTTGAGGCAAAGCTAATAGGACTTGTGATTTGGAGTTTTAGCTTCGAAGGTTTTAATCCAAGCTTATGGAGCACCAAGAGTCCTCGAGATCGCCTTATCCTTGTCGGACTCGCGACACACTTGGAACGCGAGGGTCCACGCATGGGACATGCCACGTGGCGTATCCATTAAATCTTTATTTGTGATGGGACACGCCGGGGACACTGCAGGATGATTTTTATGACCTTGAAAAGCTTTTTGGGGTTAAAATATTTTCTACATAAATGGCATGAGGCACCCTTTCTTTGAAATTTATATATGCCTACCTTTTTACTTACCTTGTGCATGGATTTCAACTCTATTGTACATGCCTACAGAGCTTGGAAGCAAGACTAATGTCTAATCAATAAAAAAGTCAACATTTTTCAATTCCAAAAGGGAGAGAAATACACAAGGAGTTTTTATATTTTGTTGTTTTCTGTGTTTACCTAATCTCCTTTCATGCTTCTTTATCAGATTTCCCTTGATGCATTTCTGTTATGTGAAGTATATAATTTCCATGAGGCTAGCAAACGAGGTTCAACCTTGGATTTGTCCATAGTTGTTGAAATTTTGATGAACTGATTCAGTAGAGGTAGAATTTCCTGAGCCTAAAGTATCCTGCAAATTAGAATGCTTTTTTTTTTTTTTTCTTCTCTCCACTTTCCTTTTGCTTCGAGAAGTTAATTCTACTTGATTTTTACTCTCTTAACCAACATACTTGGATTAGTGTATTAAAATGATCCACTACCATCATACTTGCGTTAATGTATATATATGTGTCAGTGTGGGCTACGAGGATTACACAATAGGATCGTATTTGCACTGACCAATTTCGTCATAGATCCAAAATACAGCCTTCCATCATGATTTGCTTTCTGTTTTGGGTTGGTGTCAGATCTTAGTGGAACTAAAATTTGGCTGTTTGGGTGAATGAATGAACTCATTGTTGATTGAAGGTTATGTTGTAAACGTTTTTTAAAATCTCATGGAATAGTCTTTTTTGTTTAAAATCTGTCTTGCCTTCTGAATCTGTCAGGAAGCTTCAGCTGATGATGATGACCTAGATCTCTTTGGTGATGAGACTGAGGAAGAAAAGAAGGCAGCCGAAGAGAGGGAGGTGTCGAAAGCACCTTCCAAAAAGAAAGAGAGTAAGTTTCTTTAGACATTTTATTAATGCGACATGCTTTCCATAACTGGTTAGTACAATTTGTTTATGCACAGTGTATTTATATGTGTTTGGCAGGGTGAACATTAGAGCTTCAATGGAAAAGCTAATTTTAATTTTCCAAAGAAAAAAAAAAACGAATCTAAAATTTCTTTAAAATCCTGAATTATATATTTGAGTTGTTTTCTTGCCTATCATTTCTAAAAGATTTCTTATTGAAAAATTAGTTCCAACAAAAGTGATATTTAAGGTTTAGACACTTTATTTATGTTCTCCTTCTGTTCCCTTCTGTTTTCCCCCTTTTGATTTTTGGGCCCAAAAAGTCTTTATTTCCTTTTAATAAATTTTCAAGGTTTTTTCACCAGTCAATTGATCACAATGAGATCTATTAATTGGTGCAAAGTTTCAAAAGTATATTCGTAAAAAAATTATTTTTGTCCTTCCAAATGCACATTTTTCCGCAGAAGACATAGAAGAGGCTGAGGGTGAAATTAATTTTGTCAAAAGTAAAATAGTCATGTTTAATCAGTTGTGTTTATTTATGCATTGGCATCTATTTAGTATTTTATGGTGAGAATGTTGAGCTCTATCTGATAAGGTGATTTGGTCCTTGCTTGCTTTTGTGGAACTTTTTATCATTTACTCGTCTTCTTGGTTAATCTACCCATATGGCCCATATCTTTAAGCGACACTTTCTGTTGGAAAACTTCGTTACCTTAGTTCTTTCTGAGGGTGAGACATTAAAGCATTTCCATATGTATCTATTCATATATCTCATTATAGTTTCTGTTCATGTAACTAAGTCAAATGTTTGTTGGTCAGGGGATACTAAGGGTAGGTTTCCACTAAAAATACTGTCTTCCCACCGTAGTAAAAGACAGGTGTTGTTTCCGCTATTTTTGTGATGTGTGTGAGGAGAAAATACCATGGCTACAGTGGGAAGACAAGCAAGAATACCAAAAATACCTTAGTGGAAACTTGGCCTAATTTAGATTACGTATGGTGAGTCTGAACTCAGAACCCCTTGGATTTCCAAAAGTTTTTAAGAGTATCATAATTTGAAGAATATTAGAGCAATCTTATTATGATTGGAGCTAGCCTGAACTTGGTCCAAAGTCCTTTGTATTACATGTGCTGTGCCCTGGCTAAAAGATGAACTATTTGAAGAATATTAGAGCAATCTTATTATGATTGGAGGTAGCCTGAACTTGGTCCAACGTCCTTTGTATTACATGTGCTGTGCCCTGGCTAAAAGATAAACTATTTGGCATGCTTGAGCGGCCCTCTTGCCCATCTCCTGGCCGCCGGACTAAGAGTCCAAAGAATAAACCTTCTTGCCGAAATTCTCTCAATTGATTTACTGAAATTGCTTGTATGCAAAATAATCTGTTTAGGTGGGAAGTCATCTGTTCTTCTGGATGTGAAACCTTGGGATGATGAGACAGACATGAAGAAGTTGGAAGAGGCTGTTCGAAGCATCGAGATGCCGGGTCTCTTGTGGGGAGCTTCAAAACTGGTTCCTGTTGGGTATGGGATAAAAAAGTTGACGATCATGATGACTATAGTGGATGACCTTGTTTCGGTCGATACACTCATAGAAGAACGTCTGACAGTTGAGCCCATCAACGAATATGTGCAGAGCTGTGACATTGCTGCCTTCAACAAAATCTAATACTTCCCATCCCATCCTTCAGATGCAACTAGGTTTATCCTTGCGCATGGTTTTTTGAACTTTGTTTTGTCATATTTTGATCAATTATGTCTGTTCTCTATGATGTGTTTGGTTTGGTCTTTTCTTGTGGTTCCTTAGATAATTGTGATATTTGTCTTTAATTCTAGAGACGTACCATGGGCTATATTTGGTTTCCCTATAACCCCTTGGAAGAAGATGAAGCTGAGTCATTTGTCATTTGAATTGTTTTGGCTCCGTCATTTTGTTATTCCAGGATAATCAATCTCTTCCTGTCCCTATGAGCATGGCAAGTTTCAACATTGGCCTTACAATCCATTTACGTTGTCTTATTATATGTAAATTCTTTGTGAATGCCCTACCGTCGCTATACTCTTTTTTGTTAGTGTCCCCCTACCGTCAATATTGTGATGGCAAAATCTGATGTGGTTAAAGATTAAGTGGAGCTGACGTGGGGGTGTACGAAATCACCACTAAATTTAGGCGTCTGAATTAGTGAGAAAAGTACGTCTTGCTTTCCTGCTCTTTCTATTTTCCATCTGCTGAATTCAAATGCCCCAGGCCAGCCACTTTCAGGGATTTCTTGTAGCGAGGACAAATTGCTGCACATCTGCAGCCCCCAAATGCCGCCGCATTTTGGGCCAAGAAACCCGGCCCATTTAAGTGTCAACGATGTTGTTTCTGGATGGGTTGAGGGTGGGGTGCTGGTTCAGAGTTTTATGATCGCACAAAAACTCACCCTCCACTGCCTTAGGGCCCTGTTTGGCGACCGAAGATGATTTTGGGTGGATTTATAATGAGGGTGGCCCAACCTCGTAAAAATGATGGATTTGTTAGTGAGATGTTTGGATGGTATTTTGAGAAGGGGGATTTGAAAGGTGGATTTGATATAGGATAAGAGAGCAAATGACCTATTTGTCCCCGAACCGAATATTTTAATAAACAAAAATGCATTAATTTCATTATAATAAAAATAAATACATAATAATTAAATAATAATGACGAAAAATATACATTAAATAAAATAAAATATTACAACCTAATTTAAAAAAATTACTTTTTCTAGGAAAAAAAAATTAGGAAGTGAAAATTTGAAAATTTAATTAATTTGGAAGTGAACATGTGAAAAAATGTAAGACATTTTTCCCTTGATTTGAATGGTGGGTAAAATTGTATTTTATTAATTTTTCTTGGTTAAATCGTTTGGCTATTCAACTCTTGTAATTAATTTATTTGATAATAATATATGTTTTTCTCCCTCCATAGGTCCATCCATTTTGCTAATGGCATAAATGACGTTTAGTCTCAATAATAAAGTCATCATTTCAATAAACCCAAGTATTGACATAATTTTTGTACGTACAAGTTCATTCGGAATCGAAAACAAGTGCCAACAAAATACAAGCTACAAAACCTAAGGAGAAAATTACAATGAAGGACATTTTCTCGTCACGTGCGAATGTCGAAGCCCGGTCACTTGATTTATGTTTCCTTTGTGCCAATTGCATGTCTTTGACGCGAAAACTCTCTGCATGAAAATTTAGCAAAGCAATTTCAGCGTCGTCCAGTGTGTTGTACTTTTTCTTGAAACTCCCCGGGTATCCATTGACTTGGACTTCAGTTTCCTCCCAATTGTTGTAGATCCCCGGACGATGTCCAACAAACGCCACCCAATACGACTCGCTATGTTGACCTGCCATGTTATAATCTATTCGAAAAGAAGCAGTGATCACATTGTAATGGGAAGAAATAGTAAACATTTTTTCATATATGTACTTGGCTCAGATTTTGAATGTCAGCGGCACACGTTGCACACGACGATTGACAAATTATGTTGCCAAACGGTGATTCAACCATTGGCCCTCACAATTTGTTTGCGAATGCCAAGTGCTTTGCCTTTGTCTACAATTATCATCATAGCCGTTAACGGATATATCTTCTTAGTAATGCTAAATACTTGAAATCATACTTGAAGTGATATCTTCCAAAGGCACACGTAGGCGGCAACATTTGTTGCCATTTGACCTTCAAATGTTGCCTTGCCTTAGTGCCAGCCAAACGATAATTAGATAGTGAAAAAGCATGCAGTTTTCTGGGTTTTATTGGAATAGGCAAAGGATGCCACAATGGCACCTCATTTGCAGTCACTCACTCACTCACTCACTCACACACACACACACACACACACACACCCACCCTATAAGGGGCTAACAACCCCGGCCCATTAGTGTAACGGGCATCCACAAGGTAGTAACGACCTATAAAACACATTGACTTATATGTGATTACCCTTACACAAGTGTGGAGGTATTTGCATATAAACAAAAGTTATTACAGTGACATACCCTGTGGAATTCTCAACCCATGAGGCCTCACCAACGCATTTCGAAGCACTCTCGAGTCTGTGGCAGACCTTTCCCAACCAGACAATGCATGTATGAATCGTAGGTTCCGACTACAAACTCCTAACACATTCATTGCATAGTCAACCCTTCTTTGACCTATAGATGGCCTTGTCTTCGGCTAGGGGAGGACAGGTACAAAGGTACCGTCTAGCGCCCCTAGGCAATTCTGTTAGGCACAATTTTTAGTACTAAGTATAAAAAGATTGAAAAAACAAAAGGGGAAACATTTATATGCAATTGGGAATGTGATTTTATCTCAAACCACTTCCACCTACGACCCGACTCGTTAGCAGGGACAGGTTGGGGATGATACCACAGTTGATTGTAAAGTCGCAACACCGCCAACAAAACTGCGTTGAAATGCCTACTAACTGTTTTCCCGGACCTCACAAATTGAAACTTGGTTGGCCTATTCTTGTTATGGTGTCCGAGGACCCACAAAAATATAACCACTTTTTCCACAAGTGTGATGTCCCTAGAGTTTTGTAAGCCGCTTTCTTCTAATAAATGACACAACCTCATAAATGTATGCCTATTTACCCTCAACTGGTCGTGACAACTTTTGTCATCACCACGTACTAACCTATTAAGTGCGTCAACTTGGTTTTGGTAAACATTAGGGTTCACACGAATAAGGGAAACCCTCATCAAGTCCATAATTAACATGTAAAGCATGAGAGTAGTATTGCCTTCCTCCGTCGTTCACGTTGCGTTAGTCTTGCCATTTGTTTCGAAAACAAAATTTTCTTCCAAATTAGGCAAAGTCACACGAATTCTTTATGAATAATTGTAGTCAAAACTGTGGTCAATCTGTCTGAATTTATTATTCCTACTCAATTCATTGCATACAGGTGTTTACTGGTTCTTTTACTTCTTTGTGATAAAATAATCGTGTGCGAGCGTGCCAGAGAGAGTTTCAATCTCCTCCCTCAGATTAACTTTGGAAAAACCAAGTCTAATCAGGCGATTGTGTTTTATTGGTTCAATTACCTCAATTAAGAGGATTTTTCTTTATAAGTAAAGAAATGCAAACCAATAGCTCATGAAATTAAAGAAACAATAAAGAAACAAGGTACTTCGATTGATAAATCAAAGATAAACTTACTTCGAAATTGTCTTCAACTTCAAATACAAATGTAACAGAACTTCGAACTGGTGATTGTTACAAGAACAACCGAGAATGGGTGATTGTTATGAAAACAATCGAGAATAATCCTAACTACTTCCTAATTTACTTCCTAATCTACTTCGAACTGAGTTCGAAATCCTAAAACTACTTGCCAATGAACAAACCAAGCATCATTTTTTGATAGCTGTTTGTTGAAGATTTGTTCGGGGGCTTTTTCACTCTTCAATTTCTTCTATTTATAGATGCTGCTTGTAGTTTGAATTTCCCGCTCAATGAATTTGAACTTGGCTTGCTTCGAACTCTAACTTCTGCTCTTTGAGTTGGCAGTTTCTTTGTCTGAATTTGAATTCTTCGGATTCTTCCTCCTGAAGCTTTGATTTGAAATCTGCATAACTGCTCAACTAATTCAAATGATTACACGTTAAAAGAATAACTGCTTTTTGAGAAATACTCCACGTACTCTAACTGTCAACTATTCCATTTTATAGATTTACACGTGGAGTTTATGTGTCTAGCAATTAATATCGTGGCTTCGAAGTCAGTTTCTATGTCATCCTTGACTTGTTACTGCCAATAACTGCTATTTTGAATTGAGGAACAACACGACACTGTATTAACTCAATTCTACTTCAATAATCCAGTGTATATCTATTGACAAGTAATTGCCAACATTTGGCATTTCTGATTACGTGTCAATCAACTATTGGATTTGTTAATTTTATATGTAAACATACCCCCCACATTAATATCGTTGTTCAAGGGTTTTGAATAAGTGTTAATGTGCCCTTTGCCGCTTCGAACTTCTTAACCAAATCATGGCTGAAATTTTTCAACACCCAAAATGTCTTCGACAACTTAGTTCCTTTTATGGTTTAATTTTATATCTCTTAGTACTTTTTGAAGCACTTAAAGATATTTTTTTTTTCTTTTAAACTAGCTCGAACTTATGATCATGACAAAAATGTATTTTTATAGTATTAATCCAATAAAATGATTTAGAAACATGATGACTCCAAACTAATTGAAACAGTCTACCATTTCAAGGTCCAAATTCACACTTGGGCTCAAAAATGATTCAAGCCCAATCATTGTTAGTAAACACCTGACCCGAAACCACGCACTATCTGATCGCAACGTATAAATCTAGGGCTTAGAATCTTCACTGTGCGCTCAAAATTTCCAAAACAATCTGCCCTTTCTCTTTCTCTCTTATACTTCTATAACCATGGCCGCTGAGATTTCAAACCCAATCGGCGTTTCTTCCTTCGCCCTGAGAAAACTAATCCGTGATGCCAAATCGAATCCTACAGATGAATCCTTACATGATCAAACCTTTATCGTGAACCCTAATAAGGTCGATACCCATGTTCTAGGCCCTGCATTCTTCGATCTTCCTCTCAAATTTACATTATATTACCCAATTTTAGAAGAGAGTCAACTCATCAAAGATCAGGCACTAGACTTTGTAGAATGGCCTACTAGGAATTTTGTATGCTGGCCTATTCAAGACAAAGACTGGGGTAAGTGGACTGAACACATGTTGAAGTATAAGAAAACAGAATTGGAGCAAACTGGGCTTTGGCATATCATCACATTACTTCAATATGGTATTCAGCAAAACCCTACTCTCATACATGCTGCCCTAGCTTTCTGGGATTCATCATTCAATTATTTTCGTTTCAATTGTGGGATGATGGGACCCACAGTTTTAGATGTGTCATTTCTGACTGGACTTCCTCCATTTGGTCCAATGTTTGATATTTTCAAATCCATCGATGTTCCGCCATTGAAGGACATGAAAACCTCTGGTTCGTATGCATCATATGGAAACTTTTTCCGTTCTGAAGAAAAATTCGAAGACCCAGTATCTGACAAGGAATTCTTTGCATATCTTCTATATACTTTATGCAAAATGATCTTCTGTCACAGTGGCAAGAAAATTATGCACGAATTCGCCCCTTTGGCCTATTGTCTCTCTAAAGGTGAGAAATTTGATTTGGCCTCATACTTCTTGGGTTATGTCTACAAAATAGGGTTTGACAGTCAGTCAAAACCACTCATGTATAACATAGGAGGCCCTCTTTGGTTCTTACAATTATGGATTGTGGCATATTTTCCTGTTTTCAAAGTCGCCATTTCAGAGCCTGTTAATGTTTATGGGGACAAGTTTAAAGTTTTGGCTTCCAATCCCTTATCACTGGTTGGGTATCTTCAATATTTCTTCCAAATGAGGGAAGATAAGGAAGAAGCAGAATTTCGTCCTTTTACTGACTGGAGTATTGGGCCTTCCTGGATAAAGAACATGATGGAGAATAGAGGTTCGAAGTCCTTTGCTGATGCTTGGGGAAGCATTTTTCTACCAAGGGAAATCTTTATAGGGGGAATCATTGGTGGTTGCAAACAGACTCATGCTGAAACATATTGTCCCGCCCAATTTGCTAGACAGTTTGGAATGGTGCAAGCCATACCATGTCCTTTTCCTGGAGACACTAATGTTCCCCTTTATGATAGGAAAAAGGTTGATAAGAATCATCTTTCACGTCTTAACGTCGAATTTAGGAGACTCAGGAAGGCTTTTATACCTTTGAGATTTGCTATTGACAGTCCCATTTTCACTGGGTTCTCACAATGGTGGCACAATCTCATTGAGCTACACAACCAGACTGCCTCAGTTCAAAGATTTGCAAGTCATATTGGATGCCCTGCTATAATTGGAGGTGAAGCTCCATCCAATTCTCTTTCAGTATCAGACGATGGCTTTGGTGTTCAGAAGAAAAACAAAACTCAAAAAGAAGAATAAAGGGAAACTTCAGAAGTGCAATCTTCTGCTTTGGTGTCTGTTGCTTTGAATGTTAAGCCTCTTCAATCTGTACCTCAAATGATGACTAGATCTCAAAGACATAGAACCACTCCTCCTTCATCAGGTGACTCTTAACTCTTCAAAGTCTATATTGACCTTCTAATTCTCTTATACAAGATAATTTATCTCTATCCTTCTTTCGGACAGGAAATAAACGGAAAGAGGACCTCGAACAAGAAACAAGTCACGAGGGAGCAAAATTTACTAAGGTTCATGAAGCTTCGAGAAGAAGAAAGATATTGATAGAAGATCCCGAAGAAGAAGAAATAGAAGACGTTCCAATAGGCCAATTTGTAAAAGGTAAGCCTTATAACTTTACTTTTACCAAAGTCCTTGAACTCTTCTTTCACATTTTTTGATTTCTGATTATTATATTTCAGTGAAGAAAGCAACATCTGGACATACCAAGGCTTTGAAGTCTAATACCACTGCAATGCCTGAGACTACCTCTGCTGCCAAGGAGAAAATTACTAAAGGAAAAATCCTTAAGTTTTCACCACAAGTGATAATACAAGGCATGTCTCCTCCTGTTATCAGTACTGTTGCAAGAGCCTTAGTTTCTGAAAGTATTCGAAAAAGACATATTGGAGAATCAATACCAGATATTGTTGGTCTTGCTGCAGGATCTTCAACTCCTGAAATTATAACTAAAGAAAATATTCTTGAAAAGCCCATTGACAAAGAGTTTCTACAGGGAGATGTCTCCTTAAATAAAGAAGTGTCAGATCAAGATCGACCCAATCAACCTACTTCGAATATGAATTCTGAAGATCTTCTAGATATTGGGATTGCAAAGACTATTGAGGTTGACATTCATATTCAACATGTTGATGTTTCTGTCCCACAGGATGACAACAGTTTGTTTCCTGAGATTGCTCTCAGTACCTCTATTATCAAAACTTCTGAACCTGTTAAAGTGGTGATTGAGAAGGTTATTCTTGATCAATTCCCAAAAGTTCCTGTAGAACAAACCCCTTTAGAGCAAATCCATCCAATTGAG
Organism: Vaccinium myrtillus; assembly: GCA_016920895.1. Lineage (NCBI taxonomy): Eukaryota > Viridiplantae > Streptophyta > Magnoliopsida > Ericales > Ericaceae > Vaccinium > Vaccinium myrtillus. Next base: position 30,604,635 of record CM029275.1, on the reverse strand, counting down.
GTATTGTGTCTCATAATATATTAAAGCTCCCTTCTCATTTTAAAATTTAAGCTCACATATGTCTATGTATCTTCTTTTGTCAGAGAACTGAGGCTTCTGTTAGCACAACTGTTGGTGATCTCTCTTTATTAGAGCAATTCAAAATAAGAGTGAATGATTTCTGTCAGAGGGTCACCAATCCTAAAGTCCCAACTCTTTCTCTAGAATCCCCTATTATTCAACTCAAAACTCGACATAGTTCATCACTTCCTGAGTTGGTCAAGCCTACTTTTACTCCTGGAGAGATTCAAGAACTGAAGGAAATCCTCCAACAATTCTCAGAATTGAATTTTGAGACGTTGGCTGAAGGAAACTTGAAGGTGCAATTGGAGACTCCCTGCCAAGCAGCTTGGGTGTTAAACCCTGCTGCTCAATATCTACACAAACAACTCTTGACCAAGGTCTCTGAATTTCAAATGAAAGCATTTCAACTTTGTGAAGTTCAAGAGAGACATCTAAAAAGGCAGAGTTTGAAACAGCATTGTCAAGCGTAGAGGATGAAGCACAAAGAGTAATTCCTTCTTATGATCAGGATGCTATCAAGTTACATCAATTGAAGGATGAAGAAGCTCAATTAGAGGCATCCTTGCTTAGGGTAAAAGGGGAAATTGCTCAAACAACTGCTAATATGCAAGCTTCCTTGAACAAAGCCTCTTCATCTATTGTAAGCATAGAAGATCTTAAAAGTCAATTGCAGCGAACTACTGATCAAGAAGAAATTTATAATTTTGTTTGTACAAGAGGTGCTCATGTACTGAGTAACCTAAAAGATACAATTGTACAGTTTTTGATCACTGAATGAAACGTTAGTGCTATTCCAATTTCATGATTGTCTGAACTGTTTCGAAGTGTGGATCTCCTTGATAAAACTATGAGCTTCAACCATACAATTTGCTTGTTGTTATGATTTATCTTGAACAACACAAGCAAATGGAAAATACATTGTTCTTTAAGTTTTACCTTCTACTAAAGGATTCCCAAATGGTTGGGACATAAGCTTTTAAATATCTTCCATTAATCTTTCTTCTATGAACATAATCATTCAAATCCTTCAAATGGTATGCCCCTCTTTTAAGAACTCTATGTATTTGGAAAGGTCCTTCCCAATTTGGAGCCCATTTTCCAAGTCCTTGTTTTCTTTCCTTGATGGGCAACACTACTTTCCAGACTAAATCACCTATATCAAAGCTTCGAACAGCCACTTTTTTATTATAACTTTTGGCTACTCTCAATTTCTGTAATAGAATTTGATTCAGAGCTTTAATTCTTTCCTCATCTATTTCTTCAAGCTCCATGTGCATTGCTTGGTGGTATGCTCCTATGCTTAGGTCGTTTTGAGAAGCAACTCTCTGTGACTTTACCACAATCTCCATAGGCAAAACAGCATCATGTCCATAAGTCAGAGCAAAAGGAGTAGTCCCTATACTGGTCCTTTTGGTGGTTCGATATGCCCATAACACATTTAAAAGTAAGCTTGGCCATTCTTCTGGATTTCTATCAACCATTCTTTGAATACCTCTTTTGATAATCTTATTGGTTGATTCTGCTTGGCCATTCGACTGAGCATAATAAGGAGTAGAATTAATTAAAGAAACTCCATGGGTAGTTGCAAAGGCTTTTACTGCTCTTCCTTCAAAAATAGATCCGTTATCTATTGTTATAGTTTATGGAGATCCAAATCTATAAATAATACCTTTGATAAATTCCATGACTTGTTCTTGAGATACACTCTCAAAGGATTGAGCTTCAACCCATTTAGTAAAATAATCAGTGGCTACTAAAATGAATCTATCTCCCTTTCTAGAAGCAGGATAAATCATACCAATCATATCCATTGCCCATCCTCTAAATGGCCAAGGTTTAACTACATATTGTAATTCAATAACTGGCAATCGTTTTAGAGGCCCTGTCCTTTGACAAGCTTGGCAACCCTTTGCATAATCAATGCAATCCTTAAGAATGGAAGGCCAAAAATATTCATACCTTCGAATCAGCCATCTCATCTTGATTCCTGCTTGATGAGCACCACAGATACCTTCATGGACTTCTGCCATAATTTTAAATGCATCGACTTTATTCAAGCATTTGAGTAAGAGTCCATCTGCTCCTCTTTTGAACAATTCTCCATTATACATGATATAATTAACAGATCTTAGCCTTGTTGCTCTATCTGTTTTAGCATCAGGTTTTGTCAAATAATCAATCAATGATTGTCTCCAGTCATTCGAACCAGGTGGAGTGGTGATTTCACACACTTCGAAATCAGTATACCTATCTTTAAGCATTGGTAAATATTTCCTTACAGTCAATTGACAAAATTCTTCGCTTTCATCAGTGATACATTTAAATCCTGATGCTCTTTGAGCTACTGCATCCGCTTCTCCATTAAAGAATCTTGGAACATAAGTAAAAGTAATCATATGAAATTGCTCAATTAATAACTTCACATATTGGTGATAAGGTTTTAAACCACTACTATGGCAACCAAATTCTCCATTCACCTGATTTATAACTAATTGAGAATCTCCAAACACCTCAATTATGTCAACTTTTAAAGTAAGCAAAAGCTCTAATCCCATAATTAAGGCTTCATATTCTGCTTGATTGTTCGTACATTCTCCTTCATTTATCTGAAATCCAAATTTGGTTTTCAAGCCTTGAGGAGATTCCAATACAACCCCAATCCCACAGCCATTTGAGATGTTTTCGAACCATCGAACCACATTTTCCATGGCTTTATTGTCACTGTATCAATATCTGCTATTTCAGGAGTCTCAATTCCATTTGGATGATCAGCCAAGAAATTAGCTAAAGCTTGTCCTTTAATTGATTTCTGAGGAACATACTCTAGGTTAAATTCAATTAAGGACACAATCCATTTCCCAATTCTGCCACTAAGTACAGGTTGAGATAACATATACTTCATAACATCAGTCTGGGAAATTACATAAGTTACTCTAGGCATCATATAGTACCTGAGTTTCTTCGAAGCAAAAAACAAAGTTAAACATAATTTTTCTACTGCAGAATACCTACTTTCACAATCATTAAGAAACCTACTTAAATAATAAATAGCTTGTTCCTTTCCTTCTTCATTGTCTTGAGCCAACAGAACTCCTATTGAGTCATAATTTGCTGCTAAATACAACTTGACAGGCCTTCCTTTTGAAGGTGGAACAAGCACTGGTGGATTGATCAAATACTCCTTGATGGCCTTGAAAGCATCATCATGCTCCTTTGTCCATTCGAAGTCTTCTCCATCCTTCAATTTCAGCAGAGAAGAAAAGACTTTAGTTTTTTCTGCAGTGTTGGATATAAATCTTCGAAGAAAATTTAATTGACCAAGAAACTTTTGAAGCTCTTTCTTATTCGAAGGAGGTTTTGCTTCAATAATAGCTTTTGCTTTATTGCTATCAACTTGAATACCTTTACTGTGGACTAGATATCATAAAAAGTTACCTGCTGTTACTCCAAAAGCACATTTAGCAGGATTCAACTTCAATTGATAATGCTTCATTTTTGAAAAAGCTATTTTCAAATGTTCTACGTGATCATCAATAGATTTTGATTTGACAATAATGTCATCTATATGACATTCCAGAAAACCCCCAACTATTTCATGAAAAATAGTGTTCATAGCTCTTTGATAAGTAGCACCAGCATTTTTTAGCCCAAAAGGCATTTTGACCCATTCGAAGGTCCCAAGGTTGCCAGGGGCCCTAAATGCGGTTTTATGAACATCTTCTTCAGCTATACAAATTTGATTATATCCTGAATGTCCATCCATAATAGACATGATTTTATGGCCTGCAGAACTATCCACCAGCATGTCTACTACGGGCATTGGGTATTCATCCTTAGGGGTTGCAATGTTCAGGTTCCTAAAATCAATGCAAACCCTAATTTTCCCATTTTTCTTGATAACAAGAACAATATTTGATAGCCATTCCACATATCTTGCTGTTCTAATAAAACCAACATTTAAAAGATTTTGAATTTCCTTTTTAACCAATAAGATGGTTTCAGGAGACATTTTTCTTGGAAGTTGTTTGAAAGGTTTGAAATTAGATTTAATAGGCAATCTATGTTCAACCAAATCTCTATTCAAACACAATTCTTTATAGCTCCAAGCAAAGCATTCTTTGTTCTCTTTAAGCACTGTGATCAACCTTGCCTTCGAAGCAGCATCAAGTTCTCTGTTGATTTGAACAGTGTTTGGAACAATCCCTTCTCCCAATTCCACTTCTTCTAAAGGATCTTGGGAATCGACATAACCAACAAAGGAATTTTCGAATTCAAATGGCTTCAAACCCCAATCAGATTTTTCAGCCAGTAATTCTTCCCAATTATCTGTTTCCTGTAACTTCTGCTCTATTTCTAGAGCCATAAACTTAACTAAGGCCAATGAGTTGGCCTCTTCGAACTCTGTCTTGGACTCACATCCAAGCAGCCTCATCTGGTGAATTGTCTGATTCATAATCAACTGCTTGTTTAAGCTTAGATTTTAACTCTGCCAGTTCTCCAATTTCCAATACATTGGATGGAGGGGTGGCAGGTTGTGCAATTTCACTTAGAGGAATGATTTCAGGTTTGTACATTTCAGCCTCTGCACAATTTGCTGAAGTACTGAAAGGATGTGGGTCTGCTCTCACCTCTTCCACCCCCACTTCTTTCCCATTTTCGTACTTCACAATCATCAGAGTTTGGTGCATCGAAGATGGAATACAACCATTGACATGAATCCAATCCCTACCAAGCAAGGCATTATACTTACTTGTGAATGTATCCACCACAAAAAAGGCTGTATCAGTTTCCACTTGGCCAACTTTTAGGCGTATAGAAACAATTCCTTTAGGACTTTTACTTTCACCAGTAAAGCCAGCAATAGATGTGCTTGTTGGGATCAATCGAACCTTTTCTTTTCCCAACTTTTTCAAAGTCCTTGAAGGCAGAATGTTTACTGCTGCACCATTATCAACCAAAACCCTGTTTAACAAAATCCCATCGAATTCTGCAGAGATGTACAGTGGTTTCAAATGGTGCCTCATATCACTTGAAGGTGATCTGAAAGGGTAAGAAAGATTAGCACAATTCAAATCAACAATCAAAGGATACTTAGAATCATTTTCAGTCTCTGAAACAAAAATTGCTCTTTCTTTCGATGTTACTTCTGGTTCCTCTAAAGCATTAACCATGACCATAAAATCTTCCTCTTCTTCTTCCTTTTGAATCTTTGAAATCAAAGCTCCCCAACCATCATTCCAACCATTGTCATACGTAAGATCATATTCATCATCACTTGATACATCAATGACCTCCATAGGAGCAACTGTTGGCTGTGATGCCCTTCGAACTGGTGAGTAGTCTGGTCCAAAAGGTCCAAAGTTAACGAATGAAGGAGAAACCATGTTAATTTGAACTTCAGGTAAAGTCCCAAACTGGATGGTCCTTTTTTCCTGCACTGGTATATCTGATTCTTCTTCTGCTATGCCCACTTTTTCAGACAATTCTGTTGCAGAAGTTTCCATGGGAGAGAATGTTTCAACAGGTGATGAACTTATGCCTTCACCTCCTTCCTGTTCCACTATCATGGCTTCTAAAAAACCAGATTGATAGCTTGCCAAGGAATTTGGTGTAGTTGGGCTATTTTGAGGCATGTCACTATCCATCCTTGCAGCCAAACTTTCCAATGTTTCTATTTCAGCTTGAGTAAACCCTCTTCGAAGAGATTCCTCAGAGTCTTCTCTTCGAAGTCTGTTAAATCTTGGGTTGATCTTATCACCCCCATTAGGATCTTCCTTAGAGGCATATTCTTCCATCTGGAAACTAGTATACCTCCTTTGCAATTTCCTCTTCTGAGTTCTTGTCAACACAGGAATCATTTGAGGTGTCTTGGTCTTTGGATCTTGAATCACTACCCATTGACCAGCAGGGGTATTTGGAGGTTTGACCATTTTGTTTCCAACCTTAAAAGGAGCTTTGTGTCCCTGGAAGAGTTCTGGTTTAATTTTCTTTAAAAACCAATCAGGAACCCCCTTTACCCAGGAAAATTGTTCACCTTGCCCTTCGTTTTCCTGGCCCATAGGGGCCTTCCCAGTGTTAACCTTCTTCAAAGGAGGATAATCTCTCCTCGAAGTTGGTGGAACTGGGCTAGAAGGTACATTTCTTTTAGAAACCAACCAAGGCTTCTCATTTCTTCCTTGACTTGGGCTTACCCAGGGCCTTCTTTCATTGTTTCGATCTAAAGCCTTTCTTTCCATCCTTTTTGGAAAGAAATCTACCCCCCTGTTGATCCAAGTCTTTAAAAACCAGATAATTGGCTCTGCATTCCATGCATAAGCATTCCAAAAAAGAAGCTTCGAGCATAGGAAGATAAGACTGCTTGAATCCCTTTTGAGATGAACTCTCTGGTGTATGTCTTGGCCTATTGTTTCTGTAAGCATCATTTCGAATTTGACCAACATTTGGCCTTCCTCTACCAATTTGCACAGAATTCATTTCAACATGTACTTGTTTATTCTGCCACACTTCTCGAACAGTTTTAGCCAATGATGTTGGCACATTGGTGTTAGCAGTTACTTCTTCAATCTTTGGAAATGGATCAATATCAATTCCCATAGCCTTTTCTGGAAACATGATCCTTCCTTTCTTGATTTGTTCTTGAACCCTATCACGGAAAACATTACAATTTTTAGTTGAATGAGTCCAAGAAGCATGCCATTTACAATAACTCTTCCCTTTGATTTCTTCCAAAGTTGGAAGTCTAACATTATCAGGAAGTTTGATAAACTTTTTCTTCAAAAGGTAATCAAAAATTTCATCTACTTTGGAAACATCAAATGAATATACTTTGCTAATGGCTTTCTTATTATTCCTTGGTGCTATAGAAGAATCTTTTCGAACCAAACAATCACACACACAAGGATCATGTTCAATAATTTCAGCAGCATCAATTTCATAAGTGGGCTCTTTGTAATAAGTAGAATAAGAAGAATTGTTCCTATCAATATCTTCTTCTAACAAAGATTCATATCTAGATGCTTTATAGGTTAAATCAACCAAATCCCTAAATTCAGTAGAATCGAACTTCTTTCTAAGTTCTCTACTTAAACCATCTTGTGCTATCCTAACAAATTCTACTTCTGGTAATTGAAGTTTGCATTTGTTTCTAGCCCTTTTAAACCTAGTAATGAATTGAGCAGCCTTTTCATCAGGTTTTTGTTTTAATCTTGCTAAGTCAGCCATAGTGACTTCAGGCTCAGTTAGGTAAAACTGTGCATGGAATAATTCTTCCATCCTTTGCCAACTTGGAACTGACTCTGGTGGTAAATTCGAATACCATTCGAAGGCAGTTCCTGTCAAAGAATTAGAGAATAATTTCAACTTACTGAAACCATTATTACCTAATTCCTTACACTGAGCAGTAAATCTAGCAATGTGTTCTGTGGTTGATTGTTTCCCATCCCCATGAAACAGTGTAAAATCAGGAATTTTAAACCCCCTAGGGACTTCGAACTGCCTATCTATCCATTCTGGATATGGTTTTCTATAAGCTTGAGTTTGTATTCCTCGGTTCAGAGGTCCATAAGCTTCTTGCATAAGGCCCAATATTTCATCTCTAAGGGTGGGATTTCCTTTAAAATGAACATTTGAGTTAATGTGTGGTTCCCTATTCACATTTCTTGTTATGTGATCTTCTGGAAAACCATCAAAAGGGTTTTCAAAAGGTTGAGGCTGTTTGTAATCTCTTTCTTGCCTTATAAAAGGTTCATGAAGGTGATTCGAATGCACTCTTCCCATTTCTGGTATTCCTGGATACTTAGGAACTCCAAATTCTACATTAGGCCTCCTTGAACTATCCCTTTCAATAAAATGATTTCCTGTGGAATGACCATATCCTTCAAACCCATAGTCATCATTTTTATAACCTTTATCCTTATTTACACCTTCAAAACTAGGTTCGAATGGGACATGAGTGGTTTGTTTGTATGTTCTCCTAGGCTTGGGGATTTGAGAGTCATACACCTTTGCAGGTTCGTACCAAGATTCTGGTATTTCATCTATATTGATAGGCTCTTTTCCAGGCCTTGACTTAAATTTGCTTGTGCTAGCCTCTTCTTTGTCCTTCTCAAATGAAGGCAGAGGATTACATTTAAGTCCTGATTGCTCTTCTAATTTTTGTAACATAAGCTTCTGGGTTTGAGCCAGTTCTTTAAATGTAGCAATCATTTCAGCAAATTGGCTAGATAACACACTTCCTCCAATATCTGGATTCTTTGGGTCATCAATTTGCACTGTTCTATTGTTCCTAGTGTTCATACGAGAATTTTGGCCAATTCCAACATTCGTATCTTGACCTATTTGAGGTCTTTCAACCTGTTCATTCTCTCTAGGATTAACGTTATTCTCATCTTCTGGCATTTGGCCAATTTGAGAATCATCTGTTTGCTTCCTAAGTTTTGGAGCCATTCAACACTTTCGGGTCCCACCGGGCGTGCCAAAAAATGTTTACTGGTTCTTTTACTTCTTTGTGATAAAATAATCGTGTGCGAGCGTGCCAGAGAGAGTTTCAATCTCCTCCCTCAGATTAACTTTGGAAAAACCAAGTCTAATCAGGCGATTGTGTTTTATTGGTTCAATTACCTCAATTAAGAGGATTTTTCTTTATAAGTGAAGAAATGCAAACCAATAACTCAGGAAATTAAAGAAACAATAAAGAAACAAGGTACTTCGATTGATAAATAAAAGATAAACTTACTTCGAAATTGTCTTCAACTTCAAATACAAATGTAACAGAACTTCGAACTGGTGATTGTTACAAGAACAACCGAGAATGGGTGATTGTTATGAAAACAATCGAGAATAATCCTAACTACTTCCTAATTTACTTCCTAATCTACTTCGAACTGAGTTCGAAATCCTAAAACTACTTGCCAATGAACAAACCAAGCATCATTTTTTGATAGCTGTTTGTTGAAGATTTGTTCGGGGGCTTTTTCACTCTTCAATTTCTTCTATTTATAGACGCTGCTTGTAGTTTGAATTTCCCGCTCAATGAATTTGAACTTGGCTTGCTTCGAACTCTAACTTCTGCTCTTTGAGTTGGCAGTTTCTTTGTCTGAATTTGAATTCTTCGGATTCTTCCTCCTGAAGCTTTGATTTGAAATCTGCATAACTGCTCAACTAATTCAAATGATTACACGTTAAAAGAATAACTGCTTTTTGAGAAATACTCCACGTACTCTAACTGTCAACTATTCCATTTTATAGATTTACACGTGGAGTTTATGTGTCTAGCAATTAATATCATGGCTTCGAAGTCAGTTTCTATTTCATCCTTGACTTGTTACTGCCAATAACTGCTATTTTGAATTGAGGAACAACACGACACTGTATTAACTCAATTCTACTTCAATAATCCAGTGTATATCTATTGACAAGTAATTGCCAACGTTTGGCATTTCTGATTACGTGTCAATCAACTATTGGATTTGTTAATTTTATATGTAAACAACAGGGTCCATAATTATCACAAATTAGGGCAAACCAAGCTGTTAAATTAGGGGAAACTGGTGTCAGAGAAATACAACAAACTATTGACACAAATTAGGGAAAAATGTAGTCAGAAATCTGGACAAAATCCCATCAGAAATAAGGGCAAAATTCCATCAGAAATTAGGGCACAATCCCATAAAAAATTAGGGCTTATAATCACATCAGAAATTAGGGCAAAATCCCATAAAAATTTACGACAAAATCACATCAGAAATTAGGTCACAATTCCATCAGAAATTAGGGCACAATCATGTGACAATGTACTTAGAAATTAGGGCAAACTCATGGCACAAACATGGCTCAGGAAGGTCGAAGAAAGAAACCTTTGAATCACAGTGAACATTTCGAAAACCACCCATTTTATAGGGCAAAAAACTGATTTACAAACCAACAAATCGAACGTAGAACAAGATTTCGAAGTGTTTGAACCATACCGTGGGTACAAAAAGCTTCAAACACGATGTCAAGAGAAGCAATGGAGTCCCACGATCGAACCCTCCTCTTCTCTTCTCTTCTCTTCTCTTTCGTCTGCCCAGAAAACACGAGTGAGAGATGGATACACGACCCCACCCCTTTCACCTGGATTTGGAGGGGTAGAAGAGGGAGAGAAAATACCAAATCCACCCTGATTTGGTAACGACGGGGTAGAGGCCGTCGTTGGCCAACGAAGGTGAAGGGGGAGATGGACTCCCAACAGTGCCTCTAATCCGGGTTCTTATTTTGCTTCCCAAAAGCCGATTTGGGGTGGGCCCAGGATTACAAATCCGGGCGACCCCCAAATCCGAGTGCCACTCCGGTCGTCAAACAGGGCGTACGATTGCGGGAGAAGATGCACCAGCACTTGTGGTTTCCCTTTAGCTGATGTCCATGTGCTTTTTTTTACCCATTGGACTTAAAAATTTTAGCCCTAAAGGTTCACATTACTCGAATACATTTGATTTATCAATTGGATTTTGTTGATTTTTTTTTTCATTCCTCTTTCCTAATCTATTACATGGGGGAGGAGGGAATGAGACTCGATCCCGGGATGCATGTGAGGCATTCAAGAGCTCTACTACATGAGCTAGCCACCACTTGCGATTTTGTTGATTTTTCAATTTGGGTTTCTATGTGATTTGGATTTTGCTCCCACCCGGACTTAAGGTCCAATTTCCTTGCCATCAAGTCGGCTCCATTTTGGGATTTTGTGGGCCCGTATTCGACCAACAATAATGATCTAAAATCAAACTAAATCAGTTTGATGTGACATATTGTTTTATAATCAAAACAGACTTCTGCCAAAAAAAAATAATAAATATTCGGACCATAAACTTATCTATTCTGGTTATGCGGCTAACAAGATGTTCGATCAAGGTAATTGTTTAGGGTAAAATGCACTTTACCTAACTATAGTTTGCCTGAGTAGCAGATGACCCTCACTTTTAAAAATGACTAATTCATCTCTTCGTGGTTTAAACTAAAGTGCTAAATTATTTTTTCCTTCCAAATTGATGGAAGATGTAGTACAAACGGGTGTAACGCGAGTTGGAATGGAATTGTTTTCAAATAAAGTGAAATTTCCATGTATGAAGACATTATTACCCCTTCATCTCCTCCAAACTAATATAGAACCAAGAGCACTAAAATCTTATTCTGCAATTTTGCATTCTGGTTTGCAGAGATATAAGCCTCTCTCTCTCTCTCTCTCACACACACACACACACACACACACACACACACACACACACACACAGCCCTTCTTGGCTCAGCGTCAAAGGCATATCTTATTTGGATGAATTGTGATTTTTTTTTTGGGTAAATAGGATGAATTGTGATTGATCTTGAGAAAGACCTTTCAATAGTTTTTTTTTTCCTTTTTCTGGTGCGTGTACGAAGGTTGATGTTTTTAGCTGCTCCAAGCCTCCGATTGCAGTTTGTGATTTCACTTTATTAGGTAAAAAGTAGGTATTTTTGTTAACGGAGTTACTGTAGCACTTTAGTCCGAGACCATGAAGAGGCAAATTGGTCATTTTTAAACGTGAGGGAGGTCATTTGCAAATCTGACAAACCATAGAGAGGTAAACTGCATTTTGCCCAATTTTTACAAAGTGTTAGTTAGGACATTATGCTTGACAATTTCTACAAAAATGACTAGTTTCGACCAATTATTGTAGGCCTAATATGGATCCACAAATCTCAAACTAAACCGGATTGAAGGGTAATTCTATTAGCAACCACTATTTTCTCCATACAACCCATTTTCTTCATCCGACCCACAACTAAAATTTCCCAAATCAATTTACTCCATATATCCCACTAAATGCACCTAAACTTCCTACAATACCCTTCACCTTAAAAAACCCTAAATCCCTAAATCTTCTCCTATCCTCTCTATACTATCGTCTCTCTCTCTCTCTCTCTCTCTCTCTCTCTCTCTCTCTCTCTCTCTCTCTCTCTCTCTCTCTCCTGTACGTTGTATGCCATAGCACCAAGAAAAGTGCAGATCGCCATCAACGCCATCGCTCCTCCGCCGTCCAAGCTCTCTGATAAGCCTCTCCCTCGTCTCTCTCTCCACCTGCGCTACTCTCTCTCTCTCCTCCACCGATCGACCACCACCACCATCTCAACAACCACCGTCGTCTCTCTGTCTGTGTGGCCCTGGAAGTAGCAAACTGTGAAAATTGGATTTCTGCTCTCTGTATCTATTTTGGAATTTAAACGTCGAAATACATCATATTTTTCGACAAGCTAAAGTCACAAAAATACGATGTATTTCGACATTAGCTTGTCGAAACGTAAGATGTCAAATTAAGAAATTTTCCAAGTATCTACTTCGGTATCCAAACGTCGAAATAATTTATGAATTTCAACATTAGTTTATCGGAAATTATGATGAATTTCGACATTAGCTTGTCAAAACGTATGTTGTCAAAATATGAAATTTTCGAAGTATCTGCTTCGGTATCCAAATGTTGAATATGTGCACATATTTTGGTGTGTGAATGTAAAAAATATAGTCGTTTTTCAAGGTGTGAATGCCGAAATTATGGGCAGTTTTTTCCAGTCGAGTTTTTAGTATTCAAATGGATTCCTTACCTCTTTATGAGATTTCGGCTCCACGAAAGGTACACTGTCCATCACAGAGGTGGAGAAAGGTGGAACAAGTGGCGGTGGTAGGTCAAAAGAGGTGGAGATGGCATCTGGTTCGAGTGGAAAACGGCGGCAGTGGCGGAGATGGCGTGTGGTTTGATTTACAGGGGAATGGGGAGGAAGAAGAAGAAGAAGGGGGAACGGGGAGGAAGAAGAAGAACGATCTAATTGGATAAATTTTTTTAGGGGCATTTCAGTCTTTAGCCAATAATGTAATGGTCAATTCTATTCGCAACCGAGGAATGGCTAAATTCAACCCACTAACTTTTAATCAATAGTAGACAAAAATGCCCTTGCGTAAAAAGACTTTTTTGTCCTTAAATGAGTGGATGCAAATAGAAAAAAGCAATAAAAAACAACCAGAAAAATTGTACAACCCCTCTCCATCTTATGTCCAACCCATCTACTGTTGTTGAGGGTCTACCCTAGCTCGGCTACGGGTGACCCTGCCTCTGTGGTGTCTGCGGCCTCTAGTGCGGCCCCTGTCAGAAGGAGGAAGGGGGATGGTTGGAATCGGCGCGGGGGGCCAAGGATGCCTACTACGGTGCTCTCCTTCTTTTCTTATGCCTCCCCAATAGGTTGGAGTATAATCTAAGATGACGTGTGCAGCCCGGCCTAGTCTAATCGGTGTCGGTTCAAACCCGTCGAAAAGCAGAGCTGAAGCTATTTCCTCACGGTGGAGGTTAGAGTGGTTTAGACGGCCGCCGTGGTTTATGTTGCTCGCTGCAAAGAAAAGGCACAACACAGAAACAGATAAGATGGAAAGAACGTAATATTTCTAGGAGTAAAACAACAAGGGATAAGGGAACTAACGTGGTTGGCCCGTGGCCGTGGGGCAGGAAAAGCCAATGGTATTCCCCTCGGCATCTCTGGGCTCCCAGTTGCACGTGACTACCAGAAAGTCGTCCCCTTCACCCTTCGAGGAATTGGGGAGATCTGTAATGTGTTTTTGACTGGGGTCCCTAGCTTTAAAATAGTAAGAGTTATCAACTGTGGGGACTACACTGTACAAGTAGTGTAGGTCCCACCAGTCAAGATGTAGGCCGAGCAGCCTATTCAGTGCAATTGTGCCCATGACTACCCTAACAAAGTTAGGGCACAACTGCATAGGGATTAACCTACATCTATAGCAAACCTCCCGAAAAAATGGATGAAGAGGGAATCTAAGACCACCCTCCACTATGAAGATGAGGGGGATATGAATTCTATTGGGAGACTGACCTTCCTCTCTAAAGTCATCACGGTTGTTTAACCGGAATTGAACATCGGCGGGGATATTATATTTTCGACGGAAGTCTATTATTTTTTGGGGATTACTAAGAAGAGCCCTATGCCTTCCCATTTTTAACTGAGTTAGGGTTTCACTGTTGAAACCCAGGGGAAGAAGATGAACAGGAACCAGAAATGAGAGAAAAACTACGATGGGCGAAACAGCGGAATCTAAGAACAGATGGCGTACTTACGTGAAAAGGAGGCCTAGGAGTGATCTTTCCGACGAGAAGTAGGAGTTTTTCCGACGAAGAACAGAGGAAGAGCGGTGAAAAAGCTGTGGGTAAATAGACTCGCAGAAAAACGTAATGGCGAAATGAAGGTTTTTCTCTCTCTCTCTCTCTTCTTTGTTGTTTCTGACGAAATGGAGTGAGAAAGAAGGGGAAGGGTTTTAGGGTGGGATAATGATTATCCCGCCCAAAATCCCATAAAGTAAGGGCGTGACGTACGAGAAACGTCACCCCAGGATGTCTTTTGGGCTTATCCAGCCCCCAACGGGTCACTTCGCATTTAATGCGAAAGTAACCCTGCACCCCACGTGAGGAGGAGGCGTGAAGCTAGGTGCATCAGAGACCATTGAAGCTCTGCGTGCTGCTGACGAGTGACAGCAGTGGGCAGAGCTGGGGAGCAATTGGAGTGGGTAAAATCTGATTACCCTAGAAGTGGACATAGCACGTGCCCTAATCGATCACCACGAGAGGGTGAATAGCTCGGCACCACGTAGGGAGTCCTTAAGCCCTGTGCCGAGCTGGTCTGGCCATGAATAAGGTCAAATTAATGAGAGTGAACTAATAAATCAGGATGCACTAGCTCGGCATAAGACGTAAAGGGATGCCCCTGATATGGCCGAGCTAGGAAGGCTACGTGAATAGCTTAAACAACATCCTGGAATACATAATTCAGCTCGGCGTAAAAGAGCTAAGCCATGTACGGGTTATTCCGAGCTACGTGGAAGCACGACACCGCCACGAATAAGGCGGTGAGACGTTCCAGAACAGTCTAAAGTAGTTCCTTATGAGATAAGGAGCAATTCCGAGGAATAAGGGATCGATATGGGAAGTCCTAACGTGATTAGGAGTATACCCCATATAGGAACTTCTGCTAAACGAAATCTAGCAGTATTTGGAAATTGATGCCTAATAGGAAAGTCCTATTAGGAAGAGGATTCCTAAAGCGAATAGGAAACAGAATGCATGAGACGCCCTAATCTGCAAACTATCCACACCTATAAATACAAGACCATACCCATGAAGAAAGGTACGCTGTGAAACCCTTTTCATACGCATTGTGATTTGAGAGTTTATAGTACGAGATACTAACTTAGGCATCGGAGGGCCTTTGCCAACGAGAGGCAAAGGTGCCCTAACCTCTTTCTGTCTTGCAGATTTAGGGCCGAATCAAGGAAGCAAGTGATCCAGGCTTACGTGGATTTTATCCCCGTACAAAAACCCACAAATCCTGAAATTTCTCAAATCCGAACCCCACAAAACCCCCCAAAAACCGTCTAACCTTCTCAAACCCAAACCCCACAAATCTTGAAATTTCTCTCTCTAACCTTCTCATGGCTCGTTTAATCCAAATGGTGACCACCCATAGCCGAAACCCGACAATTTCTCTACCTCAATGGGTTTTGGTGCTGCTGTTTGTGTGTTCACTTTCTGTGGTTGTCATCACAATGAGTAGGACGGATGGGTCAAAGAGGAAGTGCTCGGTTTCTACGGAAAAGAAGACGAAAAAGAGAAAGAATGACGGGCAAAATCTACGGAAGCGATGGGAGGAGTCAATTCCGAAGAGGAAGGGGTTCACGTGCGAATGGCAAATCGAGGAGTCGAGCTTGGATGGCACCAATTTAGCCGAGGTTATTAAAAGCAGAGGTTTGACTCATTTCTTTAAACCAGTTAAGGGATATGTTGTAGAATGAGTAATGGAATTTTACAAGAACATGCAAATTGTTGAGGGGGAAACCCAGCGAATAAAATCAAAAGTGGGAGGTAAAGAGCTCACGATTACTCCCGATGACATTGCCATGTACTTAGAATACCAGAGACCTCATTGGAATCAAATTGGTTACCCGGGTAATTTTAACAATGCAACTGAATCATTTAGGGCTACATTGTTTGTTGATTATAAAAAAAACCATGGATCAGGGGGGTTGAAGGATAATTATCGTACAATGAACAAACTTTTGTATTGTAATCTATTACCTCGTGGAAAAGAGAAAGTACCCCAAGATGAACAAGTGAAGTTTTTGTATGTCATTGCTGTCGAATGGAATACGACAATTGACTTCGCCCTCTGGATTTATAATGAGCTTGTCAAGTTCAGAATGGAGCCCAAAATGCAAAGGAATTTTCCTTTCCCGGCAATGGTTACTCACTTTTGTTTGGAAGCTGGGTTGAAGCTATCTACTACGTACAAGTACAAGAAAGGCCCGGGCCCAATCGACATGGGTACTCAAAACAAAAGTAAATCAGTCACCAAGTGTGCATCAGAAGGCATAACCCAATCACGTAAACAAACCGATGATCCGACCGAACCTCCATCTACCTCCGCACCGAAACAAAAGGGTTCGCAATCAAAGATGATGAAAATTCTGAAGTCCATACTTTGTCGTCAAGTTGAAATATAGGAGGACCAGAAACGAATAAACAAAAAGGAGGAGTTGCATCATTTGACTATTTGCAAGATTGCGGAAAAGTTAGGTGTGGAAATTGACGCGTTGGATGAAGGCCAATCCGATGGTCGGGCGATTGGAGAGCATATAAGCCCGGAGAGTAGTGGCCCAGAGAGTAGTGACGGGGATGTTTCTTTGTCGGAAGAGGACAGTGATCCGGGGGATGTTTTGTAGGTAGAGTTATAATGGGGTCGGTGGTAGTCTATGTTATTTAGAGGCATTTTGGAGTCTTGTTCTTTGTTTATGTATGTAGTTGTAGTAAGTAATTCGAACTTGCAGTTTCGGTAGTCTGAGGAATTGTGATGGCGAATGGGTAGTGACTAGTGACCCATGGGTAGTTGCTCTTAATTGCCTTAGTATGGCTTCTTATATTCAACTTGTATGAACTTTCACAAAGATGCCATGTTTCTTCTGTTGTGAGGTTATGGTCAAGTAGAAGACAAAATGAGAAGTGTCGGACTCCATGCATTACTGAATTCAATTTTAAGAAAATGAATTATGCAAAATTGTTCATATGTTAACCAATGTGCTTTAACCAATATTTCATACCTTAAGGAATTGAAATTAAACAAACTTCAATTAATGCAATGTCGAAACAGATATTCAAATTCCCACTACAATCTTCTACAAATAAGAAAGTTTATTACAAACAGAAAAAAAAATAAAAAAGTAACTGGGCGTCATTCACTGACTCAGTGGTTGAGCCAAATTCCGTTGAATTTGGGTCGTGACACTGTCAACAGTGGGACGACATCCCCCGGTACGTGCACACACTTCTGCTGCAGATGCCGACCATATTTGTTGCCTGGAACCTTACAATCTGATTAAAGTTCATACACACAAAAGAAGTTGGTTTGTGTACTGTGAACCCACTATCCAACAAAATAGCTCGCCCAAGACAAGTTGCAATTGCAATGATTCGGATGACTGTATGTACTTCATATTATAGGCCATGAAGATATCGAAAACCATATACGAAACCTAAATTTTGTAGACGATTTTTTAAAAGAAATGATATCCCCTATTATATAGGACTCCATGGGGAAGATAAGTACTTGCATTTAGCCGAAAACGGGACGTGGGGGAAGTAATTTGGAACCTCAGGAATCGATTCGATGGGACGAGTCAATGACAGCACCCCACATGGGTGGCTCCAACTCTCCCCCTCAATTACCGAAAATTGGGTTCCAATTAGCCGTGAATGGGACATGGGGGAAATAATTGCGAACCTGGGGAATCGAGCCGATGGGATGAGTCAGTGACGCCACCCACATGGGTGGGTTCAACTCTCCCCCTCAATTACTGTAAATAGGGTTCCATTTAGCCGATAACGGGAGTTGGGGAAGTAATTGCGAACCTTGGGAATCTAGCTGATGGGACGAGTCAATGAAACTTGTACCAGGTGTTGGTAATTACATTTGTACCCTCGTCATTAAGAGATACATGAATATAAATAAAAAAGGGGACAATGAAATTATAAAGAGGAATTGCTATCTTCATTGTTTGAGTATAGCACAAGCTGAAACAAACCAATGAATAGAGATGACCCGAAATGGAAAGCCAAAGCCATTGCAGAAAGTAGTAAAAGACTATGTCTGGGACACAGAATTCCAGGTCCAGCTGGTGTTTTTGGGAGGCAATGGAAAGGAGAGCGGCTGGAGAGGTTGTGGAGACTATGAACACACAAGAATTTCTTCATCGAGCCATAACAGTAGAAAGTGAGGACATTGATTTCGTCAACAACTCTGCATGGTTAACTGTTGTGCGCGAAGGGTACCTACAACGCCCCGACTACAAAGATTTGGCTACTATTAAAAATTTTACGAAATACGCGCTTGTACCACTTGTGAGTCTACTTGGACAATTTTTCCTAAAACTTCAATTGTGATGATGTTTTAACCTCGTGATTTTTAAGTTTACCGTGTCTTTCATGGTGTAGGTTGTTGCATTGGTCAAATCATGCGTATTTAACGAATTACGAGAGCCAATGCTAGAGCTGAAGGTAAATCAATCTTTAATTATTTTTTTGGATTTATTTTTGTCACTAAAATCATGGTTCCGAAGAGGTATGTGTAATTAAAATAGTTTTGCATTACATCAGGATCCCATAGGATCAGTACGGGTGATGTTCACCACAAATGACACGAGGAAGGAGTGTTTTCAGGGAAACTTAACACCGGTAACTGCCTCGTACTGAAGCAAATTGTAATATGGAAACCCGAACGAACTCCATATTTGAATATCACACTGCCAAACGTTGAACGTGTGATTGAAAAATCAATGTTGGATTAATCACTACCTTCATCATATATTAGAGTGGTTTTTCTGTTGTTTGAGGAATTGCTATTTCTGAGGTGAATGGGTGTGGAAAATAAATGAACTAAATTTATGTTGGATTGATGAAAATACTAATTCTAAGATTTTAGTTTCCATATATTATATATGAATACTATGTAAATTAGCACATATTAATAAATGAATACTATATATATTTTCATATTCCAATATATGAATTTTCCACAATATTGTAATTTCGATAACATGGTACCGGTACCATGTTATGGAGGTACTGGTACCTACATACTTTGTGACACACAGCCTTCAGAGGTACCGGTACCATGTAATCTTGGTACTAGTACCAACCCACTTTGTGAGCCACGGCCTTCTGATGTACCGGTACCATGTTATCGAGGTACTGATACCTTTCAATTATATGGTGTCAACTATGAAAGGGATGAAGAGAACCAACATTGAGTTCAATTTTAAGAACATGAATTAGCCATAACTATTCATATGTTAACCAATGTATTTTAACCAATATTTCAAGGATTATGAATTGAAATTAACCAAACTTCAATTCATATTCCAATAATCAAACTTCAATTCAAGTAACCGAACAACGACATGACATACATAATAGAAAAATCTCCAAATACAAAGTCAGTCCAACTTACATACATACATAATGTCAAAACGAGGACGTGAAATATAAAGATATAGCCATTACATACATAATGCATCCCAATTAGTAGAACGGAACAAGGTATCCGTAATTGAAGATTACACCAAAAGGGGACGTCATATACAAGACATCCGTAATAGTCTTAGTTCAACAGTAAGTCATGATCCAAAAGTAGAAGTATCCACGAGAATAAACACATCATGTCGTGCTGGTTAGAAGCCCCCTAATTTGAACAAGTGTCTATTGGAGATGACGCATGGAAGTTCCCGTCACATCCAAAGCACCATCCAACAGAGCCACTGCTTCGGCGATTCGCTCGGCCGCACGCCCCGTACACTCCCCCTCTCCCCGAACGAGTCCTACCCTATAGTGGGAGACTTTCCTAAACCATGGGAGATAATCAGGGGTACACTCCCACGACACTCCAGGTCTAACAAAGACCCCTTTATCATCCGGCAATAAGCGATTTCCCCAATTCTCCCAAAATCCGTACGTCCATTCATCCCCACCTTTACCACCTCATTCAGGAGCAATTGGAGGACCGGGAATAGATTGCACTAGCCTTAACTACCTCAATACTCTGTCCGGCATGTACGGCTCAACAACGCTTAAGCAGTGGATGCATCCGGTGTAGAAAGCAATGTCAGGTAACACATCCCTTTCATTTTTGTAGGGGTCGAACATGACCTAGAATTTCAAAAAAATATCAACAGAATAAGACTTCAATGGTGTTCCATTGAAGGGAAGGGAAACTATAATCTCGCAAATGGTGTCTATCTACCTGGTAAGGTTGCAAGTTGTCCAACAATTGACGGTAACGAACAGTGGAGTCGGTAGTGACCTCACGGTGTGACAACCAACGTCGTGCTCGTGGTAAGTCATCCGTATAATTGGGATCAATACCATTACGCAAAGAAGGAAAATGCTCCTGGATCCAAGCCTGCACATAAGTTACACATAATAACAAAATGGAAGAAGAATCTAGGGCCATTTTCCCAAATTAAATACTAATGCAACGACTCTTACGATTTTGTACCTCCAACAATGTAGTGTATCCACTCAATTGCTTACCATCTCCGTTGCTTGCATGACCAAGTTACCTATACAAATATGCCAAGCCCGCTGCCCCGAATGCGTAACTACTCACATTTTGTAGGTCCTCCAATACACCTAGGTACGAAACACGAACCTGAACCCCCGTCTTATCCACAAATAGCGTGCTCCCTAGGACATATAGCTAGTATGCCCGTGCACAACAATCCACCCTCTCGTCCAAGTCATCATCACTTACGTAAGAAAAATTTTCCCTCAACCAATCAAAGGTTACACCCCCGTGTATAAGCGCCTCCTTCGCTTCCTCCTCTGTAACCCCAAGGCAAGTCTACAACAAAGTCAAATTGTCCTTCTCCGGTGTCCGTATTGCCGACCCTGTAACAGGAATACCAATCAACTGGTGCACATCATCAAGTGTGATGCCCATCTCCTCGAAATCTAAGTGGAAGTTGTTTGTGTCCGGGTGCCATCTCTCCACAAATCCTGACAGTAAGACCTTGTTACAATAAGGATATGTAGCTTTGCACAACGGAAGTAAACCTGACTGATTGATCCTTTGTTGCAACCTTTCATTTTTAATGGTCCACTTTTTCAAGGTACTGGAGTGGCAGTAAACCTTCAGTACCCCACGCTCTCGTCCCCTCAAAATATGTGCTGCAACATGGTCTTTGAAACCAATTAACAACCGGGGGTCTTCAGGTCCAATCATAGGCTGGTTCTCATCCACCCCAGCTTGACCACGACGATTTCGATGGCTCTTACGACGACCTTGGCATTCTTGATCCACCACCTCCTCCTCAAGCGCTTCCTCCTGAAGAGCCTGCTCCTCACGAGCCTCCTCCTCAACAACTTCCTCCTCAAGAGCTTCCTCCTCAAGACCCTGCTCCTCACGAGTATCCTCCTCAACAACTTCCTCCTCAACAGCTATGTCGTATACGTCATTATCCACCTCCTCTACAATCGGGGACTGAACAAATGTATATGGCTCAAGAGAGGGTTCGGTTGTCATAGGTTTGTCTTTCTTCTTGTTCCCGTTACTCTTCCTTTGTAGTGATATAAGTGGAATTTGCTATGCCATTTAAAAAAAAAAAAGGATAGCATACTAGTGAAGGAAAAGTAAGTTATGGATAGCATACAAGTAATGAGAGATAAAAATGGATAGCATACAAGTAATGAGAGATAAAAATAAATAAATTATCTATCATTACTTGTAATGCAAAATTCTTTTCAATTGGACTTCCAATTTCCTACCTTGATAGGTAACGTTCACGTATTAAAATTTGAAAAGTATTTGTCTGTTCAAACTTTAAAATGTGATATGTATAATACAAGGTTTTTTTTCCAAAAAAATTTTTTTCCAAAAAAAATCAATTTGAAAACACCATTCATATGTTCAAAAACCATGTTTAATTTTCATTTATGATCACATTAAAATATTTTGTTAATACCTCATCATCTTCATAGGGTTCCCGCGGCGTAGTTTCCACTCTCCTTTGCATTCTTGCGACAGAGGCTTCCCGGCCGTAGTTTTCTTCAGCCCTTTTTTCAGGCGCCTATATTGCTTCTGTATAGCCTCACCAACCGATGCACGGGTTACTTCCTAAAATACATATAGATCATATTGATATATAGTAAAATAAAATTAAAAAATTATGTTTAACCTCATATTGTTCCGTACATACTCAAATGAAATTTTGTTTTTCTTATAATGTTCCGCACAAGGCTCCTCATTCGTGGGTTCGTTTTCCTTGCTCTTCATCCTCCTTTGCCTTTCTGAAGCAGTAACTTGTTTACAGATAATTACCTGCAAAACAAAAATAACATATTGCGAAATCAACCTATGAATAGGTTCAATTTAGAATCCAAATAATTTGTATTGTAACTTAAACTTGCATAATATTTGTCATAATCAATCAGGTATTAAAATTTGAAATGTAATTGTCTGTTCAAAATTTAATATCTGAAATGTACAAGTCTATTCATAAAATTAGGAACAAAACCATAAAATTAGGAACAAATTTATAGTACCACACAACAAAGCCCTTAAAGTTTCACAAAATGCCAAGAACCAACAGACTTTTACATCTAAGGTTGTTAAACAAATAGGCAATTATACACAAATTTTGAAATAGCCATTGCGAAAACATCACATTCTTCTATAGAAACTTGTGAAACAAAGCATCCAAAAGAAGAATAAGATATGCAAAAGAAGAATAAGATATCCAAAACATGCCCATAAAGTGTAAGAAAACTAACAAACATCAAAGAAAAGGTTTCATCTATTTTTGTTTCCCTTCTTGTATAAGCATCCAAAAAGAAGAATAAGATATGCTCCTACATCAAACTCCATCACGATCACAAAGCTCTTATAAAAAAATTAAGTTGTACCTCTTGTTGCTGCTCCGTACAAGGCTCCTCATTCAAAGTTTCCTTTTCCTTGCTTTGTGTCCTCATTTCCCTCTCTGCAGCAGCAGCGGTAACCAGTTGACAGATCATTTCCTGGAATACATAAACAACATATTTTAAAGACAAATTTGGTAACTTCGTGGGTAAAACATACTTCCTTTAAAACTTTAATATGTCATATGTACAATTCAATTAATATGTGAAATGATGAATACAAGGTTTTTAAAAAAAATCAAAGTTTAGCTCAAAATCCCATTCACAGAGTTAATACCTCATCTTGTTCGGGAAAGCGTTCCGGTGGCATAATCTCCTTGGCCTTGCTTTTCAACCTCAACTTCTTCTTCTGCGGTATACAAGAAATTTCCTACAAAACAATAATGAACAGATTATCAAGAAAACCATGTTAACTATGGATCAGATATTAAAATTTTTAGAAGTTTAATCTGGTCAAACTTTAAAATGTGAAATGTACAAATGAATTCAGCTTTTAAGTGATGACTACATCTTTTTCTAAAAAGTTAAGTTAAATACCCAACAATTCATAATTTGAAATAAAAATTATTTTACATTTTACCTTGTCTTGTTTACTAGGTTCCAAGTTCGTAGCTTCCGTCCTCTTCCTCTTCTCCGAAGCAGTAACTGGTTTACGGGTCATTTTCTACAAAACAGAAAACGCGTATCGCAAGAAAGCAAATTACTAACATGGTTGAGAAAAACTAACTTGTTTCTCACATTCAGTTGTTAATGCTTGAACAAGTCACATATATTCAAAACTTTAAAACTTGAAATCTACAAGTAAGTTCAGTTTTTATTTTATGATAGTTTCTAATTTTGGTAAGCTAACTTGAAACCCCATTCATATTTTGCATTCTGAAAGTCAGTGGTTCCTAGTTGGGATATACAAAACAATACTTATTAGAGGTAGAGAATCCAAAATAAAGACACCAATTGACGTTGTTCAACCTACACCATGGGCAGTTAATCATCAAAGGGTTTCACTAACCAATGAACAAATGTTTGGAAGAGGTACAAATTTGTCTCTCACCTAGCTCTCTTCAACACTCGATGCAAAACCAGATGTATTTGCCTCAAATGAAAAGCCCTGAACACTTTGCCAAATAACTGTCTTATTGAGTAATATGACAGCAATGCCATCTAAAATCTCCAACTTCAAGTAGCAGAAACCCAAGCTTTACGGCCCTTACCATAACACTAGGGCCATGGACTGGATTGGGGCTTCCTTTTATGGCCCTTGCCCGTTATGGTACAGGCCACGACCCATAAAATTCAGGCTGCATGTGTTTGGAACAACAGTTGGGTCGTGTGCTCTGATTAAAGTAAATATATCGTTGTCTTTATAATTCGTTTTGTACTCATGCGTGTGCCACCTACTAAACTAGTAATACATCAGTTTACAACAACCAATAGTGCTTAAAGTAACAAAAAATAGTTACAATCGAAGCACATTAAACCATTGTTTAATGATCTACTTGTAGACACCCCAATTTTTAATGACTTGTGCATCCCCGATGATGAAAAGAACGCAAAGTATACCTTGAAACAGTCAAATGGATCAAAGGAACCAAAACCCCAAACCCATTTGAACCGTGCAGCCCCATCTCCAGAACCGCACGGCTTGAAAATCCATTTGCACCACGCGGTGTTGTTATGTGCACCGTACGGTACACTATCAACACCGTACGGCACTCCTTGTCCCATCAACGGGATTCCTGGGTTGCCCAACAGCTCAGTTTGTTTGCGTGATACGGCAAGCCCACGCCCGTAGCCCGCCTTCTTTACGTACAAAACTCACCCACCCCTCTCCTATATAAATCAACACTGTCAAACGGTTTCAAGAGGCTGGGACAGATTTGGCAAGGAAGAAAGCTTGAATTCCTCCCGCACAAATCAGTCGAAAAATCCCATTGAAACCACTACTCTTTCAAAACTCCCGCTATTTTCAGATTCACCCACAGTTCAAAGCTCCGTCCTACAAAAACCCAAAGGCCCAGTGTCCATTTTTGTAATCAACCGATCCAATCCATACAGTTCTGTTTCAAGGTATAAAAATCCGTGCTTGAATGCAGTAATCTTCTAAGGGGAGTTTCCATCGGGATCGAGGAGGGCTCCGTAGCTCTTCTTTGAGTCCAAACAGAGATGTTTCAATAAGGCTTGAGCCTCTCGGGTAAGTATCGCGTGACATTGTTTATTGTCGCGAGATGTCGTCCCTAAAAACGAGGTACATTCATTTGTTAATATCATTTTCTAAACCTATTTTGATCAATAAATAGTGTGTTTTTTGTATCAAAAGCAGAGATTGGTTTCAACCGAACAAAATGAGAATTTTTGGAATTTACAACGCACGGAGGCACCGTACGACATCCATGATGCACCGTGCGGTGTGATTTTGTACACCGTGCAGTGTGATTTTGTACACCGTACGGTGTCATTGGAAAAACATTTTGCATGCTCTGTTTTCTGAAACCCGATGCTCTGTTTTTGGGAAAAACTAGTGGGGTTAAATTAGAGTTAACCCCCTTTACTTTCTATTTTTACACTTACACCCCCCTTGGTTGATTTTCTCACATTTATATACTTGATTGCGTATTACATGATTTGTTATCATTATTTGTTCCTTTAAGCATGTTATTTCTTCATATATTGTTTATGTGAAATAAAGATTTTAATAAAATATTTTCAGAAAAATCCCACAAAGATTTAGTAGAGACCGGAAAATTCCGGGCACGCGGGGTGCATTTTTGAAACAAAACTTTCCCCACGGGTAACCTGGCGCCCGAACCCAAATCTCTA
Organism: Vaccinium myrtillus; assembly: GCA_016920895.1. NCBI lineage: Eukaryota > Viridiplantae > Streptophyta > Magnoliopsida > Ericales > Ericaceae > Vaccinium > Vaccinium myrtillus. The sequence continues at coordinate 30,578,737 of CM029275.1, read as the reverse complement.
TTTTTCGCAAATCAAACCCTTTTTCAGCGGCACAAGAGTCATTACTTTTTCTAAACGTTTTCTCGAGTACCTAACATTTTCCGAAAATTAAACCCCGGGTGGCGACTCTAAATTTTCCTTTTTCCCAGATTTCCCTTTTTCAAAACTCCAAAATGTGGCCCCGGCGTCCACAAAATGGCGACTCCGCTGGGTTTCAATATTTTTTAAATTAATCTTTACTTTGACATTTTACACTTGTAAAACGACCATTTGAAAGCTTGACACAAAGTACATTTTTCACACTGTACTAGAAAGGAATGATGTCAGGGTGAGAGCCCGATCAATCTGGACTGGAGCTTTCCCTGTTGTTTGCTTGAGTAAAATTTCAAGGTCTTGATTAATTTAAAAAGCGAGCCAAACTTGAAAAATATTTGTGGGATTTTTGAAAAGATTTTATTGATTAAACTTTTGAATTCCACGTGCATGGTTACAAGCCCCGCCGCTGCGTCCTAGTTACCCTACCCAGCTTGCTGGTGTTAGGACATCCCAGGATTCTCGGCAACCTTGGACGATGATGAGACAGCCTGTCGTTACTACCCTTGCCACGTCAGTACTCTTGGCTCAGGGGAGTCAAATATTGGCTCTAGTCTGGGGAACTCCCTTAAACCAAAACCGGCTTTTGCATATAAATAGTCGTAGAACCTTCCAACCTAAGACAGGACCCACATGGCAGGATTACGTGATATACCCTGCTACGTGTTCACTGTTTTCTTACACCCTGTCAGCATGCTGCCTGTTTATCATTTTTCGCACATACCATGGTACCTGTCTACTGCTTTTGTATATACTGCTCTCATTCTGCATGCATACACAAGTTAGATGGACCCTAGGTTATCACTCCACTCACCTGAGGATTGCCCCATTAATCTCTGGTTAGGCTGAATACAAAACAAAAAATTCCCATCTTTCAAAAATTATTGCAAATATGCTCCACTTTTCCACAAATAAAACCAGTACTCCTCTTGTCAGAAAAAAATGGCTGACCAACTAAGCAACAAGAGACTCAAGTCCACCTTCTCCACTCACCACAACGCCCCTGTCTGGATCATTGAAGAGTGCGAGTTCCCCAGCCTGAGGAGAAGACCCCTGAAGGTGAAAAGCTCTACAAATGGGTTGACCAGATCATCAAACCCGACCAATCAGACACACCAAATCAGTGTAACAGCACTAAAAGCCATCCAGGCTGGAAGTTCCACATCACGCCAGACAACAGCCCGAATGTGCTCCCAGACGAGATTACTGTCATGTACGAAGAAGATGATGGAGACTTTTGCACTATGCCACCAGTCAAGTACATTGACAAAGAGGGTAACCCAGTATACTACTTTGCTGACCCAGTCACTGGCCACAAATACTTGGACGAATGTGACTGTGATGGTTGCTACGAGGATTACCTTCGCGACAATGAGGGCATATCCCCCCACCAGCTCAAGGAATAGCATGCTTGGGAGAAACAGCAGGAAGAAGAGGCCAAGGCCCGCAAAGGAAAGCAGAAGGTCGGAGAAACCAGTTCACCATCCAGCCTAGTGATCCCAACTCATCCCATCCCGTGAAGCCACAACCTGAACAAGTTGAAGTGCGCGCTATAACCCGATCTGATCAAGCCATCAGGGGCCCTTTTGGAATAAAAGCCAGCATCAGTTCCCTAGTCTGAATGCCGAGTCTGTTACAGTTGCTTATCGAGTCTGTTGTTGTTTTCTGTACTGGTTATTTACCGAGTTTGTAATAGCCTGCACTTTGCTTATCGAGTCTGTTTTCCGTCTGTCGGAACCCCTTTTGTATCACTCCATGCTTGGGTGATCAATGAAAAAAGACATCTTTTTATAAAATTTGGGAGCCAATTTGCAGTCCCGTACTATGTTACGGCCTGATTCCTCTCTACGAGGATACGTAGGCAACTTTGGTCCGGCCGTTGTATTCAGTAAAATCAGAGGAAATTGGGGCAATCTTGCATCATGCATAATGTAGGGGGTGTATTTCCACGTTAGCCTGTATCACGTGCAGGCTTGGCTCGACCCTAAATCTGCAAGACGAAGAAAGGGTTAGAGCACCCTTGCCTCTTATTGGAGAGGGTAAAGTCTGATTACCCTACTACTAGGCATAGGACGTGCCTATAACGGTCACCACGAGAGGGTGAATAGCTCGGCACCACATAGGGAGTCCTTAGGCCCTGTGCCGAGCTGCACTAAACAGGAAAAAGGTCAGAATAATCAAGCAAACTACTAAATCAGGATGCACCAGTTCGGCATAGGACATAGGGAGGTGTCCCTGGTATGGCCGAACTGGACGGGCTACGTGTATAGCTTAAACAACCTTCTGGAATACATAGTTCAGCTCGGCGTAATAAGCTGAGATATGTACGGGTTATTCCGAGCTATGAGGAAGCTCGGCACCGCCACGAATAAGGCGGTGAGACATTCCAGAATATTCCACAGTGGCCCCTTATGAGATAAGGAGCAATCCCGTAGAGAAAGGGATTAATATGGGAAGTCCTAACGTGATTAGGAGTATACCACATATAGGAAAGAATCCTATATGGGAAGAAATACCTCTGCTAGACGAAATCTAGCAGGATATGGAAGTTATCTCTTAATAGGAAAAGTCCTGTTAGGAGAAGGTTTCCTAAAGAAAGTAGGAAACAGGGGGCACGAGATGCCTAAGATGATGAAGGTCTACACCTATAAATACAAGGCGACAACCATGACAAAAGGTACGCTGTAACACCCAGTTATACGCATTGTGTTCTTGGCTTGATTAGTAATCCAGTACTAACTTAAGCATCGGAGGGCCTTTGCCAATAGAGGCAAGGGTGCTCTAACCTATTCTTTGTCTTGCAGATTTAGGGTCGAGCCAAGCCTGCACGTGATACAAGCTAACGTGGAATTACACCCCCTACAATTGGCGCCGTCTGTGGGAAATCTTACAAAAAGCTTCATTCCTTTAGAAAACATCAAAAATGGTGGTTTCAGAACCCTTATTGAGCACTCCAAGAAGGAAGGAGGTGGAAGAGCTGGCCCGTGAAGTCACTCGGACGAGAGCGAGAGATTCATGACCCGAAAAGCAACTCCAAGAAAAAGAGAAGGACCTACGCTCACGGACGAGATCCGTGCGGGAAAGGAGTCATCACTATAACGATGTCTCCGCTGACCGAGCAGGATCTCTCACGAAAAGGAGAGAAAGGAGCGTTTCCGTTGAGAAGAAAGAAAGAAGAAAACATGCCAGGGACGATATCGAGAGATCTGGTTCCAACGAGCATCACCCCGAGCATTATGCGAGACGAAGAGAAGCCGACCGAGCTAATGAAGGCCCTAAAGTTGCACGAGAAGCGGCCGGGAAGCCCTAGGCCGATCTCAAAGTCACCACCGCCCACCGGATCCGAGCGAAAAGTCACCGAGCGGGTTAAGCACTCAAAGATTTATCTCTTACGAAACCAAGACGGATCCGGGGCCCACATTCAAGACACTATCAACAAGCGATGTTCATGCATGAGCAGGATGATGCCCCGCTCTGCAAAATGTTCCCATCCAAATTTGGGGAAGGTGGCCCCGAGTTGGTACCACAAGCTCCCGGGGGTCTATCATGTCTTTGGGCTCAACTAGCCGAGGAATTTACTTTCGGTTCCTCACCACCGAGCGGCACCAAAGACTTTTGATACACTCGACCTCTGAGACAGAGGGACGAGGAGACTCTGCGGCAATATTCCAAACGTTCTTCGGGAAACTTTCAACGAGATTGAAAGTCTGCAAAGAAGAGTACGCTCCGGCAACATTCAAGACAAGTTTGCCCATACACAAAGCTACGAGAATCACTTACCATGCATCCAGTAAAAACCGTGGCCAAGCTTATGGAAAGGATCCAGGAGCATGCACGAGTGGAAGATGACATCCTGCAAGCTGGGGAGCAGAGAATATGTGTGCTCCAACCATCTCTAAGTACGAAAAAACTTAGATAAGCAACGAATATTGCCAAATTTTCCCAAGTATGAATAAACTTAGGGATTTGCAACGAATAATGCAAGGAATCTCTAACGAATAAACTTAAGAATTTGCAAATAATAATGCAAGGAATCTCTAAGTAATAAATAAACTTAGAATTTGCAACGAATAATGCAAGGAATCTCTAAGTACGAATAAACTTAGGAATTTGCAACGAATAATGCAAGGAATCTCTAAGTACGAATAAACTTAGGAATTTGCAACGAATAATGCAAGGAATCTCTAAGTACGAATAAACTTAGGAATTTGCAACGAATAATGCAAGGAATCTCTAAGTACGAATAAACTTAGGAATTTGCAACGAATAATGCAAGGAATCTCTAAGGAATCTCTAAATCTACGAATAAACTTAGGAATTTGCAACGAATAATGCAAGGGATCTCTAAGTACGAACACACTTAGCGGAGCAAACGAATATTGCCAAATTATTCTAAGGATGAGGAGACTTAGATGTGCAACGAACAAAGTGCACCAAAACACTAAGTACGAATAAACTTAGACTTGCAACGAATATTGCAATGGGTCCTAAGTACGAGGAAACTTAGACGACTAAGTATGAAGACACTTAGGTGCTTGACAAAAATCTATAATGCAAGAAATGACAAAGCACAAGTAAGTACGAGCAACTTGAAAAAGTATTTGAGAGGCCACACCCGCCGATCGGACCACACAGGGCCACAAATGAAGTTCAGACTATAAACAAAAATGATAAACAGGCATCAAGCCCCTTCACCGTCTTTGACTAGCATCGGGCAAGATTGGGATTAGGATTACTTCCAGCGTTACCCCCACGTGGAGGGGAAGCGTGCAGGAGATGCATCGGAACCGTTGAAGCTCGTGCGCACTACGATGAATGACAGAGTGGCAGAGAGCTGGGGAGCAATTGGAGAGGGTTAAGTCTGATTACCCTACTACTAGGCATAGGACGTGCCTATAACGGTCACCACGAGAGGGTGAATAGCTCGGCACCACATAGGAGTCCTTAGGCCCCGTGCCGAGCCGCACTAAACAGAAAAAGGTCGAATAATCAAGCAAACTACTAAATCGGGATGCACCGATTCGGCATAGGACATAGGGAGGTGTCCCCGGTATGGCCGAATCGGGCCCAGGGCTACGTGTATAGCTTAAACAACCTTCGGAATACATAGTTCAGACTTGGCGTAATAAGCCGAGATATGCACGGTTATTCCGAGCTATGAGGAAGCTCGGCACCGCCACGAATAAGGCGGTGAGACATTCCGAATATTCCACGGTGGCCCCTTATGAGATAAGGAGCAATCCCGTAGAGAAAGGAATTAATATGGGAAGTCCTAACGTGATTAGGAGTATACCACATATAGGAAAGAATCCTATATGGGAAGAAATACCTCTGCTAGACGAAATCTAGCAGGATATGGAAGTTATCTCTTAATAGGGAAAGTCCTGTTAGGAGAAGGTTTCCTAAAGAAAGTAGGAAACAGGGGGCACGAGATGCCTAAGATGATGAAGGTCTACACCTATAAATACAAGGCGACAACCATGACAAAAGGTACGCTGTAACACCCAGTTATACGCATTGTGTTCTTGGCTTGATTAGTAATCCAGTACTAACTTAAGCATCGGAGGGCCTTTGCCAATAGAGGCAAGGGTGCTCTAACCTATTCTTTGTCTTGCAGATTTAGGGTCGAGCCAAGCCTGCACGTGATACAGGCTAACGTGGAATTACACCCCCTACAAGTTAGTACTGGATTACTAATTAAGCCAAGAACACAATGTGTATAACCGGGTTTTACCGCGTACCTTTTGTCATGGTTATTGCCCTGTATTTATAGGTGTAGATGTTCATTGATTTGGGCATCTCGTGCCCCCTGTTTCCTATTTTCTTTAGGACTCCTTCTCTTAACAGGACTTTCCTATTAAGAGATAACTTCCATATCCTGCTAGATTTCGTCTAGCAGAAGTCTTTCTTTGCATATAGGATTCTTTCCTGTATGTGGCATACTCCTAATCATGTTAGGACTTCCCATATCAATCCCCTTCTCTACGGGATTGCTCCTTATCTCATAAGGAGCCACTGTAGAATATTCTGGAATGCCTCACCGCCTTATTCGTGGCGGTGCCGAGCTTCCTCGTAGCTCGGTATAACCCGTACATAGCTCAGCTTATCACGCCGAGCTGAATTATGTACTCCAAAATGTTGTTTAAGCTATACACGTAGCCTATCTAGTTCGGCAATCCCAGGGACACTCTCTACGTCCTACGCCGAACTGGCGCATCCTGATTTAATAGTTCACTCTTATTAATCCGGCCTTATTCATAGCCAAACCAGATCAGCACAAGGCCTAAGGACTCCCTATGTGGAATGCCGATCTATTCACCCTCTCGTGGTGAATGTCCTATGCACGTGCTATGCCTAGTAGTAGGGTAATCAGACTTTTACCCTCTCCAATTGCTCCCCAGCTCTGCTGCTACTGTCATTCATCAGTGGTGCGCAGAGCTCCAACGGCTCCTGATGCGTTTCTTGCACGCCTCCCCTCCACATGGGGGTAACGCTGTCATCGTATTTAATGCGAAATGACCCGTTGATGGCTCGGATAAGCCCAAAGGACGATTCTGCTGACGCCCTTCATACGTCACGTTCCACTTTTATGGGGTTTCAGGAGGGATAATCACTACTTTTTCCCTCCCAAAACCTTCTAAACCCAAAAACCCCTCCCCTTCTCCTTCACTTCACACTCGCCAGAAGCAAAAGAGAGAGAGAGAAGAAAACATCCTTCTGCCATTTTAGTTGGTCAAGCTTTTTTGCAACAGAAATCTTCTTCGATCTTCATCGGAAAGCGTCTTCCATTTTCGTCGGAGAACACCGTTTTAGGTCCATCTTTTCCACGTAAGTGACCTTTCTAGAACTCCATTTTTATTTTGTGTTTGTCCTCTTCGTTGTCCCCATCGTCTGTTCATCTTCTTGCTTCCTGGGTTTCAACTGAAGTAAACCCTGATTTCGAAATTCTAGATGGGAAGACATAGGGCTCTCGTCAGTACCCATGAGAAAATTGTAGAGTTTCGTAGGACATACGAGATCCCCGCCGACGTACAATTCCGGCTAGGCAGGTCCGAGGACCTAGTAGAAGAGGGTCAGGATGAAAACAGTATCTATATCCCCCTGATATTCATTGTGGAGGGTGGCCTTAGGTTTCCCCTTCACCCCTTTTTCCGTGAGGTCTGTTCTAGGTGTCAGTTGAACCCTAGGCAACTCTGCCCCAATTTTGTCAGGGTAGTTATGGGCACAGTGGCCCTTAACAGGCTGCTTGGTCTTCGCCTCGACTGGTGGGACTTGCACTATCTCTATAGCGTAGTCCCCACAGCTGAGCAGAATTATTATTTCAAAGCCAGGGATCCCAACCAGAAGCTCATCACCGACCTGCCGAACTCCTCAAGGGGAGAGGCAGATGACTTTCTCGTAGTCTCCGGCAACTGGGAGCCTAGGGATGCCGAGGGGAGGACCATCGGCCCTGCTTGCCCCAGGACTACAGGCGGATTACGTTAGTATATTTTTTTCTAGCTCGGTTTATTCCTTGTCTGTCTAGAAACTGTAACTGATCATCCATTCGTCACGTTTGTTTTGCAGCGGCTAACCTTAATCATGGTGGTCGTTTGATCCACGGCAAGCTCCACCGGGAGGATATCGCCAGAGCTCTCTACTTCGACGGTTTTCCACCAACTCCTGTTGGTCTTGGCCGTGCGGCGCACCTGCTTCTAGGTTACACCCCTTTTTACTGGGGCAATATCAGGAAAGTTGGAGAGCCCAGAACAAGGCACCCTTGGCCGCCAGCTGCTCCCCTGATCGCCACAGGCCGACCAGCCGATCGAGAGAGGGCTCCCGCTCGCAGGGGCCGAGCTACAAGAAGACCATCACGGTCCCACGTCCCTGAGGACCTCCAGCGGCAAGTCACTTTTGCCCATATACCCGAGATTCCAACGGCCATCCCCATTCTCATACGGACCGACCAGGAAGCCAGCACATCTGGGAGGACGACAGTAGAAGAAGAAGAAGAGGAGTTTGACCACCGTGCAGTTGTTCGGTCTCTTTCTGAGCGGGGCGCCTTTCTTGCAGATTCCGACGACTCTCCAGGCTACTCTCCTTCTCCAGAGCAAGAAGACATGCCTCGCCAACCGGTCAACCTTCTTGACGAGCTGAATCTCGGCGGAGCTCCTCGTGCTCCTCCTGTTGCCCGTGTCGTCGTTCCATCCCATACACCATCTCCTCCTCCTCCTGAGAGCTCAAGAGATAAGAGGCCGATAGGGAGCCCTCAGCATGACCAGCCTCCCCCGATAAGAAGGAGGGTTGGGGACGTAAGCTCGAGCCAGCTCTCCCCTGACTCGCAACCCCTGGTGCAACCCTGGGCCCCAGCCCTTGCACGCCCTGATGGCACCCCTCTGAGTATGATCGACAGAATCTCCTCCACCGAGGTGGCATTCGGCGTCTCCAGGGCTGCTCTCCTCCCTAATGATAATGAGAGAGAAAGGAGTCACTCTTATGAGACGCTTATGAAGATGATTTTCCAGTTGAGTGCCAAGGTAAAGAAGATTCCCTTAGTCTTTTTTGTTGTGTTTAGAACTCCACCGCCCTTCATGCCCTGTTCCTTATTTTGCAGATTATGCAAAAAGCATCTGTGGGCTTTGAGAGAGCCAAGGATGCTGAAAAAGAGCTGAAGAAAGAGCAAAAAAGGGCAGAGAGGGCTGAGAAAGAGAATGCTGAATACTCTCAATCTCTGAGAGAAGCTCGGGAGGAGGTTGAGGCGCTGAAGAGGGAGAACGCTGAGCTGGAGACGAAGTCTGGGGAGGTTGAGCGTGACCTTCGTGCCCAGTTGACTGCTACGGAGACCAAGGCGGAGGCCAAATATGACCGAGCGGTGGGGGTGATTACTGATAATTACCGAGCTCAGATGCCGGCCGTGAAGGATGCCGTTTGGGAGATGGCCTGGCGAAGGTGCCTTAGTAAACTCGGCGTGGACGAATCGTCCCCTCACTGGACTGACATGGAGCTGTTGATCAGTCTCCTCCAAATCCCGAAGCTCAGCCTGAAGCTCTCCCGGAGCAGACCGTTTTAGAAGAAAACACAACTGCTGAAGCTGCTGCTGGTACTGCTAGAGGTAACCAAGATCCCCCTCCTGCCACTGACGCTTAAGGGCTCAGTGAAGAGGCCTAATGCCTTTGCTATTTCTCCTGATTGACCCTGCGTGGTCCTGCTCGGCCATCTGTGGCCTGTTTTGATACTTTTTAAGTTTCTCGTACTTGTTTGTGTTTTTGTTTGGTTGGTCCTGTGATACTCTTGATTAACCAAATGCTATGGTTTTTTCCCAGTATTCGTTGCATGTTTTTAGGCTTCTCATGCTTTTTAGAAATCTTTTTGCAATATTCGTTGCAAATCCAAGTTCTCTTATATCACGAATTGATTTGTAGTGCTCGTTGCAACTCTAAGTTTGTTCATGCTTAGAGTTTGTTGCAATATTCGTTGCAACTCTAAGTTTGTTCGTACTTAGAGTTTGTTGCAATATTCGTTGCAACTCTAAGTTTGTTCATACTTAGAGTTTGTTGCAATATTTGTTGCAACTCTAAGTTTGTTCATACTTAGAGTTTGTTGCCATATTCGTTGCAAATCTAAGTTAGTTCATACTTAGAGTCTGTTGCAGTATTCGTTGCAAATCTAAGTTTGTTCGTACTTAGAGTTTGTTGCAATATTCGTTGCAACTCTAAGTTTGTTCATACTTAGAGTCTGTTGCAGTATTCGTTGCAAATCTAAGTTTGTTCATACTTAGAGTTTGTTGCAATATTTGTTGCAACCCTAATTCGTTGCAAAACAAGGTTTGTTCGTACTTAGAGTTTGTGGACTTGTCCATACTCTCTGCTCCCCAATAGGAATCCAATTTTGATGAAATTTTGGTTCGTATTTAAGCATAATCTTGATAAGGGGAAGAAAGGAAATGAAACCTTGTTTGTGATTGAAATAGTGATAAAGGACTGCTATAGCTAAAAAACAAAATGTGAATTTCCTCGTATTCACCTAAAAAAAAAAAGGGGGGTGTGATTGTATTCGTAATCACATAAACCTATTACTGATAGAACTTTCTTAGATTCTGGACGTTCCATGGCCGTGGTACTGGGTCTCCGTCCAGGTCGGCCAAGCGGTATGCCCCAATGCCAGCAATTCCAACAATCTTGTAGGGGCCTTCCCAGTTCGGCCCAAGCTTCCCATCAGAGGATACTTTGGTGTTTGCCAAGACTTTCCTTAGGACTAGATCCCCGACCTTGAATTCTCTTGGCTGCACTTTCTTATTGTAGCTTCTCCGTAGCTGCTCTTGGTATGCTGCTAGTGTAACGAGTGCACGTTCTCTTTTTTCCTCGGTGAGATCAAGCTGCTCGGCCAGGGCGTTGTCATTGCCGCCTGACTCCACAAGAGTGGTGCGGAGGGTCGGCAGGCCGATCTCTAGTGGTATCACTGCCTCTGTCCCATAAGCGAGGGAGTACGGCGTCTCTCCCGTAGATCGCCGTGGGGTGGTCCTGTATGCCCATAGCACGGCTGGTAGTTCGTCCGGCCATTTTCCTTTCTTCTTTTCCAACCTCTTTTTGAGGCTTTTCAGGATAGTCTTGTTTGAGGCCTCTGCTTGCCCATTGCTTTGTGGGTAAGCTGGAGTTGAGTAGTAGTTCCTGATGTCGTACTGGGCACAGAAAGCTTTGAACTTCTTGCCGAACTGGGACCCATTGTCTGAGATGATGGAGTATGGTACTCCAAATCGTGTGATGATTTTGTTCTAGACAAACCGCTCCACCATGGCTTCTGTGATCTTGGCCAGAGCTTCCCCCTCTATCCATTTTGTGAAGTAGTCAGTGCCAACGAGCAGGAATTTTCGTTTCCCTGTTGCCATGGGAAGAGGACCCACGATGTCCAACCCCCACTGGGCAAAAGGCCATGGGCTAGTCAGAGGTAGCAGATCCTCCGCTGGAGCTCGGATGAGAGGGGAATACCTTTGACACTTCTCACATTTTTTCACAAAAGTTTTTGCATCTTCTTGCATATAAGGCCACCAATATCCCTGTGATATTGCTCGGTGGGCTATGGACCTTCCTCCAGTGTGTCCTCCACAAGTTCCAGCATGGATCTCGTGGAGGAATTTCTGAACAAGAGCTGGATGTACACATAATAGATACGGTCCAAGAAAAGACTTTCTATAAAGCTTACCTTCTGGGGAGAGCCAGAATCGTGCTGATTTGGTCTTGATTTTGTGAGCTTCCCTTTTGTCCTCTGGCAAGGTCCCATCTCATAGGTACGCCGCTATTGGGTCCATCCAGCTTGGCGCGAACTCTGTCTCCATTACCATCTCTACTGCTCGGCCAATGCTTGGTTCGTTCAGATATTCCACAGCTACTGTTCGTCGGTATTCTGTGTTTACTGCTGATCCCAAGCATGCCAGTGAATCTGCATGTGCATTCTGTCCCGAGCTGATTTGCTGGATGTAGATGTTGTCAAATTTGTCAAGCAGGTCTTTGGCTATTTCTGAGTATGCAGCCATCTTCTCGTTTCTTGCGGCGTATTCCCCTGAAAGCTGATTAACAACTAATTGTGAGTCGCAGAATACCCTTAACTTTCTGACCATGAGTTCCATGGCACTCCTGAGTCCTGCGAGCAAGGCTTCATATTCTGCCACATTGTTGGTGGCACTGAATCCCAGCCGTAGTGATTGCTCCAGCACCAATCCTTTTGGAGAGAATAACACCACTCCTGCTCTTGACCCTTTGTTGCAGGCTGATCCGTCGACATAGAGCCTCCATTTTTCTGGATACAGGTCAGCCACTCTTTTTGACGGCTCAGTGGGACTGATCTGCTCCTTCTCGTGGAGTTGCTGGTGGTGGTGGAGCCACTGTTGGTGTGAACTCAGCTATAAAATCAGCTAAGACTTGCCCTTTAATTGCTGTTCTAGGTTGATAATCAAGGTCGAACTGGCTGAGCTCGATGGACAACTTGGATATTCGTCCAGAGAGGTCTGCCTTCCTGAGTAAGGCCCTTAGTGGATACTCAGTGAACACAGTGATTGGATGCTGTAAAAAGTAGTGTGGGAGTTTTCTTGCAGCTATGATGAGAGCGTACACCCGTTTTTCCAGTGGTAGATAACGTGTCTCGGCATCTAACAGCGTTTTGCTCACAAAGTAGACCGGAGACTGCTCTGCCCCCTTTATTCGTAGGAGGACCGAGCTGACAGCGTGACCAGACACTGCTAGATATAATATCAACCGCTCCCCAGCTTCTGGAGTAGAGAGTAAGGGAGGTGTCGACAGGTAGCGTTTCAACTCCTGGAATGCCTGTTCCTGCTCGGCTCCCCACTCATATCCCTCTCTCTTCTTCAGAAGTTGAAAGAATGGTCTACAATGGTCAGAGGACTTACTGATGAAACGGTTAAGAGCTGCTGCCATCCCTGTTAGCCTTTGGACCTCCTTCGTGGTCTTTGGGCTCTGAAGACCTTGCAGAGCCGTGATCTGATCTGGATTGGCCTCAATCCCCCTCGTAGTCACCAGGTGCCCTAGGAATTTGCCCGAGCTAACTCCAAAAGCACACTTGGAGGCGTTCAACTTTAACTTGTATTCCCTGAGAATGCTGAAAGTTACCTTTAGGTCAGCAAGATGATCAGGTTTCAACTTGCTTTTCACAACCATGTCGTCGATATAGACTTCCATGGTTTTGCCGAGCTGATCTTTGAACATCTTTGTGACCAACCTCTGGTAGGTTGCTCCGGCATTTCGTAGCCCGAAGGGCATAACCTTGTAACAGTAGAGCCCTCTTGGTGAGATAAAGGAAGTCTTCTCTTGATCTGGCTCATACATGGCTATTTGATGATATCCTCGATATGCGTCGAGGAAACTCATCCTCTCGTAGCCTGACGTGGCGTCCACTAGTTGATCAATCCTGGGAAGTGGAAAGCTGTCCTTGGGGCATGCTTTATTGAGGCCAGTGAAATCTACACAGACCCTCCACTTCCCATTTTTCTTCTTGACAACGACAGTGTTGGCCAGCCAATCTGGATAGCTTACCTCTCGTATGGCATCCGCTTCGAGCAGCCGATCTACTTCCTTGATCACAGCGTCTGCGTGCTATGGTGCCGACCTTCTTGCTTTCTGCACAACTGGTTTGTGCTGAGGATCCACATTCAAACGGTGGCAAATTGTCTTGGGGTCTATCCCAGGCATTTCTTGAGGAGTCCATGCGAAAACATCGATGTGGTCCTTTAGAAAGGCAACCAAATCTTCTTCCTCCTGTTCGGCAAGTGCCTCGCCGATCAAAAAGTACCTCTCCTCGTCATCTCCCTGAAGCTGCATCTTTTTTAACCCTTCTACCATTTTCTTGGTGGGGTCACCTCCGACGTCCTCCAACGTTGGTTGATCTGGAACTTCAACTGTCTGTACCAGCTCGGCTTTTGGAGACTTTTTTACTATCATGTTGAAGCATAGGTCGGCTACCTTCTGGCTTCCTCTGATGCACTCAATGCCATCAGCCCCAGGATATTTGATCTTTTGGTGGTAAGTTGAGGAGACAGCCCTCATTTTGTGCATCCAGGTTCTTCCTATAATCACGTTATAGGAGGAGGGGATGTCTACCACAAGAAAATTGGTTTTTAGGACCACTAATCCAGCTCGGACGGGCAATGTGACCTTTCCCATAGGCCATACTGTTTGCGCACTGAAACCGATCAGTGGGACTAAACACTTTTGTAATGAGCTCGGCGGGAGTTCCATCTTCTTGAAAGTATGGTAGTACATGATTTCCGTGCTAGCTCCCTGATCAACAAGAATCTTCTCAACGTCATACTCCCCTATTCGTAGGGTGATTACCAAAGCATCGTTATGGGGCAGCACTACCCCGTCTAGGTTGTCGTTGGTGAAGGTGATTGGGATCTCTATTGCTCCCTCAGTCCTTGGTCTCTTCATGCCGAGCTTCATGACTTGCTTTGCTTGTCCGTTGACTCTTTGAATATGTCTGATCTCGTTGTTGGTGTATGGGGCCACCAGTCCATGTATCATATGGATGGTCCCCTTTGGACCTTTCTCGTAGTCCATTTCTTCGATCAGCTCGGCATCATGCTTGCTGTCAGCCAAAAATTCTTTGAGGTGACCCTCCGCCACCCTTTCGTCCAAGAACTTCTTGTACTCCGCACAGTCTTCAGTCATGTGTCCCCAATCCCTGTGGTAGCTGCAGTGCTGATTGGTAGCCCTCCTCTTTTCTCGGTTGCCCGTCATTCTTGAGGGCCTCCTGAACCATGGTTCATTCTTAATCCTGTACAGCATTTTGTAGGTCGGGATGTTGAAGGTCGCCATGATGCTGAAGTACGACTTTGGGTCTGGATCGGCTCTGTCCTTTCTCTGCTGCGTATAGTCTTTTCTCCCTGATGTGTACTCCTTTTTGTACACCCTTGGCTCTGCAGCCCTCTTTTCTGGGAGCTGAGGTTGCCCAGCCACAATCTTACCCCCAGCCTGCAGGATGTCATCCTCTACCCTTGCATGTTCTTGTATCCTCTCCATGAGTATGGCCACAGTTTTCACCGGATGCATGGTAAGCGATTCTCGCAGCTTACTATGCATAGGCAAGCTTGTCTTGAACGTTGCCAAGGCATACTCCTCACTGCAGTTTTCAATCTCGTTGAAAGTCTCTCAGTAACGCTTGGAGTATTGCCTTAGAGTCTCATCATCCCTCTGTTTCATAGAGGTTAGTGCATCGAAAGTCTTTGGAGCGGCTCGGCTAGTGAGGAAACGAGCAGTAAATTCCTCAGCTAGTTGGTCCCAGCACAGGATGGATCCCTCTGGGAGCTTGTGGTACCAGCTTAGGGCTACCTTTCCCAGACTGGATGGGAACATTTTGCACAGCAGGGCATCCTCCTACTCAAGCATGAACATGGCCTGTTGATAGTGTTGGATATGAGTCACAGGATCCGTACTGGTTTCGTAGGGAGTGAATGCTGAGTGCTTCACCCTGCTCGGTGTCTTTTCTGCTCGGATCCAGTAGGCCAGTGGTGACTTTGAGATTTGGCCTAGGGCTTCTTTAGCTGCTTCTCGTGCAGTTCTAGGGCCTCCATCAGCTCGGTGGGCTTCCCTTCTTCTTGTGTGCTGTTCGGGAATATGCTCATTGGAACCAGATCTCTCGTACCTGTCCCTGGCATGCTTCCTTCTCTCTTTCTTTCCGACGGAAACACTTCTTTCTCTCCTTTTTCGACTGCTCGGTCTGCAGAGGCATCCTCCTGGCGAGGACTCCTTTTTTCCTTTACGTATTGCACGGATCTTGTTCGTGAACGTAAATCTTTCTCCTTCTCCTGGAGCTGTTTCTTTAGGTCCTGAATCTCTCGTTCTCGTCGAGTGACTTCACGGGCCAATTCTTCTGCCTCCTGCTCTTTTCTGTCGAGGCTGATCTCTCTTTCTTGATCCCTTGATCGCCTATGATACTCCCTCCTTGGGGGGCTCCTCCTCCGTTCACGTCGGTGGGAGGCTTCCCCACCTTTTGGTGGTGATTTTGAGCGTCTTCTCTGCTCGCTCGATCTTGGAGAATCATGATTCAAACGTGTATCCTTAAATTTTGGAATTTCAAGGATGTGACCTATATTGAACCTTCTGGCCGCCGGCTTCCTTGGTGCTCTTAGGACTGCAGGGGTTTTGTCCACCTTGGTACTCTTTCTCGTAGTGTACACAAGGGTGGTTCCGTTGTCTTCCACATCTCTCCTTCGTGGAGTGCACAACAAAGGTTCTGAAATTACCATTGTTGATTTTCTTTCAAGAAATATAGCTTTTTGCAAGTTTCCCACAGACGGCGCCAATTGTAGGGGGTGTATTTCCACGTTAGCCTGTATCACGTGCAGGCTTGGCTCGACCCTAAATCTGCAAGATGAAGAAAGGGTTAGAGCACCCTTGCCTCTTGTTGGCAAAGGCCCTCCGATGCTTAAGTTAGTACTGGATTACTAATTAAGCCAAGAACACAATGCGTATAACCGGGTTTTACCACGTACCTTTTGTCATGGTTATTGCCCTGTATTTATAGGTGTAGATGTTCATTGATTTGGGCATCTCGTGCCCCCTGTTTCCTATTTTCTTTAGGACTCCTTCTCTTAACAGGACTTTCCTATTAAGAGATAACTTCCATATCCTGCTAGATTTCGTCTAGCAGAAGTCTTTCTTTGCATATAGGATTCTTTCCTGTATGTGGCATACTCCTAATCATGTTAGGACTTCCCATATCAATCCCCTTCTCTACGGGATTGCTCCTTATCTCATAAGGAGCCACTGTAGAATATTCTGGAATGCCTCACCGCCTTATTCGTGGCGGTGCCGAGCTTCCTCGTAGCTCGGTATAACTCGTACATAGCTCAGCTTATCACTTCGAGCTGAATTATGTACTCCAGAATGTTGTTTAAGCTATACACGTAGCCTATCTAGTTCGGCAATCCTAGGGACATGCTCTACGTCCTACGCCGAACTGGCGCATCCTGATTTAATAGTACACTCTTATTAATCCGGCCTTATTCATAGCCAAACCAGATCGGCACAAGGCCTAAGGACTCCCTATGTGGAATGCCGATCTATTCACCCTCTCGTGGTGAATGTCCTATGCACGTGCTATGCCTAGTAGTAGGGTAATCAGACTTTTACCCTCTCCACATAACACCTCATTCATGTAAATAGATTGCATGTACAGTATGATTTAATTTGTTCATACCATCAGTACATAACCATTGGCAAAAACAAGAGCACTCCTGCACCTGGTTGGGCTCGAACTCCCCAACAACAATTAATTCGAACTGAGTCAAGAGCAGAGTAGTCAGCTAGCCTTCCAGTTACGACCAATACCACAGAGCAGACAGAAAAGACTGAAGTTTAGATTCTCAAAGAAGCTCTGGAAGATCAACGAGCCACCAATAGCAAGCAAATGGCTCAGATGATGATTCAGGATATTACTTCCCAGTTACCTTCACTAACTGCAGAATCATCAAACAATCAGAACAATCCGGAGATGAAAACCATGATGGCTAAGGTAGCCAAACTCGAGGAATCAGTTCAGAAATAGAAAAAGATCGCAGCTGGAGTGGGTAAAACCTGATCACCCTACTACTAGGCATGGCACGTGCCTAGGGCAGACACCACGAGAGGGTGGATAGCTCGGCACCACGTGGGGGGTCCTTAAACCCTTTGCCAAGCTGTATTGACCATGAATAGGGTCAGAGTAAACTAAGTAAGTTAATACATCAGGATGCCCTAGCTCGGCGTGAGGCATAGAGGGGTGTCCCGATATGGCCGAGCTAGTTATGCTACGAGTATAGCTTGAACAGCATTCTGGAATACATAATTCAGCTCGGCGTAAAGAGGTGAGTTATGTACGAGTTATTCCGAGCTACGTGGAAGCACGGCACCGCCACGAATAAGGCGGTGAGACATTCCAGAGCATTCTACAGCGGTTCCTTATGAGATAAGGAGCCATCCCGTATAGCAAGGGATTGATATGGGAAGTCCTAATGTGATTAGGAGTATATCCCATATAGGAAAGAATCCTATATGGAAAGAAAGACATCTGCTAGACGAGATCTAGCAGGATATGGAAAGTTATCTTTTAATAGGCAAAGTCCTATTAGGAGAAGGATTCCTAAAGAGGATAGGAAACAGGGGCACGAGATGCCTAATATGAAGAATGTCTACACCTATAAATACAAGACAATAACCATGACGAAAGGTACGTTGTAACACCCAGTTATACGCATTGTGTTCTTGGCTTGATTAGTAATCCAGTACTAACTTAAGCATCGGAGGGCCTTTGCCAATAGAGGCAAGGGTGCTCTAACCTATTCCTTGTCTTGCAGATTTAGGGTCGAGCCAAGCCTGCACGTGATACAGGCTAACGTGGAATTACACCCCCTACAATTGGCGCCGTCTGTGGGAAACGCTTACGAAAAGCTTTATTCCTTTAAAAAGAAACTCAACAATGGTGATTTCAGAACCTCTCCTGTGCACCCCAAGGAGGGAAGACGCGGAAGACAATGGCGGAACCACCCTTGTGTACACTACGAGAAAGAATACAAGGGTGGACAAGGCTCCTGCAATTCTTAGAGCTCCGCAGAAGAAACCCGCTACCAGGAGGTTCAACATAGGACATATCCCTGAGATTCCAAAATTCAGGGATACACGCCTGGAAATTTATGAGTCCCCAAGAACCAGGGGAAGAAAGCACTCAAAGACTCCACCCGAGACGGGGAAGCCTCCAACCGACGTGAGCGGAGGAGGAGCCCCCAAGGAAGGAGGGACGTAGACACACGAAGGACCGTGAAAGAGAGGATAGCCTCGATAGAAAAGAGCAGGAGGCAGAAGAACTGGCCCGTGAAGTCACTCGACGAGAGCGAGAGATTCAGGACCTAAAAAAGCAACTCCAAGAAAAAGAGGAGGACCTACGCTCACGGACGAGATCCGTGCGGTGCAAGATGCATTTAACAGATAGGAGTTATCGCCGTAACGATATCTCCTCGACCGAGCGATCTCTCCACGAAAAAGGAGAGAAAGAAGCGTTTCCGTTGAGAAGAAAGAAAGAAGAAAGCATGCCAGGGACAGATACGAGAGATCTGGTTCCAATGAGCATCACCCCGAACAGCACGAAAGAAGAAGGGAAGCCCACCGAACTGATGGAGGCCCTAGAACTGCACGAGAAACAGCTAAAGAAGCCCTAGGCCAAATCTCAAAGTCACCACTAGCCCACTGGATCCGAGCAGAAAAGACACCGACCAGGGTGAAGCATTCAACCTTTATCTCTTACGAAACCAGTACGGATCCGGTGGCCCACATTCAGCACTATCAACAGGCCATGTTCATGCATGAGCAGGATGATGCCCTGCTATGCAAGATGTTCCCCTCCAGCTTGGGGAAGGTGGCCCTGAGTTGGTACCACAAGCTCCCAGAAGGGTCTATCATATGTTGGGCACAACTGGCTGAGGAATTTACTGCTCGGTTCCTCACTAGCCGAGCGGCTCCAAAGACCTTTGATACACTGACCTCTATGAGACAGAGGGGCGAGGAGACTCTGCGGCAGTATTCCAAACGTTACTGGGAAACTTTCAATGAGATTGAAAACTGCAGTGAAGAGTATGCTCTGGCAACGTTTAAGACAAGTTTGCCCATACACAGTAAGCTACGAGAATCGCTTACCATGCGTCCAGTAAAAACAGTGGCCGAGCTTATGGAAAGGATCCAGGAGCATGCACGAGTAGAAGATGACATCCTGCAAGCTGGAGGGAAGATTGTGGCGGGACAATCCCAGCTTCCAGAAAAGAAAGCGTTGGAGTCAAAGGTGTACAGGAAGGAGTACGCAACAGGACGAAAGGATTTTACACAGCAAAGAAAGGATAGAGTTGATCCGGATCCAAAGTCATACTTCAGTGTCATGGCAACCTTTAACATCCCGACCTACAAAATGCTTTACAGGATTAAGAATGAACCATGGTTCAAGAGGCCTTCAAAAATGACAGGCAATCCAGAAAAGAGGAGGGCTACCAATCAGCACTGCAGCTATCACAGAGACTGGGGACACATGACTGAAGATTGTGTGGAATACAAGAAGTTCTTGGACGAGAAGGTGGCGGAGGGTCACCTCAAAGAATTTTTGGCTGACAGCAAACATGATGCCGAGGTGATCGAAGAGATGGACTACGAGAAATGTCCAAAGGGGACCATCCATATGATACATGGACTGGTGGCCCCATACACGAACAACGAGATCAGACACATTCAAAGAGTCAACGGACAAGCAAAGCAAGTCATGAAGCTCGGCATGAAGAGACCAAGGACTGAGGGAGTAATGGAGATCCCAATCACCTTCACCGAAGACGATCTAGACGGGGTAGTGGTGCCCCATAACGATGCTTTGGTAATCACCCTACGAATAGGGGAGTATGACGTTGAGAGGATTCTTGTTGATCAGGGAGCTAGCACGAAAATCATGTACTACCATACCTTCAAGAAGATGGAACTCTCGCCGAGCTCATTGCAAAAGTGTTTAGTCCCACTGGTCGGTTTCAGTGCGCAGACAGTATGGCCTATGGGAAAGGTCACATTGCCCGTCCGAGCTGGATCAGTGGTCCTAAAAACCGATTTCCTTGTGGTAGACATCCCTTCCTCCTATAACGTGATTATAGGAAGAACCTGGATGCACAAAATGAGGGCTGTCTCCTCAACTTACCACCAAAAGATCAAGTATCCTGGAGCAGATGGCATTGAGTGCATCAGAGGAAGCCAGAAGGTAGCCGACCTATGCTTTAACATGGTAATAAAGAAAACGCCCAAGGCCGAGCTGGTGCAGACAATTGAAGTTCCAGATCAACCGACGTCGGAGGACGTCGGAGGTGACCCCACCAAGAAGATGGTAGAAGGGTTAAAAAAGATTCAGCTTCAGGGAGATAACGAAGAAAGATACTTTTTGGTCGGCGAAGCACTTGCCGAACAGGAGGAAGAAGATTTGGTTGCCTTTCTAAAGGATCACATCGATGTCTTCACATGGACTCCTCAAGAAATGCCCGGGATAGACCCCAAGACAATCACCACCATTTAAATGTGGACCCTCAAAGATAAACCAAGGTTGTATGCGGAAGGCACGAAGGTCGGCACCACAAAGACGCAGACGCCGTGATTGAAGAAGTAGATCGGCCGCTCAAGCGGATGCCATACGAGAAGTGAGCTATCCAGAGTGGTCAAGCTAACACCGTGGTTGTCAAGAAGAAAAACGGGAAGTGGAGGGTCTGTGTTGACTTCACTAGCCTTAATAAGGCATGCCCCAAGGACAGCTTTCCGCTTCCCAGGATTGATCAACTAGTGGACGCCACCTCAGGCTATGAGAGGATGAGTTTCCTTGACGCATATCGAGGATATCATCAAATAGCTATGCATGAGCCGATCAAGAGAAAACTTCTTTCATCTCACCAAGAGGGCTCTCTATCACACAAGGTCATGCCTTTTGGGCTAAGGAATGCCGGAGCAACCTACCGAGGTTGGTTACAAAGATGTTCAAAGGACACTCGGCAAAACCATGGAGGTCTACATCGACGACATGGTGGTGAAAAGCGAATCAAAACCTGATCACCTTGCCGATCTAAAGGAAACTTTCAACATTCTTAGAGAATACAAGTTAAAATTGAACGCCTCCAAGTGTGCCTTTGGTGTCAGCTCGGGTAAGTTCCTAGGGCATTTGGTAACTAAGAGGGGGATTGAGGCCAACCCAGATCAGATCACAGCTCTGCAAGGTCTTCAAAGCCCAAAGACCACGAAGGAGGTTCAAAGGCTTACGGGGATGGCAAATGGCTCTTAACCGCTTCATCGCAAGTCCTCGATCGTTGCTGAGACCATTCTTTCAACTTCAAGAAGAGAGAGGGATATGAGTGGGGAGCCAACCAGGAACAGGCATTCCAGGAGCTGAAAGCCTACTTATCATCACCACCCTTACTCTCTACTCCATAAGCTGGGGAGCGGTTGATATTATATCTAGCAGTGTCTGATCACGCTGTCAGTTCGGTCCTCCTACGAATAAAGCGGACAGAGCAGTCTCCCGTCTACTTTGTAAGCAAAACACTGTTAGATGCCGAGACACGTTATCTACCACTGGAAAACCTGGTGTACGCTCTCATCATAGCTGCAAGAAAACTGCCACACTACTTTTTGCAGCATCCCATCACTGTGTTCACTGAATACCCACTGAAAGCCTTACTCAGGAAGGCAGACTTCTCTGGACGAATATCCAAGTGGTCCATCGAGCTCAGCCAGTTCGACCTTGATTATCAACCCAGAACAGCAATTAAAGGGCAAGTCTTAGCTGATTTTATAGCTGAGTTCACCCCTACAGTGGCTCCACCACCACCAACTCTCCACGAGAAGGAGCAGATCAGTCCCACCGAGCCGCCAAAAAGAATGGCCGAACCGTATCCAGAAGAATGGAGGCTCTATGTCGACGGATCAGCCTGCAACAAAGGGTCAGGAGCAGGAGTGGTGTTATTCTCGCCAGAAGGATTGGTACTGGAGCAAGCACTACGGCTGGGATTCAGTGCCACCAACAATGTGGCAGAATACGAAGCCTTGCTCGCAGGACTCAGGAGCGCCATGGAACTCAAGGTCAGAAAATTGAGGGTATTCTGTGACTCACAATTAGTTGTTAATCAGCTCTCAGGGGAATACGCCGCGAGAAGCGAGAAGATGGCTGCATACTCGGAAGTAGCCAAAGACTTGCTCGACAAATTTGACAACATCTACATCCAACAAATCAGCTCAGGGCAGAATGCACATGCAGATTCACTGGCATGCTTGGGATCGCGATAAAACACAGAATACCGACGAACAGTAGCTGTGGAATATCTGAACGAACCAAGCATTGGCCGAGCAGTTGAGATGGTAATGGAGACAGAGTTTGGGCCAAGCTGGATGGACCCAATAATGGCATACCTACGAGATGGGACCTTGCCAGAGGACAAAAGGGAGGCTCACAAAATCAAGACTAAATCAGCACGATTCTGGCTCTCCCCAGAAGGTAAGCTTTATAAAAAGTCTTTTCTTGGACCGTATTTATTATGTGTACATCCAGCTCTTGTTCAGAAGTTCCTCCACGAGATCCATGCTGGAACTTGTGGAGGACACACTGGAGGAAGGTCCATAGCCCATCGAGCAATATCACAGGGATATTGGTGGCCTTATATGCAAGAAGATGCAAAAGCTTTCGTAAAAAATGTGAGAAGTGTCAAAGGTATTCCCCTCTCATCCGAGCTCCGGCGAGGATCTCTACCTCGACTAGCCCATGGCCATTTGCCCAAAGGGGGGGTTGGACATCGTGGGTCCTCTTCCCATGGCAACAGGGAAACGAAAATTCCCGCTCGTTGGCACTGACTACTTCACTAAGTGGATAGAGGGGAAGCTTTGGCCAAGATCACAGAAGCCATGGTGGAGCGATTTGTCTGGAACAAAATCATCACACGATTTGGAGTACCATACTCCATCATCTCAGACAATGGGTCCCAGTTCGGCAAGAAGTTCAAAGCTTTCTGTGCCCAGTACGGCGTCAGGAACTATTACTCAACTCCGGCTTACCCACAAAGCAATGGGCAAGCAGAGGCCTCAAACAAAACTATCCTGAAAAGCCTCAAAAAAGGTTGGAGAAGAAGAAAAGAAAATGGCCGGACGAACTACTACCCGTGCTCAGGCGTACAGACCACCCCACGGCGATCTACGGAGAGACGCCGTACTCCCTCGCTTATGGGACAGAGGCAGTGATACCATTAGAGGTCGGCCTGCCGACACTCCGCACCACTCTTGTGGAGTCAGGCGGCAATGACAATGCCCTGGCCGAGCAACTCGATCTCGCCGAGGAGAAAAGGGAACGTGCCCTTATTACACTGGCAGCATACCAGGAGCAGCTACGAAGAAGCTACAATAAGAAAGTGCAGCCAAGAGAATTCAAAATCGGGATCTAGTCCTTAGGAAGGTTTTGGCCAACACCAAAATATCCGCCGATGGGAAGCTCGGGCCGAACCGGGAGGGCCATACAAGATTGTGGGGATCGGGCTGGAATTGGGGCTTATCGCTTGGCCGACCCGGACGGAGACCCAAAGCACCACGGCCATGGAACGTCCGTAATCTCGAGGAAGTTCTACCAAGAGTTTATTTATGTGACTACGAATACAAATCACATCATCTTTTCCAAGAAATTCACGTTCTTTTTTAGAACCTTTTTGGGATTACGAATGAAATCACCAGCATAAGTTATTTAGATCCTTTATCTTTATTCCACACATGAATGGAAGTTCATTTTTTTCCTCTTATTATGATATCGCTTAAATACGAACCAAAATTGTCTCAAATTTAAATTCCTATTGGGGAGCAGAGCATATGAGTACTTCAATAACTCTAAGTTATCGGGTAAAAAATCCTGAGTACGAAAAGACTTAGGTGAGCAACGAACATTGCTCAAAATTCTAAGTATGAAGAAACTTAGATGTGCAACGAACACTGCACCAAATTTCTAAGTATGAGGAAACTTAGATGTGCAACGAACACTGCACCAAAATCCTGAGTACGAAAAGACTTAGGTGAGCAACGAACATTGCTCAAATTTCTAAGTATGAGGAAACTTAGATGTGCAACGAACACTGCACCAAATTTCTAAGTATGAGAAAACTTAGATATGCAACGAACACTGCACCAAATTGTTAAGTATGAAGAAACTTAGTTATGCAATGGACACTGCACCCAGAATGCTAAGTATGAAGAAACTTAGACGTGCAACTTTACACCAAAGCACTGAGTATGAACAAACTCAAGTATGCAACGAATATTGCAAGTGGTTCCTAAGTATGAGGAAACTTAGATACCTAAAGTATAAAAACACCTGCAGAAGTAAAAATGCATAGCATAACAAGTACGAGAATACTTAGAAGGAAGTATCAACGAAACAGAAGGTTCACAGAGTATCAGGCCACACACGGCCAAATGGGACCACACAGGGTCAAAAAGCAGAGATCGGATAATGACAGGCATCAAGCCTCTTCACTGTGCTGACCAGCATCAGTGGTAGGATTGGGATTGGGATTGACATCTCCAAGGCCTTCTGTGGACTCGCTCCCTAGAGGAAGAGAAGTATCAACGGTTTCATCTCTCAGGATCTGCTCGGAATGGGGCTCAGGTTGCGCTTCAGGGATTGGCTGAGCTCCTGCATCGGAATTACCTTGAGAAGCAGCTACCTCGCTGGGAAGTTCCATGTCGATCCAGTGAGGAGAGGACGGATCAACCCCGAGCTTGGTGAGGCATCTCTGCCAAGCCATGCTCCAGACAGCATCTTGCACCTTTGGCATTTGAGCTCTGTAGTTATCCGTCACCTCAAGCATAGCACGGTCATATTCGGCCTCGGCCTTAGCCTCTGCAGTGGTGAGCTGTTGACGCAGCTCCCGCTCGACCTCCTCAGCCTTCCCCTTTAGCTCGGCATTCTCTCTTCTCAAGGCCTCCACCTCCCCCTGAGCGTCTTTCAAAGACTCAGCATGTTGAACGCTCTCCCTCTCCGCGATCATAGCCCTTTTCCGCTCTTCTTCCAGCTCCTTCGCGTCTTCTTTAGCTCGGTCGAAACCGACGGCAGCCTTCTGCATAACCTGCAAGACAAAGAATAACTGGTAAAGGCAAAGCAGAGGTTCAAAAAGAATGAAATTAGAGGGAGGAGATTTGTTACCTTAATACACGACTGGAAGACGGTCTTCATAAGGGTATCGTAAGAGCTACCTTTCTCTCTCTCCATGTCAAGAGGAAGAAGGGCAGCCCTGGATACGTCGAACGCCACGTCAGTGGAGGAGATCTTGTCAACCCTGTTAAGGGGTACACCACTGGGACGAGCCAGAACGGGCTCCCAAGGCTGAACCAAGGGTAGATCATCGCAGGGCGTCTGGTTGGAGCTGGAACTTCCAGTCCTTCTTCTGGTAGGGGAAGGCTGGGCATGCTCTGGACTCTCTCTCGGCCTCTTGTCCCTCGAAGTGTCAGAGGGAGGAGGGGGCATTGTTTGGGAAGAAATGACGGTACGAGGGACTGGTGGGGCACGAGAAGCTCCGCCAATAGTCAGCTCGTCAAGGAGGTTGATCGGCTCGCGAGGCATGACTTCTCGCTCTGGGAAGAGGAATAGCCCGGAGAATCGTCGGAGTCAGCAAGAAGGGTGCTTTGCTCGGTCAAGGATCGAACGGCTGCACGGTGGTCAAATACTCTCTCTTCTTCCTCCTCTTCTTCCTCTGCTATCGTCCTCCCGGATGTACTGGCTTCCTGGAGGGGGATGGCAGTTGGGATCTCGGGGATATAGGCAAAAGTGACTTGCCGCTGAAGGACCTCAGGGGCTTGGGACCTGGATGGTCTACCTCTAGCTCGGCCTCTGCGGGCACGGGTCCTTTCTCGGTCTGCTGGGCGACTTGTGGCGATCACAGAATGAGGTGGCGGCCAGGCGTGTCTGGTTCTGTGCTCTCCCTCTCTTCTGATGTTGCCCCAGTAAAACGGGGCAACCGGTGAGCTGAACGGCCGAGCCCCACAGGAGTCGGCTCGAAACCGTCAAACCAAAGAGCCTTGGCGATATCCTCGCGGTGGAGTTTGCCGTGTATAAGGCGGCCACCGTGGTTGAGATTATCCGCTGCAAAACAACAAATCGTAAAGGTGGTCAGTTACAGTTTAAGGAAAGATAAAGAACAAACCAGCTCGGGAACGGAAATACTAACGTAGTCCGCCTGTGGTAGTGGGGCAGGGAAGGCCAATGATCCTCCCCTCGGCGTCCCTAGCCTGCCAATTGCCAGTGACTACGAGATAGTCATCTGCCTCTCCCTTCGAGGAATTTGGAAGATCGGTGATGAGCCTCTGCTTAGGGTCCCTGGCTTTGAAATAATAATTTTTGTGCTCCGTAGGAACTACACTATAGAGGTAGTGTAGATCCCACCAGTCCAGATGAAGGTCGAGCGGCTGTTTAGGCGAGAGTGCCCATGACTACCCTAACGAAATTGGGGCACAACGCACACGGGGTTCACCGGCATCTATTGCACCTCTTTGAAAAGGGGTGCAAGGGGAGCCTAAGGCCTCCCTCAACTATGAAAATCAACGGGATGTGAATCTTATTTTCGGTTTGACCGTGTTCTCTCGGTCATTTCTATTGTCTAGACGGAATTGAACATCGGCGGGGATACTATAGGTTTGACGAAATTCCGCTCTTTTCTCAGGGGTACTTAATAGAGCCCTATGCCTACCCATTTCTATTCGAAGATTAGGGTTTCACGGTTGAAACCCAGGGGAAGCAAGAAGATGAACAGACAATGGAAACGGCGAAGAAGACACGAAATACAAATGGAAATCTGGAAAGATCACTTATGAGAGGAAGATGTACCTAATGTGATGTTTTCCGATGAGAGCGGAGAACGTTTTCCGACGAAAACCGGAAAAAGAGTAGGGTTGCGGAAGCTTGGAGCGACGACAATGGCAAACGAAGGTCCTCTTCTCTCTCTTCTTTGCTTCGATGAGTCCAAGTAATGGAGAAGGGGAGATGTTTTTGGGTTTAGAAGGTTTTGGGAGGGAAAAGTAATGATTATCCCGCCCGAAACCCCATGAAAGTGGAACGTGACGTGAGAAAAACGCCAGCAAAATCGTCCTTTGGGCTTATCCGAGCCACCAACGGGTCATTTCGCATTTAATGCAATGATGAAAGATTGCCACCCACGTGGAGGAGGCGTGCAAGGGGTGCATCAAGAGCGTTGAAGCTCGTGCACTACCGATGAATAACGATCGGCAGAGCCGGGAGCAATTGGAGTGGGTAAAACCCGATCACCCTACTACTAGGCATGGCACGTGCCTAGTAAGTGCACACCACGAGAGGGTGGATAGCTCGGCACCACGTGGGGTCCTTAAACCCTTTGCCGAGCCTGTATTGACCATGAATAGGGTCAGAGTAAACTAAGTAAGTTAATACATCAAGATGCCCTAGCTCGGCGTGAGGCATAGAGGGGTGTCCCGATATGGCCGAGCTAGTTATGCTACGAGTATAGCTTGAACAGCATTCTGGAATACATAATTCAGCTCGGCGTAAAGAGGTGAGTTATGTACGAGTTATTCCGAGCAACGTGGAAGCACGGCACCGCCACGAATAAGGCGGTGAGACATTCCAGAGCATTCTACAGCGGTTCCTTATGAGATAAGGAGCCATCCCGTATAGCAAGGGATTGATATGGGAAGTCCTAATGTGATTAGGAGTATATCCCATATAGGGAAGAATCCTATATGGAAAGAAAGACATCTGCTAGACGAGATCTAGCAGATATGGAAAGTTATCTTTTAATAGGCAAAGTCCTATTAGGAGAATGATTCCTAAAGAGGATAGGAAACAGGGGCACGAGATGCCTAATATGAAGAATGTCTACACCTATAAATACAAGACAATAACCATGACGAAAGGTACGCTGTAACACCCAGTTATACGCATTGTGTTCTTGGCTTGATTAGTAATCCAGTACTAACTTAAGCATCGGAGGGCCTTTGCCAATAGAGGCAAGGGTGCTCTAACCTATTCCTTGTCTTGCAGATTTAGGGTCGAGCCAAGCCTGCACGTGATACAGGCTAACGTGGAATTACACCCCCTACAGCAGCTACATGCATTGACATGGAGAAGTTATGCCTGTTTCCTGATGCTAAGCTGTCTGACAAGTTGAAGCCAATTGACTGGGATAAGATTGATGGAAGCGGTGATCCGAAAGCACACTTGGAAACATACGTGGGTACCTTATCCATGTATGATGTGGAAAAGAATGCCATGGCTCAAATGTTCCAGCAAACCCAGACGGGACCCGCCCTTCGTTGGTTTCTGAACTTAGACAACTCAAAGAAGAAGACTTGGGAAGACATCGGGGCGGCCTTTGTGGCTCAGTATAACTACAACATCCAGCTGGAAATGACCATTCGAGAGTTAGAATCCACGAAGATGGGAAAAAAATGAATCTTTCACTGACTTTGTCAAGCACTGGAGAGGAAAGGCTTCATAGATGTTAGACAGGCATTCGGAGAATGAACGGATGAGAATTATTCCTCGAAACTTGGAACCGGACTTTGCTAAACACCTGGTGGTCTTCCAGACCTTCGCCGACTTCAAAACCTTTTATGAAGCCAGCCTTGCTGTTGAAGACGCAATCCACACTGGCATATTTGACAAAGGAGAATCTGTTTCTCGGCCTAAGCGAGTCTACTCCGGTAACATCAATACTCTTTTCAGGCGCAACACCTACAATCAATCTCAAGCTAGTTCCTCCAATCCCAAGCCAGTCAAAACCGAACCAGTTAACCAGATAGCCACCCAGTCACCACCTCTCCAAAATACATCTCGGCCAGGAAGAGAATTTTACCAATTCCCTTTCTTTCTTACCACTGTCTACAAAAAACATCTTGAGAAAAATGCCATCAAACCTCTTGATCCACCCAAAGAGCTTCCTGCAAACCACAACCCAAATGTCTACTGTGCCTACCACCAAATGCCCGACGGCCATCATACCAACAATTGTATCCGCCTCAAACACATAGTCCAAGACTTTGTTGATGACGGAACCATCCCAATTTCCAAGCAAAGCCCAATACCATTTCCAATCCCTTATCTAACCACAAAAGAAATATCCAAATCAACCACATATCCCCCAGCTCCACTTCAAAAGGCCAAAGCCCTACCCAGTTCAATCTAAACCTACACATCATATCAGTCACTAAACCAAAACCCTTTGTCCCAGTGCCGGAGGACCTGGAAATCTATGAACAGAAGCCCAAACTCAAATGGGGTGACCTCGCTGAAGAAGGAGAATGGGCCATGAACAATCAGGAGTGGGAGGATTCCCAACAAGCATTGTTCGGTTCTTTGCTAATCTCTTGGGACCCAAGCCAGTACATCGTCCCAGAAGTTCACGACAAGCCAGCTATTTGCATACCAGAAGGTATCAATATCAGCCAAGTTGAAGAGGTGGTAATCTGTGCTGACCCTATGGACACGATTTCACTTCCAACTTTGTTTGGGGAATCTGAAAATCATCTGAATGGAGAATTTCAGCACAACTCTTCAGGTAGCTATTCGCTATCTCGACTTCCCGAAGAAGGAAACCGTCAGGCCATCAAAACTGTCTTCAGTGATCACGATTGGTTCCCTCAGGCATACATTATTGGAGAATCTCTCCCACGGCCATCCGCGCCATTCCCACACGCTTCCAACATATCAGTCCTGGTCTCTGATCCCCAGGAAGCTGCATGGAATGAAGACGAGGTTATCAATATCCGAGTAGGCATAACGAAGTGTGGACAGTCAATAAATCCATGCTAGACCAGTCTTTCTGGCAAGATTCAGAGGTAACAAACCTGAAAGCAAAATTGGAAGAAGTTAATATCAACAGTCACGAAACTCTGGACAGTTTGATAGACTTATGGCCTGAAGAGAGAAGCCATCAAAACTGGCAAGCGCAAAGTCAGTGAAGGATTTGCAGACTTCTGGGGTGAAAACCAGAAACTCTGGGAGGATACAGCCAATCGGGTGACGAGAAGCGGCCGAATCTATCAACCGGCCAATCTTCAAAGAAACATTTCGCACCGAACTCAGCCAGAAGAATTCGTCTGGGACGATCCCATTTAGGAAAATTCATCTCTAGTTGAGCCAAAAGTTACTACTCAACCACCTCAAAGGAACCGAGCGACAGCGGAAGACTTGGTCCAAAAGCAACTTGAAAAAACTCCAGCATCAGTCTCAATCTGGGGTTTGCTCTCTTCCTCCCGGGAGCATCATCAAAAACTTATCAAAACTCTGTCCAACATGGAAGTGCCACCTAATACTCCCCCAGAAACCATGGTAGCACTGCTTACTCCAGCTTGTGCAAAGCACATCGTTGTCTTTACTGAAAAGGAATTACCCCCAGAGGGAGCCGGTCACAACAAACCTTTGCACATCACTCTCAAATGCATGGGAAACTAGGTCCCAGTCATTCTGATTGACAACGGATCTGCTCTAAATGTGTGTCCTCTACGGACAGCATACTGCTTGGGTTTCAAGAACAAAGACTTCCAGCCTTCTAACCTTGGAGTGCGCGCATATGACAACACGCGCAGGGATGTAGTGGGGATAATCCAAATGGAAGTGGTGATTGAAAACTTCAAAACGGATATCGAGTTCCATGTGCTCGACATTCCGTCATCTTTTAACCTGCTGCTGGGCAGGCCTTGGCTCCATCGATCAGATATCATGGTAGTCCCCTCTTCTCTAACCCAGAAATTCCAACTCGGTCTGGCTACAGGAACTTTAGCCATCCATGGAGATTATGGAATCCGTCCCCATATTCCTGACAATGCACCATTACTTGAGATTGCTCATGGAGAAGAGGATGTCACTCTCGGTGGCTTCTCTTTTGACACTTCAGGATCAGTTCTTACCGTCAAAATGGATGAGGACTTCTCAATAAGCTCAACTGCTTTGGAAATGATGAGAAAGATGGAATACCTGCCCAGCCTGGGGTTAGGTCTGAACAATCAGGGGATGGCTAAATTCCCCAAATTTTTGACAAATAACCACTGCTTCGGTCTTGGTTATGAGTCAACTGACGGCGAACCAAGAAAGGGAAAGAGGGTGCAAGCTGGTGCCAAGAAGAAGCCCATTCAGTTTGTGAAGGCTCCACAAGCTATCTATCAAGGGGAACCGGAACCGTTATGGGATATGGAAACAAAGACTAAGCTGCCAGGCTTTGAAATCTTTGCAAACGATACTTGGGACAGTGATGACGAAGCCGAGAAGAGGGAAGAGCTGGTTAAGGCACTCCAAGTTGACTGGATCGAAACTCTTGACTCAGGGAATCTCCAATCGCTGTTCGGGGAAGAGAGCCTGATAGGTGTAGAAGAAGGCAAGCCTGCTGCGATGCTGTTTGATTTGAAGCCTGATTTGGAGCTTGCCGAGGAGGTAGAGCTGATGATGCTGAGCTAGGATGCCCTTGGAGATGTTACTGCACTCATTGTGGATGCCAATGGAATTTATAAAAATTGCACTTTGATACCTAGGATCACTTACACTAGCACTGAATTTGAGTCAGAATCTGAGTCTAGCACTAAGTCTGAGTCTGACCCCGAACATGTATCTGTCATTCCCCCGCGTCATCACTTTTCTTTTGAATTCGAGTACACCTTCATGTATCACGCCCCTAGGACCCCCACATTTGCTATCAATGAAGTAGACTTTGTTTATCTTGCTGTATCTGAAATAAATTGTGTTGACCCTAACGATGAAGGGATTGAGTTCGAGGAAGAAATTCCAGAAGAACTTCGATCTCTAATCAGAAGGGAAGACGAAAGGCATGCTCAGCCTATAAAAGAAGAAATTATTTCTATAAATTTGAAAGATGAAAGGAATCCGCGCATGGTTCAAATTGGTTCCGGACTATCTCCAGAAGAGTTCAAACGCAGATATGCCTAGTATCGACCCCGAGATTATGGAGCATCGAATCCCGCTTTACCCAGATGCAAAGCCTGTCAAGCAGAAGCTAAGGAAAATGAGGCCTGATTGGGTCTTGGAAACCAAGAAGGAAATCCAGAGGCAGATAGACGCCAGGTTCCTGATGGTAACAGAATACCCTCAATGGGTTACAAACATCGTTCTTGTCCCCAAGAAGAACGAAAAGATTCGAGTCTGTGTAGACTTCAGGGACCTGAACAAGGCCAGCCCTAAAGATGATTTCCCATTGCCGCACAAAGATGTACTTGTGGACAATACTGCAGGGCATGCGCTTCTTTCTTTTATGGATGGTTTCTCAGGATACAACCAGATTCTCATGGCTCCCGAAGATCGCGAGAAAACTACTTTCACCACAGAATGGGGCACTTACTGTTACAGGGTCATGCCCTTCGGATTGAAAAATGCATGTTTGTGGTCACAGCTGGAAAAATGTTGGGATTCATGATCACGACACGAGGAATCGAGATAGATCCTTCCAAAATCAAGGCTATTCTCGAGATGGAGCCACCTCGGACGGAAAAGGAGGTACGAAGCTTTCTCGGGAAAATTCAGTTTATCAACAGATTCATCACCAAGTTAACTTCAATTTGCGAGCCGATGTTTCAATTACTCAAGAAGGGTGTGCCGTTCAAATGGGACAATAGATGCTAAAAAGCTTTTGAAGCCATCAAAACTTTTCTTCAGAATCCTCCAGTGCTGATGCCACCAATACTGGGGCAACCCCTCATCATGTACCTATCTGTTACCCCATCAGCAATGGGATGCATGCTCACACAAGAAGGCGAAGGTGGGAGTGAGAAAGCAGTCTACTACATTAGCAAGAAAATGGTGGGATGCGAAGAGTGGTACACCTCCCTGGAGAAGGTTTGTTGGGCTTTAATATGGGCTTCCAAGAAACTGAGGCACTACATGTTAGCCTACTCAGTAAGGCTAATTTTTTGAATGGACCCTCTCAAATACCTGTTTGAGAAACCGACACTCACGGGTAAGCTGGCATGATGGTTGCTCCTGCTAGCTGAGTTTGACATCAAGTATGTAACTCAAAAGTCTGTGAAAGGAAGGGCTATTGCTGAATTTCTGGCCGATCATCCGGTAGAAGGTTCAGAAGATGTGGAATTTGAATTTCCCGATGAGAGTGTTATGACCACAACCAATGATGTATGGTTGTTATATTTTGACGGGGCTACTAACTAGAAAGGGTTCGGGATCGGAGTTCTGCTTATCTCACCAGAAGGGTCACACATCCCTCTTGCTTTCAAGCTAAACTTTGAGGTCACCAACAATCAGTCAGAATACGAAGCATGTATCGTGGGAATGGAAGCTGCCCTCGAAATTGGTGTCAAAAGATTGGAAGTGATCGGAGATTCCAACTTGGTTGTTTCACAAGCAAATGGCGATTGGAAGGTCAAGGAAGACAAGTTGAAGCCTTACCATAAGGACCTTGACGATCTAATCCCTCGATTCCAAGTTGTCACTTTCACTCATGTGCCCAGATTAAACAACCGATTCGCCGATGCCCTGGCAACATTAGCTTCAATGGTGGAAATACCAAATGGAGTCAAGCTCCGATCAATTATGATTGAACAAAGGGAGAAGCCCGTTTATGAGTACGTCATGGCTATTTATGAGCCTGACGATGGTCTTCCATGGTACCACGACATCTGGAACTTCATCGAAAAAGGAGAATATCCGACTGGAACTGACAAGAAGGACCAGACCGCTCTCCGAAAGTTAGCTTCTCACTACATTATCTGCGGGGGCAGGCTGTACCGAAGATCCCATTGCGGAATGCACAAGTTATCTGTAAACGACGAAGAGGCAACCAGAATCATGGAAGAAGTACACAACGGAGTCTATGGCCCTCACATGAACGGTACAATGCTCGCCAAGAAAATCTTGCGACAAGGGTATTACTGGTCTACCATGGAAACCGAGTGCATTCACTACTACAAAAACCTTAAACTATGACAGTTAAAAGGTGTCATGAATCACAAAAGATGACAGTTTTAAAACTGTCATCTTTGGAGATGACATTAAAAGTCTAGATTTGTTATGACAGTCAAAAAACGTCATTGAAACATATAAGATGACGGTTTAAACCTGTCATCTTTGCAATAAGATGACAGTGTAAACCTGTCATCTTTACAATCAACGATGACTGTTTTAAACTGTCATCTTATCTATCATCCATTCTATAAAAACAAAATTCCAATTCTAGTTCGAACACGTGGCTCTCGTGTGGCCGCCCTCACAAGACCGCCCAGTGGAGTTCACATGGCACCCTCGTGGCGCTTGTGTGGCGCCTACGTAGCACTTGTGTAGTTAGATAATATTTGCTTGCCCCAGGACTCGAACTTAAGACCTTGACCTCCTCGCGCGTGCGCATGTTACCAACTGAGCTAGCACGCTTGTTGTTGACAAAAGACCAACAAAAATATTTATACTATATTTTCGAAAAAATTTAAGTTGAGTACTTTTTATGTCAGTTTTAGATTTAATATAAGATGACAGTTTTAAACTGTCATCTTATACTTTTAATGACACTTTTTGACAGTCATCTTTTATGATCAATTTCAATGTCGGTTCTAATTAAAACTGACATTAAAAGGGCTTAGTTTCAATGTCACTTTTAAGGAAAAATGACATTCAAAGGTTATCCATATGGGCTTCTGGAAGCGCCTTGTTTTAATGTCAGTTCTAAGCAAAAACTGACATTAAAAAAATAGATAATAATGTCATTTTTATTATAAACTGTCATCTTATATCGCAAAGATGACAGTTTTTAGGATAGACTGACATCAAAACTCTACCCTCATATTTTCGATGACAGTTTTACAAAAACTGTCATTGTTTCAATTTTTTGTGTGTCATCTTTAACCATTATTGTAGTAGTGATTGAGTATGCAAGACGGTGTCACACATGTCAGATTCACGCCAATCTCATGCACATACCGCCATCGGAGCTGCATTCTATGACTTCACCTTGGCCTTTCTCTACCTGGGGCATCGACGTCATCAACAAAATCACCCTAGCTGCTTCAAATGGGAACAAGTTCATCCTGGCTGTTATCGATTACTTCACCAAGTGGGTTGAGGCTGCCTCATAGACTACTCTTACAGTGGTTCAGGTTGCTCATTTCATCAAGCAGAACATCATCTACTGGTATGGTGTACCTCACGCATTCGTGTCTGACAATGGTGTTCACTTCAAGGGTAGAGCCGCAGAAGTTCTCGAAGATTTTGGGATTCAGGTCCACTGTCTACCGGCCGCAAACCAATGGAGTTGTAGAAGCTGCCAATAAAACCATCAAGTCAATACTGGAAAGAACCATTCAGCCTGCAAGAAATTGGCATGAACAACTACCCATTAGCACTTTGGGGATACCAGACATCTATCCGTTCTCCAACAGGGGCAACACCCTATTCTTTGGTTTACGCTATGGAAGCCGTTCTCCCCATTGAACTTGAGGTACCATCGCTGAGGGTCTTGATAGAAGCTGACATTGAAGAAGCTGAATGGCAAAGCGCGAGATTCGAAGAACTCATGCTATTCGACAAAAGAAGGCTCAAGGCCTTGTATCATGTTCAAGGGTATCAACGCCGAATCGCACGCACTTTTAACAAGAAAAGTCAAATCCAGGAATTTGCAAGAAGGAGATATGGTTCTGAAGGAGATCCGGGCTCCAGTTTTCGATCCACGTGGGAAATTTCGGCCAAAGTGGGCAGGGCCGTACATTATCAAGATTTTTTTTTTCTGGAAGCCCAACCCAACTCATCGATCTCGATGGCAACGAATTCTCTACATTGGTCAACATGGATCAACTCAAGAGATACTATCCCTGAGAGAAGCTCACTGGACTGAAAACCGCAAGGGCGGGCAGTGCCAGGCAAAAATTAGAGCAAGTCTGCTAAGTCAGAAACCCACATCGGGCGGCTTAGGCAAAATTCAAGACAAATCAATCAAAAGAGCTCGCTAGACCGAAAACCCGAAAGGGCGGTACTAGGCAAAAAGTAGAGCACAAAAGGAGAGTGGAAATACTCGAGTGAACCCTAGCCAAAATTGTATGCGTGAACTACGTCATGACCTGATTCCTTCTTAAGGATACGTAGGCATCCTCACATTGAGGACCGGTCGCAATCTTTTGCAACATCTCTTGAGTTGATTCGGAGCCGCCATTCGCGCTTACAACCACAATCAATGTGAATCAAAGCGGATAACTTTCATAATTCACTTTTATTCAAGCTAATCTTTTCAGTTACATGGCTGAGCATGATTCTTTCACACAACAAGACAACACAGCAAAAGCAAAACATCGGCCCACATGAAACATGTCATGGGTTAGCAATTTATTTCGGGTACATTAAGACTAAAGCAGATGTCAATTTTGATTTCCATTTTCTCTTGCTTCAACCTCTTGTATCAACCATCTCTTGTAATGCCCCGGAGGCACAATGCTGGGATACTGATCTCTGGGAACAGTCGCACACTCCCTCCAAGTACGCTGATAAGCCTGGATAGTTGCATGGTTGAAATTTGGCATGACAAAGTTTTAAGGATTCACAAGTGGTATTGTTTGACCAACACCAAGCTAACGAAGAATGCTGTAAGGAAGGTAAAAGGTCCAGCAAGTCAGACCCGCTAGAACAATCCTATGACATCCCATGTTGCTCACCGTCATGGTCGGACGATCCATCCCGTTCAAATGCCAAGAAATTGTGTGCTCTTTAAGCTGAGAAAGCACCTGAATCCAACCAGGAATGCGCCTGTGAAATTCCTGGTACTCCCTCTGAACAAAGCCTTATGTCTCATGGATCCTGTTCCACGGCACCGCCTCTAGAAGGGCAGCCTTGTCACAAAGTCAAGTCTGCATGAGAGAAAAAAACAAGGAGCCATAGAAAGCCTAAACCCGAGCGTTGAGGTAAAAAGAGAATGAGAGATCAACTAGAAAAAGGAGAGCTGAGTGAGAAAGGAGCAAAGCAATGCCTTAAAAAACATTGGTCCGCCCAGCATGGACTCCATCCAAGCCCATCAAAGTTTCAGCCAAAACCATCGGAGCTACATCTTTGCGCTCATCAATCTGCTTAGCCACTCCAACCAGTGTTGTACTTGCCTGATTATCTGAACGAACAAACAAGAACGCCGCAAGGATGACGAGACACAATGCAAAACTTTCAGGATGAAACTGGTTGAGGACAACACATCAGCATAATTGAGCACGCCTCCCTGGGTCATGGACCTCGCCGCATTTTTGCTCAAACCCAGCTTTGAGGACAACACATCAGCATAATTCACTCCCTGAAGAGGAATGACGGGAGTCTCCAGGTCAAAACCTCTGAGGTACGCGTGGAACTCTTCCACCGTGGGGCACAACTCTTGAAGGCCGAAGCGAAACACATGCACTTCAGGATCCCAGAAGCGAACAGCAGCATGTAGCAATTCAGGACGTATAGTTACATCCCGAATGTAACGCACGGACGCCAACCTATGGTCCCGAAAGTTCAGCCAACACAGGCCATCGAGCTCGTCAAGCCAGGGATGAACCAAAGCTGAGATACTAACGGCCATTTGGAGGATAAAGAGGGAGATGAGGAGCACGATTTACAGGATGAAAGTATTATGGAAACAATGCCATTTATAAGCATTCAGGGAAGAAAGGTTCAAAAATCTTGAAAAACACCCGGCTTGGGAAGCATGCCACATCGAAGAACGTGAGGATAAGACAAAAGTTTGTAAACTTTCCCAAGATAGGCTTTCGTTCAGCATTTCAAGGTTATGGGACGTGCAAACATGCATTGGAAAGCCAAAACAAGGCATCAGAACTGCAGAAAACAGTGTTAGAAGTGGGGCATCAAAGGTCGGTGCCGTACGTCACCATAGGAGCACCGTGAGGTGCAACTTTCTGCATCGTACGACATACTTGGCTATTTTTCCAGCCAAAATTCCAATTTTGGCCCTCCGGACCCATTCCAAGCTTCTTTTGGCCACTTTTCTTGTGCATACATCTCAAAATGAGTATCAAAAGCTTAGTAGAAGAATTATTTGGCACTGTCAAGGATGTCTCGATAGACGGATACGCCGAAAATCCCGGATACGGAGATTTGGATAAAATTTTGCAACTTTTCCGCCACTTTTCAGGATATTCACTTCAAGCTAGGACATGTCATGCATTTTCAAACTCGAGAAGGATGTGTCAAGCGTGTTTCATGGATTGGTCAAATCTTTGTTCATACGAAAGGCTTAGAATTGCCGAAATTCAAGTCCCGGCATGCCGGATTATGGTTTTTCGAGATTTACTTGGTTTCGTGGATTTGCAAGCATTGTTGCATACATTTGGGATTTGTTGGATCAATCAAGTCAAGACATCAAGCTACGGGGCGTTTTCACTCAAAATTCCCCACTCTCATCATTTTTTCCAGTTTTTCCCACAAAAAGCAAAGTGTGTCCTGTTCTATTGAGTCAATCCACATGTCTCTCCCAGTTTCAAATTCATATACATTTGTTTCCCCGCAGTGTCTCGTGTCATGCATTCTCGGTGCTAGACTTATTTTTCAGGTTCAAGTCCTTGTTAATGTAAGTCATTTTACATAACAAAGTGCAAGTTTTATAAAACCACGTGCAATATCCATGTCATAAAAAATACGAAAAGTGCATCCATCCAGGGGCAAAACAGGCCCGACATCATCAAAACTACTACCACGGCACGCAGGCTGTATCCATGAAAAAAGAAAAGAATGGGCAAACAGGCGCCCAAAATAAAAAAGCAGGCACGCAAGCCTGTCCTAGCTACTCAAGTACGGGGCCTCTTCTGCACGACTTGAACTCCTCAAACTCAGCTGGACCCGTGTCCTCCTCCTCACTGCTCTCTGCCTCCCTGAAGGACCACCGTGATGGTAGAGCTGAACTCCGGTACACTACCTCCCGGTCTCTCAACCGAAGGCTAGCGGCCTCGAAGTACTCTGTCAGAAGAAGGAATTACAGGGCCACCCCCAGCAGTCTTCATCAACGGCCTCCTGTGCTCAGTCCTTGGAGGTGGAGACATACTCTGCACAAGCAAATTCCATCAGTATACAAGGTTGATATTCAAGTTTCAAAGCACAAGGTTCAAATAACAAAGCATGAAGACTACTTGAGAACTCCCTCTGCCAGGAGAAGGGCTACGGCCAGCCCTACGCCCTCCTCCTCTGCTGGCTCCACCAGCTCCTCTGCTAGCACCTCTCGCAGCCCTACATGTGCCTGCACCACCAGCTCCGGCTCCACCGCCTTTGTCAGCCCCTTGGGCACCTCAGCCTCTGTCAGCTCCACCGCCTCTCTTAGCACTGCCATCGCCTCGGGCTCCGCCTCCAGCTCCCCGAGCTCCTCTACCACAACTTGGACCACCTCTGCCAGGACCACCCTCTCTAAAAATCACTCCTGACTCAGCTCGGGGGCGCACCTCTGGAACGTCGCCTATCATCAGCTGGCGCACTAAAGCCTCCAAGTCCAAGTTCAGCTGATAGGACTTTGACGCCCAACTGGTAAGAATCTGTAAAATAACAAGAACATTACACAGGTATTTTCAATAATGTTTAAAGGAAATACAAGCTAAGAATGTGTTTTCTTTCTTTTACAGGTTACCTGAACAGAGGTAAGGTCAAGCGGGGGTGCAACACGATGGACCTCCAACACTCCTATCATCCCTCCGGGCATCTGTACCTCTATCTCTCTCCTCAGCACTGGCAAGGCTACCTCCATGGCCGCTATACGAGTCTCCATGTCCAAGAAGCTAGCCAAGTGGCTGGCCAGAAAGCCCTCGTAGTCTGGAGAACTGTTGAAGGGAAGCACAGTGTCCAGCATAGTGTATCTTTCTATGTCAGCCCGTGTGTACTCGTCAGTCCACTGTACGCCAGGGGGTATATGCCCTGGTATCCTGAAGTGCGCCAACTCGAGGGACTCGACGAGGCACCCTCTCTCCCGGTGTACCACTGCCAACCGTACGGGAACTCCAGCAGAATCTGCCCCCGTGTCAACTGCCTGCTCTGCTCCAAGTACTGGTCTGTCACTCCATCCTAGGCATGCCATCTCACCTGCAAGGAAACTCAACTTCTTCAGGAAAAGTTGAAAGCAGAACAGAAAGCTCAAATTTGAAAGTAACACAGAATTCAGAATCATACCGTGCTACCGTCAGTCTGGTCCAAGAAACGACGGAAGTCGTTCACCCTCCCTGCATGTACGCTACCTCCTCGGTGTTCTAGGTCCCACTTTGCTGCTCGGGGGATCACCTCCTCATTCTCATGTCTGTTCGCCGGCGGGTACATCCCCAGCACCTCATAAGCCCACACCTGCATGGTTAAAAGGGTATCATCAGCAAACAAAAGCCACAATGTACAATATCTCAAGGATTTGAAAGCAAGAAGAAAGCATGTAAAGTTTTACCTCAAGCACCCTCCAGAAGCCGCCGAGGCTTGTCCCCACGCCGCGGCTGACAGAACCCAAGAAACAGTAAAGGGTACAGAGAGCAGCGCCTCCAAAGTCCAAGCTCGCCACTCTGCTCAAGTCTGCCAGTGCCGGGAGCCAACCAAGGTGAATCTCACTCCGCCTGTTCAGAAACAAGGACACACCGAACAAGTATAGAAAATAAGCTCTTGCCATCTGAGCTGCCTCTGTCGGCGACTCTGGCTCGTGGTCCCACAAGGCCGGCAAGTGGTCACACCTCACCATGGGCTCTTCATCGCCTATTTCTCTCCCCAGGAAGTGCCTGATAGCTGCGCTGTCTCTGTATATCCCCGAGTCGAACGGAATCGACTCACCGCCTACTCTCAGACCCATGATCGCCGAGAAGTCCAAAGGCGTCACTGTCATCTCAGTAAACCTCAAGTGGAAAGTGTTGGTGGTGTCCCACCAGCGCTCAACCAGAGCCCTCAACAACCTCCGGTCTGCCCGTGTCGGCACTAGAAGATGAATGAACTCCATAAAGCCAGTACCCTCAATTATTTCTCTCACTGCCCCTGGCAAACCCCGGAAGTGCTCCAAGGAGTCTGACGAGCCCCATACACAGGTAAAAAGGTGGTCTGCTATTTCAGAAAGCAAGTACAAATTTTTCAAACGACAGCAATGGAATGCATGCAAATACAGGAATTCAAAGCGAGTACGACAATTAAGCGCAACAATTGCAGTACATACCAATGGACGTGCTAAAATATGGGTCTTCGGGTCCCTCAGCAAAGTGGTCTCATCATAAAACAAGTGTACCGGCGAGTACACGTCACACCCCAATGGTATAAAGAAGTGCACTCGTGGCACATGAGTCTCCGGGTCAAACAGAGGCCTCACCCTCTCAGCCCTCTCCACCTCCGCCACCAGAGATGAAGGTGCTCCCTCTCCTGTAGCCTCAGCCTCTCTCTGTCTCTCCTCAAGGATCATATCCTGGACGTGCTCAGGCACCCCCTCCTCAACCAGAACATCAGCAAAAGTCGGATCCTCCCGAAGGGTCCTCGCCAAGTCCTCGTCTCTCACTCCCTCTAGTGTATCAGCCATAGTAAAACCT
Organism: Vaccinium myrtillus; assembly: GCA_016920895.1. Classification (NCBI taxonomy): domain Eukaryota; kingdom Viridiplantae; phylum Streptophyta; class Magnoliopsida; order Ericales; family Ericaceae; genus Vaccinium; species Vaccinium myrtillus. The sequence goes on along the minus strand of CM029275.1, from coordinate 30,537,143 downwards.
GGAGCCTGGGAAGAACCAACTGCAGCAAAAACAACCGGTGGGTCTAAAGCACCAACCCTGTATCAAGTGACTCAACCAAACCACTGAAGATCCGAAGAACCGACACTGTGGGTCTCGTCACCTCAACAGGTGCCTCCTCTCTAGTATCTATCTCCTCACCACCACTACTCGAGTCTCGGGCCTCCTCCACTATCACTTTCTCCTTCCCCAGATCCCTCCTAACCACTGGGGTATCAACTGACGTCCGCTCTCTTCCTACGGGAACCTTAGTAACCAAGGAAGCACTCGGAAGGTCACTGGGTACCAAGCTCTCCTGAGAACCAACGTCTACACCCTCCCCGGTGGGTCTCTGCTCAACCATCACGTGCACCCCCTCAATATCCATCTCCATCTCAGAAATCTGTGCACCCGTGCCTTGCATGTCAGTCCCTATAAGCCCTGAACTGCTCTCGCCACCCTGCATGGCGATATCACCACTCCCCTCAGGGCGGTCAACAACATCACTCACCGGAGTACTGCTAGTCGCCATAGTGGTTGAGTCGCCACTATTTGGATCACCCATTGCTGCCGCCACCGTCTCACCACTGGGTATCATCGTGGGTAGCCTTTCACCACTCGATTCAGCCATTATCTTCGTCGTACGGGACGGCTCATCAATAGTCGGCACCGTGCGGTGCCCATCGCCATTGCCACTCGGTCCAACCGAACTCGAAGTCACATCACCCATTGGGGTCGCAACACCCACCGTCGATTGGGTTGCCGCACCCTCTTCCATATGCGCCGGTGACGACGGTCTGGCACCGGACGACAACAATCAGTCTTCACTATCACTCGAACTCACCATGGGTTTTGACCCAAGATTTCGATCGGAAGTATCGGGAAGAAGAAGAAGATTTCAGGCAAAGGAAGAGTTCGGTTTTCACTAGAGAGGTAACCGATCAAAGTATTTTTGAACACAACGCGTGAAAATCGAAAGGCTTTGGCGGTTATGGAATCAATCTCGGCGAAAATACCACTTGCGTCGTGCGGTACATGTATATGCACCGTGCGGTGTACATTCCTACACCGTACGGCTTCTTTACAAAAAATACACTTTTTCCCTCTCACTTTCTTGTGCTTTCATAAAAACCCACTAATTTATCCGAAATCATGTTTTCTGGGCATTTATTAAATCCTCCGCGGTATTTTCAAAATCCTCTATGGTGCTCACAAAATTTTCTAAGTCCTCCACGGCATTAATTTTTCTGAAATTTTTTTAAGTCCTCCACGGCATTTATTTCCGAAATTTTCTAAGTCCTCTGCGGCATCAATGTTCTCAAAATTTTCTAAGTCCTCTACGGCATCGATTTTTCCGAAATTTTCTAAGTCCTCTACGGCATCAATTTTCTCAAAATCTTCTAAGTCCTCTACGGCATAAATTTTTTTGAAATTTTTTTAAGTCCTCCACGGCATCAATTTTTCCGAAATTTTCTAAGTCCTCCACGGCATCAATTTTTCCAAAAATTTTTTAAGTCCTCCACGTCATTTATTTCCAAAATTTTCTAAGTCCTCTGCGGCATCAATTTTCTCGAAATTTTCAAAGTCCTCTACGGCATCGATTTTTCCGAAATTTTCTAAGTCCTCTACGGCATCAATTTTCTCAAAATCTTCTAAGTCCTCTACGGCATCAATTGTTTTGAAATTTTTTTTAAGTCCTCCACGGCATCAATTTTTCCAAAAATTTTTTAAGTCCTCCACGGCATTTATTTACGAAATTTTCTAAGTCCTCTACGGCATCAATTTTCTCAAAATTTTCTAAGTCCTCTACGGCATCTATTTTTCCGAAATTTTCAAAGACCTCTACGGCATCAATCTTTCTGAAATTTTCTAAGACCTCTACGGCATCAATTTTCTCAAAATTTTCTAAGTCCTCCACAGCATTTATTTCTAAAATTTTCTAAGTCCTCTATGGCATCAATTTTTCCGAATTCTTGAAATGTTTTTTAACGCCTTTCAGGGCCTCCTAATTATTTTTAACGGCTTTCAGAGCCTCCGAATTATGTTTTTTACGGCTTTCAGAGCCTCCGAATTATTTTTAACGGCTTTCAAGGCCTCCGAGTTATTTTTAACGGCTTTCAGGCCTCCGGATTATTTCTTTCATTTTGCAAACGTCATTCGTTTTTCCCTCGTTGAAAAATTGAGGTGTCAACTTTTTTTCATGATGGCCCCGACGAACTACGATTGGTTTGAAAAATTGAGGTGTCAACTTTCTTTCTGTTTTATTGTTTTTCCGCACGATTGGTTAAATTGGGATGTCCGAATCTTCAACCCGACTTACACCAACACGATGGTGGCTAAGTCACATCGAAGAGGGGCAACTATAGACACCCCAATTTTTAATGACTTGTGCATCCCCGATGATGAAAAGAACGCAAAGTATACCTTGGAACAGTCAAATGGATCAAAGGAACCAAAACCCCAAACCCATTTGAACCGTAGGGCCCCATCTCCAGAACCATACGGCTTGAAAACCCATTTGCACCGCGTGGTGTTGTTATGTGCACCGTACGGTACACTATCAACACCGTACGACACTCCTTGTCCCATCAACGGGATTCCTGGGTTGCCTAGCAGCTCAGTTCGTTTGCGTGATACGGCAAGCCTACGCCAGTAGCCGGCCTTCTTTACGTACAAAAATCACCCACCCCTCTCCTATATAAATCAACACTGTCAAACGGTTTCAAGAGGCTGGAACAGATTTGGCAAGGAAGAAAGGTTGAATTCCTCCCGCACAAATTAGTCGAAAAATCCCATTGAAACCACTACTCTTTCAAAACTCCCGCTATTTTCAGATTCACCCACAGTTCAAAGCTCCGTCCTACAAAAACCCAAAGGCCCAGTGTCCATTTCTGTAATCAATTGATCCAGTCCATCCAGTTCTGTTTCAAGGTATAAAAATCTGTGCTTGAATTGCAATAATCTTCTGAGGGGAGTTTCCATCGGGCTTGAGGAGGGCTCCGTAGCTCTTCCTTGAGTCCAAACGGAGACGTTTCAATAAGGCTTGAGCCTATCGGGTACGTATCGCGTGACATTGTCCATTGTCGCGAGATGCCGTCCCTAAAAACGAGGTACATTCATTTGTTAAAATCATTTTCTAAACCTGTTTTGATCAATAAATAGTGTGGTTTTTGTATCAAAAGCAGAGATTGGTTTCAACCGAACAAAATGAGAATTTTTGGAATTTACAACGCACGGAGGCACCATACGACACACCGTGCGGTGTGATTTTGTACACCGTACAATGTCACTGGAAAAATATTTTGCATGCTTTGTTTTCTGAAACCCGATACTCTGTTTTTTGGGAAAAACCAGTGGGGTTAAATTACAGTTAACCCCCTTTACTTTCTATTTTTACACTTACACCCCCCCCCTTGGTTGATTTTCTCACATTTATATACTTGATTGCATATTACGTGATTTGTTATCATTATTTGTTTTCTTTAAGCATGTTATTTCTTGATATATTGTTTATGTGAAATAAAGTTTCAATAAAATATTTTCAGAAAAATCCCACAAAGATTTAGTAGAGACCGGAAAATTTCGGGCACGCGGGGTGCATTTTTGAAACAAAACCTTCCTCGCGGGTAACCAGGCTCCCGAACCCAAATCTCTATTTTTCGCAGATCAAACCATTTTTCAGCGACACAAGAGTCATTACTTTTTCTAAACGGTTTCTCGGGTACCTAACATTTTCCGAAAATTAAACCCCGGGTGGCGACTCTAAATTTTCCTTTTTCCCAGATCGCCCTTTTTCAACTCCAAAATGTGGCCCCGACGTCCACACTACTCTTTCTAATAGCATTTAAGGAAAAAATTAGCATATGCCTATAAATAAAACAACAAGGCTGCTGGAGCCACAATGCCCCTCCCATTATGGCCTACGATAATCCGAAAATTAAAAAAAAAAACTAGGGTCTTTCTAACCCCATCCATTGTGACTCAAGAACTATGTGACATTGTGACTCACTCAAGAACTATGTGAACTTAAATTTGATGAATCATTCCAACTTAATGTACAACAGGAGTTTTCATTGAGGTGTTTCATGTTGGTTGACACTTGACGCACAACATTGACTAGAACCCCAACCAAATTAGACCAAACAAAGCCTATCATCCCCCTTTAATAGTCACCTTCTATTTTCCTAACAAGAAGCGGAACAATGCATTCACCCAACACCATATTGGAGAAAGGAAAGAAAATAAAAAAATTCCCTCTTCAGTTGTTTGGTTCTTAGTTTAGGGAGAAAGGAAAAGAAAGACAAAGGAAAATTTGTTTAGAAGTTCTTTGTACAAAAAATTGTTGGAGAAAAGAGGGAGTAACTACCAAACTTTGAATCTAGAAAAACAAAAGCCCTTAAATTCATTACTGACTTTCTATTTTGCTCTTGAAGCCAAACAAGGGAAAAACATTTTCCCACTAGTTTCTTTTCATTTTCTTCCAACACCTCACACCAAGGGTTCTCGGCATTCCATTCTAAGAGAATTCAATGATATGACCACACAAATTATCATAATACAATCGAAAGGTTCGAGAAACCATAAAAAGTTGTTGCCTCGATGCCAAGTGATCATTTTCAAAAACAATTTACAAGAGCCAATGATCCTTCTTTGAATTGCCTAACAACAGCCCCGAATAAAAAATGGAGGTAGGGTCTAAGTTGAAACTACTATTGCCAGGCTATAACTGGTTATAATCTAACCTTCTTTCAACTTTAGCCAATATTGGACAAAGACAAATCTCAAGATGGTAAGTTACTAGATTATCGACGACATCCAAATTGGACATGTTTCTTCAGACCAATAACTCTTTCGGCTGAATAGAAGAAAAACAACCATGATCCAGTACATGAACATTGTATTTCGTTATTGCAAACTAGACAAGTCAAGGGTCAAAGAGAACAAATATGAAATAACTACTAAATGCTTCAAATGTCAACTAGCAAGACCATTGTTCTTATCCCTTGCAACTGAAAAGGAATTTTCCCACATTATCAAAGCAATGCCAATACTACCAGAATCAGCTCATCCATATCATTTCTATCCATGGTGTGAACGTGAATTTGAGGTTGGCTGGCTCACAATTTTTTACTAAACTACCAGAACTGCCAAGAATGAACCCCCCATAAAAAGGCTACAACAAAAGGTAATAGAAAAGGTAATTGTTCTTGAATCAATAATAAAAAAAATTGAGACACGGCCCAGACTCCTACGCAGAGGTAATGCTGTGTTGCTGGTTGTGGGATCGGCCAACCCCATGGTAGGGAAATATCCCCTACAGCTATATTGAAATAATTCCTAAGTTCACAAATGAACCCATTAAGATTTTGTTTTGAACACAATAGATTATTTCCCTATACAAAATTGGTGATGGAGTTTTCACAAAACAAGATTCCTACGAATCGGCATCTACACAAAACAAGATCCGTACGAATCCCATCTAAGTGATAATGTTTCGATAGAGAGAGAGAGAGAGAGAGAGAGAGAGAGATTCCACATACCACCTGTCTCTGCTATGGAGTTTTCACGCTAATGAAGAGATAGCTAGTACACTTTGCTAGGGGAGTGCCTTCTGAAGTTCAAAACTTTGTGTTGTTCACAAGCTGCATCAAACACAGTACAATATTGGATCAAAATTTCTACAAATTGAAACATGTTGCTCCATTCATACATGAACAATTGAAATTATCACCAAATTTCCGTTTTTCAAATTTGAATCGAAGCAAAATTTTCAATACTGGATATTTGAATTATAGTTTTGCAGTAGCTTCCAGCACCATCTTTCTAGGGTTTCGAACGCAATGCTGATACACACGTACGTAGAGGGTTCGAATATATACCTTAGAGAGGTTAGTCGGAGAGTTTCGTGCTCAATCATGGTGGAGATGTTGATCGTGGTGGAGATGTTGATCGATGGTGGTGATGGCACCGGTACTACTGCGGACAGTGGTGATGGCGGTGAGTGGAGGTGCGGGATTATTGATGGAGAAAGAGTGGGGTAATGGCTGATGGTGGTGATGGTGGTGTGTGTCAGTCTGTGGGCGGTGATGGCGGTGTGTGGAGGAGAGAGGACGATGGTAGATGGCAGTGATGGCGGTGTTTGGAGGAGAGAGGAGGAGAGAGGATGATGCTAGATGGCGGTGATGGCGCAGACAATGAAGAGAGGGGAGAGGCGGGGTATGGAGCAGACAACGAAGGTTTTGATTTTTTTGGTTTTAGGGTTTAGATTAATAGGAGGGGTAGTTTGGGTATTAATTTAATGTTAGGAAGGGAGAGGGGTATAGAGGGGTAGATTGGGATTTTTTTTGAAATTTGTTGTTTGCATTTAGTCAAAAATAGGTTAAAAGGTAGCAATTTTCAAAATGAGTTTTTAGTGGGTTGAATTTAGCCATTCCTCGGTTGCGAATAGAATTGGCCTAGTCAAAAATGGGTTAAAAGGTAGCAATTTTCAAAATGAGTTTTTAGTGGGTTGAATTTAGCCATTCTTCGGTTGCGAATAGAATTGGCCTAATGTAATGTGTGAAGTTTTTAGTGGGTTGTATGACGTAAATAAAAGGTTGCAAATAGAATCCCCAGATTGAATGGTAAGTGATCGTGTCGTGCCGAGTCAAAAATATATTTATAATAACTAAGAATTAACTACTACTCCAGAGAATAGTGGTCAAGTCCGAGTATCGATCCACGGAGACAGATTGGCTAAGTTACAATAGCTTCGATTAATTTCTAGTTTAATTCGTGAAAGAAATTGATCGATTGGTGTTGTGAATTACTAAATTAAAACAAGCAGTAATGAAATTAATGGAGAGGAGATCTAGGGTTTCAAATCCACCCCGACCACGTAACAAAACTATGCATAGGTAAGGGCCACTATTCGAATGACAATTGTCAAGAAAATATTTGTGATTGTTAAAAGGCATAAACTATCCCACGGCACGGACTGTCTCACTGGCATGGTGTCACTCCGCCCAACGGCACGATCCGTCTCACGAGCATAGCCTATCTCAGAACTCCAAGCACAATATTGAAAACAATTGCATAACTTGTATACAAAAACCGCGGGTATGAATACGAAACAGATTGAAAGCATTAAAATTCCTTCTGTACAATTGAAATCAAAAGAGTTCTAGTTATGCAATCGATCCGAATAAATAAAACCAAACCCTACGCATAAATAAGTTACTTGGAGCGGGGCTTCATCTTCCCCCTAGATGGGTGGTTTAGCCGGACATGGAGCCTCTCTTCAACTTCTGACCCCATTATCCTTTTATAGTGCTCACAACTCTCTTAGAGTCCAAGTAAAAGAATAAGTTTAGGAAGTCCAATCTCAACCAAACTTCCCAAAAATCCCGTTCTTGTCTTCTGCAGCCCGCTTCCAGTCCAATTTCGACCTTCAAGATGTTGGAATTTGGAAAACTCATAAACAGGAAAGTTGTAGGAAATTGAATTTCCTTTCCGGTGCCGTAAACCTTGCCTCAATCGGACACTCAAGCTAAAAGATATGGTCAAAATACTGAAAGCTGTCCATATTCCTTTTCAATTCAGGATTGAATGATTTCCTTTCCAAATTGCAATTTATTTGGCTCATTGATCTCCAAATCCTACAAACACATTATACTAATTAATCCGCACCAAGTAACAATATAAATGGACCAGCAAGTATAAGTTAGAGGGCTTAATTGAGTACAATTAAGCACCTATCAGTAAGGAAACTGGACAGCACCTGATCTCTCCCTCCCCCACACCCTCTTTGATCGACGAGCAAGCCCTAGCCGCTTAGAGAGAAGCGGCTGCCGAAGCTACCAACGAAGAAGAGGAAGACGACGACTAGGGCTGTTGTTCCATTCGGTAATACCTCTCTCTCTCTCTCTCTCTCTCTCTCTCTCTCTCTCTCTCTCTCCTAAATGGAAAAGTAAAAAGGCATGATTTTCTGGAGGGATTTGAATCAAGCATCTAAGCTACTATACCAACTACCAAGATCTTTTTTTTTGTTTTTTTTAAAGTCGGAATTTTGATTTCAGCTCCAATTGGTTTTCTTCTTTCCCAATACTCGGGGTCTGGAATATATCCTACTGCGTTTTTATTGTAGTGCATGATGTGAATTTGGCATTTTACCTGTTATTTCGTTACTTGCTAAGATTTGAAAAGCCAGTACACGAGGTAAATGAGATATTGGGTTGGGTTTGTGTGAGGAGGTATCTTTTGGATATGGAAATGTATGTTAGAAATGCAAGTGCTTTTTCAATATTCATCTCATGTGATGTGAATTCCGCGAGACTCTCGCGGTGTTCTTCGAAGATCAAGGTTGTCCACTTCGAAAAAGTGGATAGCAAGTTTGATGCGTAATATGTTAAAGTATCGCAGCCTGTAATTGTGGATGGATTTTATATTTTGAACAACCTCCACTTATAAATGTTGAACTGTGACATAAGTTTCTCTTAGTTTAATTTTTAAGAAAGCTTACATCAGATCAAATTGACGACTTTGTGTTTTTAGCTATATCCTGGTTGTTTTTTCACTGTCCTCATTATCGTGCTATTTTTCATTTTTTATTTAATGTAAGCCCGAGATGGGTAGCATATTAACTGGTTGGTTAGATATATTTACTGAACTTCTGGGCTCTGTATACTTGACTGTTGATGATTCTTTTGGACTTTAGAAGGGAAAAGTTATCATGAGTTTAACCCCATGGAGCTATCCATTATCCATGTCTGTATTTCAATTCACAGAAAAATATTGATATAGAAGCGTCCTATGTTCTGAATAAGCATGGTATGGTGCTCCCACGGACAGGTCAGAATTTGATCGGTACATGTCAAACATGTAGTAAAAATCATCACTTGTTCTCCTTGGAACCAGTCTTATCACTTTTGGCCAATGATGTTTGTCGGTGTTTTGTCTAATTTTCTTCCACATGCCATCTTCGTAAGAGATGGATGCTGACCTGGTATGTCTGAGGTGGACCAATTAGAAGATAAACTTTTTAGAAGACACTTGAGCTTGATGTTCATGGTAGACTTACAATGGGAAAGAAGTCTCGACTCTCGGCAGTAGTTTATTTTCAATTAATTTCTTTCTAAATTAGTCATTTGATGCTTGTTTCATGTATATAACTTCATCTGCCGATATAAATATTTCATAATTATTACACAATAATCCTTTGCCCTTGTACAATTCTCTGGAAGAAATTATGGTATATGTGGTGCTTCGCTGCAAGGTTTGAGTTACAAGCAGCTGTCTAAATGTTGGGAAAAGGTAGGAAAGTTGTTGGTAGTGGCGAAGTGATGGCGGCACATTATGCTTTTGGGCTTGTCGAAGATGATATTATTATAAAACACAGGCTTCTCACCCGCACAACGACTACAAGGAGTGAACCTCCCGCTAAAGAAGCTTCAGAAGAAATTCACCTCTTTTGCTCTTGAGATTGAGAAGGATGTAGAAAACTACAATGACTGCGAAAGACTTGCCAAAGCCTTCTTACAGGAGTTGACAACTTTTGAGCTTTCGCTCCTTATGAGCAAAGCAGTTATAGATGCAAATCTAAGAGAGAAGGAGAACTTTAACGAGTTGAAAGATGAGATAAACCGATAGATTATTCAGGCACAAGCTGACATAGAGGATCTGAAGAAACAACTAGAGGAGAGCAAGATTGAAAGGCAGCACAAAAAAGAGTGTGAGGCAATCAGGAGGTTAATTGGGATGCAACCTCCAAGATCAGAGACACGGAAGGTTATAACAGACCTTGAGAAAAAGATTGCAATGTTGGAGGCCGAGAATACCGCTGGTTCAAGGACGCTGGAGCTTCGCAAGAAACAATTTGCTCTCCTGTTACATGTGGTATGTAGCAAAACAATTTCTACTCAAGAAGTCCTTAATTTTTATTTTTATTTTTATTTTAGTTCAATTTTTTCCTCTTCTAGTCTTCTTGTTTCTCCTTCAGAAATTTTGGTTCTGTTGGTTTTGATTGCATACTAATAGGACTAGTGAGTTATATTTAGCTTTCCTCCACATGTTTCCAACATATCCCATTTGTTTGCATTCAGTATAGCTTGAAACTTTCTATCATGTATCCCAAGCTGTTAAATCTAGTGCAAATTCATTTCTTGTATGTTCTATTGCTGGATTGAGAGGTTTTGGGACGTCAGTTTCTGATGATTCAGTTTTGTGATGTTTTTTCCTTACCTATTTAGCATCACTGCAGCTCGAATTTGTTGGATACTTGGATTGTATTGAATAAACTCATGATAATTGTTGCTCTTTTGGATCATTGTAAAAGTATTTTTAGGTGACATCATTGAGGCGGTTGATGTAGGATGACTAGGGATAAATATCTGTTAGCCGCTATAGTGTGTTGGAGGACCGGATATGATTGGATTGTGGCTAAAGAAGGAACTATTAATGAGTTCAATAGCTAGATGCCTGTAGTGGATCTAATAACTAGGGCGAAATATTTTTTACCTCCTTGTTGTGCAACCCTAGACCATTTCAGCTCTCTCACTTTGAATGTGGTTGGATCAACCGAATGTGGTTTGAACCGAAGTGCTATCATCGAGAATTCTGTCCAAATTGGCCGAAATGAGAGCTACAATTCAAATTCAAGTTTTAGCACAAACGTATACTCTTGCCCCTGTCTTCCTCCTCTGAAAAACCCTAACACTTTGGAAACCCTAACTTACAAAGTAGCGGCAACAGTGCCATCTTCTCTTCAGCAACAGCTGCCACCCCCTCTCTGGACACCGCTGTCATCCACTCTCCCCTTCCCCACACTGCTGCCTCTCCAGCCACCGTTTTGATCTCCTCTCCTCTCTCCAATCACCGTTGCGACCCTGTGGACGCTTCATCTTACATCTTCAGATTTGTGGTTAAATTTTAGTGTTGACTGGTCGTGCTGCTACAACTTCAATCTATATGACTCCTTAGAGCAATCGTACTTTTGTCTCACTGAAAAATCAATTAATGAGAACCATTGGGTTTTGTTTTGGATAAGGAATGAGAACCGTTGGGCTTTGACTTCTAATTGTACTATCATACCGAAATTGGTAAATATTGCCCTTTCCCGTCTTTTATTAGTGGGAGCCCCGTGCATTTAGTTGCCAATAATCTGCACAATTAGCTTAAATAATTAAAGTGTGTTGACTTACTCCAATGAGTTCATTGTCTTACTCAAGTGAGTGTGAGTCCACTGTATGTGTGTGTAGACAAAGATGTGTAAAGAATGATTAGGTTTTGTGAAAGTGTACATCTGTCTTTTTACAATTTGCGGTTGCAGAGTTAGGGTTTTGCACTTTAATACCACACCGCTTGAGGGTGATTTCTTATATCCAGGAGCCAAGGAGGCGAGGTTTCTATAGGGAGGAAGAATATTTTGCCTATATTTCTGTTTTCATGGGAATGTATATTAGTATTCTCATTTTTTTTGTTGTCTAGACCCCGATTTTAAACAGTCATGTATTGGCGATTCTAAGTTACCTAGGGATGTAGACGGGTTTTGGGGCATTCCTCCCTTTGATTGCCCTCATCTTTGTCTCTAGCTTTATTAAATTTCCTTTTCATTCATTTGTCTCTATCTTTCACCCTACCTTGTTGTTGTAACTAGTGGCCTTTGGAGAATGTTTTCTTTATTGTCTTTGCAGTTGTAATTTGGCTATAGAAATATCACATTATGGTTTTTTCGGCATCAAAACAATGATAATGTGCTCCATTATGTCAGTAGCATTTGTTCTCGTTCCAAATGATGTTATTTATTTAGTTTCGTAGATTATCGTGCTTGTAGACAAAGAAATACATCATTCTTGTTTTTGTTTTTGCCATCAATTATTTTCTTCTCAATGTTGTCATCCTTAAACTGATGTGCTGTTGGCTGTGGTAATGATCCTCATTCCTTGTCACCATATGGCCTATTTTCTTCTTGCAATGAAAAGCAGGTTTTGTGGTGTTAACCAAATGTGTAATTTTACCCCTTTCTGCAGGTGGATGAGCTGCAGAACACCATAGAGGAAGAGCAGAAGAGTTTGATTGAGGAGATGAGAATAGCACTTGATGACCAGAAGAATTGTGTGGAGGATGCAAATGGGGGTTCTGAAGCCATGGCCGATGATTAGCGAAGACTATTGCAACTCACTCTTAAACATGTAAGGTGGTTGTTGATCTTAATTCTTGGATTACTGATTTGTATCTTAGTACGATGAAGTTTTGTATCCTATGATGTTAATTTTCTCCACTTGCGATCCCCGGTTATGGGAATAGTTTGGAATGTTTTTATTTTTAATTTTTTTCCCTTGCACATCTCGGAAACTGCCTTTGTGCTTGCAGGGATAAGACAACGTACATCAACCCATCCTCAGACTCTCCGTATGCGGGAGCTCTGTGCACTGGGTATGCAAGGCCGGCACAACCCTAAGGCCCAAGAGGGAGTTCTGACGTTGAGGGTAAAGGTCTAGGGGTTTGAATGGTGTAAACTTGGTGGGTGTGGAGAACACCACACCAGGATTCAATAGCTTGCTATAGATCGGGGTGCCTGTTGTTGCTGCACTGAGAGGAGTGTCGCGTACTTCAGATCCCAGGTCTGAGTACAGTTGAGGAGTGAATAGTTGTGCCAGCTGCTTCTTCCTTACTTCATTTGAGTTGATCACTTTGTGATTAGGGTAGTCTTCTTCCTCCATCGTAGATGAATCTGACAAAAACTTAGGGTTTTACCAGAGAGCGAGAAGATCGCCCAAATCGCCTTAGAGAGAGAAGCTAACCCATCTCTTCCAGCATCCTTTTCCACTGATTTAACTCTTCCCCTTTCTTTCCCCTTTCTTTTCTTCTCTCACTAATAAGGGAGAGGAATCCCCTTTCTTCTCCTTTCTTCTCTCACCATCCAACGGGCTGTAAACAAAAGAATTGTACGTGGACTTATCATTTCCCATAATTATTACGTGGAGATCTAATTATGTCGTTTAGTTAAGTTGCAGATATATCTAAACCAGAAAAGAAACAGTGGAATTAAAAAGGAAGTGTAGACGTACTTTGTTAATTTGTAGTAATTACAAATATAGATAGCTATGTAAGTAATTTACCAAAATTGCAGTAAGATACTTTTATATATAGGATAATTTTAACAAATTAATCTGAACCATTAAAAACACTTTTGGCTAGAATTTTCTTGACTAGATTTTCAACAAGAAAAACCTAGATGACTTCCATGGATTTTTGGTCCATCAAAAAAAGTGGAAACATAAAATCTAGATATAAGGAAACAAACTGTCATTCAAGAAAAGGTAAGGACACAAGAAGATTACACACAAGAAGATTGCCCCATTAGCTTGGCTCATCACCACGTATTACTGTTATTGGGGGATAAAACTTTCCTTTCCCATGCATCCAATCATACCAATGGATCGAAAAAATTAACAAGTTACTACTACCAAATTAAGAAACTAGTTACTACCAATGGTAATATTACTAAAAGATCTTTATTTCCTTCCTCACAATGCAGGCATGACTCCCGTACGTGCTTATAAATATCTAACACCAAAACTTACATCCATATTATTCCTAACTCATTAAATTGAATATATTGGTCCAATACGACTACGCAGAACTATATCTATATATATAGTCTTCCATGGATCATCGGTGTCACGCTTGTCACTTCGAAAACCGGAACTTTGTCCTAATGCATAACTTCCCGAACCACTCATGTCTGGCTGTTCCTTCTGTCGGTGAACCACCACCACCACAACGTTACGATGTCTTCTTTCCCTCTACCTTCACCGCCGCCAGTACTGTTCCACCACAAAGACGGCGCCTCGAAACTACTTCACAACTGTTAAATACCATTAATAGTCGTTGCAGCAACAGCAGTAGTAGGAATGTCGAGTTTGTGCGTGGTGCGCGTTACTTACAAACCTTGTATGCTTATAATTACAACTATGCCCGTCATCATGGGCGTGAGATTTGGAAACAGCGTCAATTATGTCATCCCATCATCAACACAGCATCGTATGCCACAACTAGTGCAGCCCTAATGAACAAGAGGCTCAGATCAGTCAATGATGAAAATAAAATTTTAGCTATGATGAGTAGTACGAATGCTAATATTGCTGTATGTCCAAACAGCTTAAGGCCAAATCCAAGCACATTCACGAGATCTCAAGCCACCATTAATGTTGCCGAGTCGTTGTTGTCGGTGTGTTGTATGAACATGCCGGCCGGTAGTAAGCGTAAAAGGGATAGTGATGAATCTGATGATATGGATCGGATTGAGATATTAATGAAGGAGTCGACAGACATTGACTTGGAACTCAAGCTTTGATATTGCTTGCAAGCTTCTATCCCTAACCCTATCCCATGTGGCAACGTACGAGTATTTTGTTATGCTTTTTTTTTTTTTTTTTGGAAGTTATCAAACATCTTCGTTTATCTAAGATGTACAAGCTCTTTTACGTTATTGCAACAACTATTCTTCGAGGTTTTTTGGAATTCGCTAATATTTATTCTTGTAGTGTAAAATAGTTAAAGACACGACGATTTTAACAAGCACAATCGATCTAGAAACACAAACAACAAAGATAAATGAAAGCAAGGAAAGCAAGAAACAATCACATCAGAACACAAGATTTGCATGGCTTGTCGTGCACCTACTCCACGGGGAAAGGGACAAATCAATCCACTATATTCGAGAAGGACTAAATTCTTCAATCTCCTCTCATTGTGTCTCACTGGGTTTCACACTCCAAAACAAGCTTATGGCTTTGTTCGTTTGGCATCTTTGGCCGTATTTTGAACTCATTTTTGAAAAGTATGTTCGGTCCCAGTTTTGCGCAAAGAGAGAGAGAGAGAGAGAGAGAGAGAGAGAATTGTTGTAATTGGGTTTTGGAGTGCGGGGCCCACTGGCCCAGTTTTGCAGAGAGAGAGAGCAATGCATTGTACTTTGGAGTGTGGGGCCCACTGGCCCAGTTTTGCACATAGAGAGAGAGGAGGACTGGTTGGGTTTTGCCGGTCAAAACTCAAAAGTATACGTATGGAGAGAGGAAAACTCAGTTTTTAAAAAGAGGAGGAAAAGTCAGATTTGTTAATAGTGTTTCAAGGCCTATTTTTGAAAAGCATTCAAAAGCCTCTCCGAACACAGCCTATAAAACCATAAAACTGAACAAAATGCGTTTATATAGTACTGTCTCTCTGCACAATCATTCAGACAAACTTGATCACAGTCTTGACCGACTTGATCACGATCTGAACCTCTTTTACAAAACATCAGATTCTTGATCACCGTTATCAATCTAGTCCGGACGGAAGTTACAGAAACCTTCCCTTTCGCTGGAATTGAAGCCACACAACATTTCTCGACAAGTGTGAGGCTGTGAGCTCTCTCCTTTCTCTCTCTCTCACATGTGTCTTGATGACATGGCATACGTCGTGCTCTCTCGGTCTTTTTTTCTTTTCTTTCTTCTAGTGTTGTCGCTATATATGTACCTCTTATTTGAAGTTTAATTACTTCGATGTACCAATAATGATATCAACAATATTTTAATAACTCGGGTGGTTGGACTAACTTACACACACCTTAATTAATTTTGGAAACTCGATCTTACTGTCCACTAGCAGGAGCCCAATTAAAATCAGCCCAAAACGCCATATAAGACACCCCAAAGAATTTGCTAGCACATGGAAGTTTCAAAAGAGAGAGTAAATCCATCTTAGCATAGGCTTTCTACACTAAGCAATCCCTCGAGCTTACAAATGGTATGAAATTATGAATGAATAATTTCGTTTTAATTTGCTGATAAGGCCTTGTTGGTAAGTTAATCTTCCATTAAAAGCAAACAAACCAAATACAAGAACCACAAAAACCTAACCAAGCCAAGAAACATCTAGCTAGCTAACTGGAAAACAAAGCATCAAGAGACAAAACATCCCACATTACATGGAGTGAAAAGGCTCCAGGTACGAGCTAACAATCTATTATTAGCGTTGTCCTCCAGATTCCTCCAAGAGCATAAGCAAGCCCGAACTTCATCCACAATCAGACCATTTTCTCTATTGACACTCCCTTGTTTGTCTTTATTTACAAAGTGCAAGAATAATTTTACCTAATAGAGACAAAAAAAAAAAAAAAAATAGAGTGTCAATAGAGAAAAAGGGAGTGCCAATATCACTTTTATTTTTAAATAAGTTTAAAAGAATTGGATCGGATTCAGATTATTTTGTAATCGGATCGGATTTGATTTAAATCGATATATGGACAGACATATTATATTATTTGGACACACTTTTTTAAGGGATAGGATCCTCTCCATTTACTCGTACGATGTTCAGTGACTTCGTGGGTTCTTACGTGGTCTACTTCAATGATTTAAACGGTTCACTTTTCAAAACTTGTCGAGAACATTATTTATTCAAAAAATAATGTTCATTGGATACCGATAGATTTATTTTTAGAGCATATTTATCTTCAGAAAATTAGTTTTGATTCATTGGAAATCTTATTTTTAAATATTAATATGTTTCGAAAACATATTTATTGATATCTAGTCAACATGTTTTTTTGATGCAATTAGTGTTCTCGATGAGATCTAAAAAATAATTTAATTTAGGCGGTGGTGATAGAGGTTGCTGGTGGTGGTGGTGGACCTGAAGAGTCACTATGAGCCCGTTCCATAATAATGTTTTTTTGGGGGTTGATGTATTGTGAGAGTACATGGCTCAGAGAGTGAAAAAAACAAAGACAATTTGCAAAATGGGCTCTAAGGTTTGTAGTGTAGGAGGAAGGAAGATAAAGGTACATGTAATGTACGGAGAAGGAGGGAGAAAGTTTAGGGGATGAAATGGTCATTACACTTGTTAGTGGCGGTGGTGATGGACTTTGGTGGAGGTGGTGGATCTGACTGGTCACTAAAGTTTGTAGTGTAGGAGGAAGGAAGAGGAAGAAGATGAAGGTTGTACTGTAGGGAGGAGGGAGAAAGGTTAAGAATGAAATGATCATTACTTACCTTCCCTAAGGTTTTTAATAAATACAGAGACCTTTATACATTCTGAAATTTTACTATCCTCCCTTACTTTTCAAACTAGTTCCTAGATTCTCACCTCCCGTCACTTTAAGGCTAACGGTGTTAACTTTTTGGATGAAATGACTGAAGTACCCTTAGTATATATACTCCACCCTAAAAATTGTTTTTTGTAAATATATAGATAAAAAAAAATTTCAAAATTGTTATTTCATTTAAAAAAACAGTATCGATAGAGATTTTTTTTCTTTCAAAATAGCTACTTTTGAAATTTTTTGTTGAAAATCGATTTTTGAATCGAAAAATAACTATTTTAAAAAACCGTTATTTCAAAAAAATAATCAAACTAATCAAACTAGTTTTTGGAAAACCGTTATTTCAAAAAAACTATTTAAAAAAAACTTTTTTTTCAGAATTAGTTTTTTCCCCTTCAAAAAACTATTTTCAACAAAAAAAAAATTCAAAAGTTAGTTTTTTTGAAAAAAATTCTCTTCGTTACTTTTTGTTTAAAAACTATTTTTTTAAAATTAAAATGGTTGAATTTTTCTGAAAAACGTTTTTAGCTCTATTTAAAAAAAACAAATTTTTAGGGTGGAGTATTATGTTAAGGGTACTTCAGTCATATCACCCAAAAAGTTAACACAGTTAACCTTAAAGTGATGGGAAAGGGGAATTTGAGTATTAGTTTGAAAAGTTAGGGAAAACAATGGCTGTGTTCGGAATGCTTTTCAAAAATGGGGCCTTAAAACACTTTCCAAAACAATGTTTATGACGTGAAGTTCTGAGGCCCCCCCACTTTTTGGAAGTTCTGAGGGTCCAAAACGTCAACCGGTCCAATCCCTACCCACGTACAAGTTTGACTGCAAAACCCAACAAGTGGGCCCCCCACTTTTCCTCCTCTCTCTGTGCAAAACCCAGCTGTGGGCCCTAGTCCAAAACCCAATTACCTAGGGATGGGCATGGGGACGGATCGGGGCCGGAGACTACTATCTCCACCCCCAATCCCCAAACCCCTTACTCATATCCATCCCCTATCCAATCTCCAACGGGGATTTATTTTTATCCTCCATCCCCGCTCCAAACGGGGAACGGGGATCCCCACGGGGATTTCGGGGATCCAATCATTTTCCCTAGAGTAATAAGTAAATAGTTATAGAGGCCCAATTACAAATCATTTTCCCTAAAATCAAGTGTGAATTTCGAACAAAATAACAGGCAGCCCAACATATAACATTGTGAATTCCGAACTCCCACCAGTTGGAAAACATCATTAGAAGGCCATGTTTTCCATTATGTTTACATTCTCAAAACCCTCCAAATTTTTTAAAATGAGATGTTCGCGAAGATGGAAACTAAATGGGCCACATCTATTGATATGTAATTTGACTTGTTTCAATTGGCTTTTACTTGATGGAATTAATTAGTTCCAGTCACAGGAAAATATATACCTAAGCGAAGAAAAAAAACCAAAAATCATTAGAAAAACATGTTTCTAATGATTGGGAAATACATGTCACGCTAAAACTCATTCCACTTGCTAAAGCCATATATTTGAAGAAAATTCAGTGAGACCCCAAAGTTTCATAATTCATAAATAGACCCTTATATTTCGGGGATTCGGGGACGGGGCGGAGCGGGGCGGGGACGGAGCGGGGAACGGATTCGGAGCGGATTCGGGGCGGGGACATTCCTATCTCCACCCCCTATCCAATCCCCAAACATTTTCAAAAAAAATCTCCATATCCTATCCAATCTCCAAACAGATCTCCATATTGCCGATCCGTTCGGATCGGGGATCGGATCGGATTCGGACGGGGCGGATGAAATGCCCAACCCTACAATTACCCAGCTGTGGACCCCAATCCAAAACCCAATTACCCAGCTGGAATGGGACCCACGTACTACTGCTGCTACAGGAGTTTGCATCCGATCACAAACTTCTTTTTGAGAACAAAAAAATACTTTTTCAATTCCAATCCGAACACAGCCAATAGTTTTCCGAAGGTATAGGGAAAGTGTTTGTATTTGTTAAAAATCCAGGGGAGATAAGTGAAATTTACCTTACATGTTTGTCTTAAATTGACATACTGTATTTTAATGTGTTGTACGAAAGAAAATACTCCAATTTGTTTGAGATGAGATGCAAATAAAATCAGCCATTTGTTTTCGACAGGCCAACCAACAGAGTTACTACTAGTAATATAGTAAAATCATTGAGCGTCAGAAGCACGCCACGAATTCACTTGTCGGGAAGTACTATCTAACCACTTTTGTTTTTTATTTTATTTTTTTGTGAAGAGACAGTAACCACTCTGTTTTGCTACTGCGTCTCTCTCACTGGGATTACCAAATCCCAAATTCCACCCCAATGAAAAATCTCCAACGCTTCCTATAAGGTTAGTCTGTCGATGCTGTGCTATTATTATTATTGTCTCTCAATTGCCTTGATCAATTCAAGATTGTCCCCTTCTGAAGTATGTATTTCTGGGTTTTGTTTTCCCGATTATATCCAATCATTTCTTATCCGTAATTGTATTTACCTGGATATCTTTGTCTGTGCTGTATAGGTATGTTTTCCCAGTCCTTTCCGACCCTTTGTATTGTATCTACTGTATTTGGCTTGATTTTGTGAATTCAAATTTCACAGAGTTGTTGGAAATCTTACTTTACTTTACTTTACTTTTTTTTTTTTTTTGAATTTTGTAAAATAAAATATTTGTATACACATGGTTGGCTCCGAAATGTATCAATCCCTTTGGGCAGGTTGTCCCGGATTTAATTGGGATCTGTGCCAGTGGGCGGTGTGAATGTGTGATTGGCCCTCGGATTAGTTGATGTGCAAGTAAGCTGGCCTGAACATGTGAATTGTTATGAAAAATGAAGTATTTGTGTATGTCAATTTGTTTAGACCTTACTTCATATCACAATTCATCTGCTTTGAGTTGAATTCGGGGGTAAGAATCAGGGGCTTGAGGCTTGAGCATCTTTTTTGCTGAAGATTGCATGGAAAAGATTTTGTATCAGTGTCTGATCACCATGTTTGCTCAATTAGTGATATTCCATCGTTTGATCTTCAGATGTGTATTTTCTTTTCTTTTTGGTTTTTAAACTTTTTTTTTTATTGGTTTTCCTTCCTTGTTGGAACATGATCCTCACCAGTTCCTGTTCAAGGCAGTTGTAGATCCTTCCAGGGCTCACTTTGATGATCGAAAAACCATTCGCTTATTAGAAATCTCACACAAAATCAAACATGCCAAAAACCATGTTCTTCGGGGATCGATTCGCATGCTGTTAAAAAATAAGTTCCGATTCAGTGTACCAAATTTTATGTTTTTAATGGAATGTATTCTGAAAACAATCAGTGTTGTCCTTCATAATTTACTCTCCACTTGACAACAAGCTGTCTGCTATATTTTGATTGCCTGCAAGGAGACACCTTTTTTTTTTTTTTTTTTTGATAACCGAGGAACAGCCCTACAATAGGCCACTAATTGGACCCACTGCACGACCCAAATCTCGGAGGGAGCTGGCGCAACCCACACCAGTCACGGCCCCCCGCTTAGCACAGGGAGCTGGCGCAACCCACACCACTCACCCAAAGGGACTACCCCTAAAGTCAGGCACTCGCCCTAACCACTGGGGTAACCCCTGGGTGTGTCCTTTTTTATCTTTTATGATTAACCTATGTAAATTGAAGTCTGTATAAGAGCTGATAAGAATTTTGTGTCTTATTCACCCTCCAATTGAGGCTTCTTCTGTTGGGGATTTAAACTTTTTGGTAACTTAGCATCAATACCATGTCATCTTAAAAGGTAGTAGTCTACTCGTCCTGCCTTTTAGATTCTGTCAGTAAGAAAGGAACTATTTCTTCTATATGCTGTTCTTGCTGAATAATTTTTTGTTGCAGTTGATACAAACGTTTATCTGGATTATATATTGTGTTTATTATATCGATGATGTTGTTAAATATTTTGTGCGCACTTGTAAAACTAGTCTGTCAATCACTTGTACTATGCTAAACTTTAAAGTGCCTTGAACTTCTGTTCAAACTGGAATATCATAACTCAGTGGCTTGTAGTGTGATAGATAGTTTTGTTCTGCCAAACTTCTATGACCTGAAGATGAGTTATCATGATCAGTCTTTTTTGGCTTAGCCTTTAATTGGGTCTTTTTTATGGTGTGGTCTTTGAACTTTGGAGTATTTGGATGCAGATTGAACCGGATCATTGAAATAGAGATTTGCATTGGTTGGTCTTGAGAGACCTCGTAGATACCAAAATGTCAAGTGGCGGAAACACACATTGGTGTCATCAATGCAGGCAGCCAGTTCAGCTTCGCGGTCATAACTTGGTTTGCCCTTATTGCAATGGAGGCTTTGTGCAAGAACTTGATGAAGTGGAGGACTCAGAACGACAAGATTCATTGGGAATTCATTCGGAAGATGATTCTGATTTTGGTTTTATGGATCCATTCTCTGACCCGAGATTGGGAGTCATGGGTAATGTTGCAGCTATTATGAGGCAGAGAATGGCAGGACGAGACCCTAACTTCCACATTAGGGCAAGATCTGGTGGGGATCCTGAACGCAGTACGGCTTTTGGGTCCGCTCCATGGTTGATATTCCATCATGGACAAGTCCCTGTCAGGATCTCCAATACTGATGCATTTGACTTCTTTTTTAATGGAAGTCCGAGAACTGGGCAATGGCAAGCTAATACGGTTGATCATTTCACCGGACCAGGATTGGAAGAACTGATCGAACAGCTAACTCTAAATGATAGGCAGGGTCCGCCTCCAGCAACTCGTTCGTCAATTGAGGCTATGCCCACCGTTAAGATCATTCAGAGTCATCTCAACACTGATTCGCATTGCCCAGTTTGTAAAGAAGAATTTGAGTTGGGATGTGAAGCAAAGCAGATGCCATGTATGCATATCTATCATTCCGAATGTATTGTTCCTTGGTTGGTTCAGCACAACTCGTGCCCTGTCTGCCGCTTTGAGCTGCCTCCACTTGGTTCTGGTAGTGCTCATGGTAATAGAAGGTCAAGTGGTGGTAGTACTAGAAGCAGCAGCACTGGTAGTAGCAGTAGCAGTAGCAGTTGGGAGAACAGTGGATCAAATCAAGGGAGGAGGAATCTGCCGTCGAACAGTGGATCGAATCAAGGGAGGAGGAATCCGCCGTCATCTTTGTTCCCTTCTCGCTCTTCAAACCGAAGCGATTCTCATTATGTTGACAGGCGAGGAAGTGGCTCTGCAGCAACCTACGAAGAGAGCAACGTGATGACTTACTTTGGATGGCCTTTCCCCTACTAGTAAGATTCCTTCCCCTTTGTTTGTTGTGTGCCTTAGTTATGATATCAACTCCAGTTGGCAGTTGGACTTGGTAAATATGTCACTGGAGAGCATGTGGAAATGAAAATTGCTTTACGTTGGATTTCAGTTTTTTTGTTAAGAGGTATACAAAGTGTGTTACATGCTTTTTATCATTATTTCATATGCCGCTTCCCAGTTAAGGCTTTTCGGTCATTATATACCCCGAAAAAGTGTGGATGTATGACACGGATATTATTATCATTGTTTCATATGCCGCTTCCCAGGTAAGGCTCTTTGGTCATTATATACCCCGAATAAGTGTGGATGTATGACAGGGATATTATTTCTTGTTGGTTATCAAAATCACAGTTCATGGTTGTGGAAACTTTCGTTCTCTCAATCTGTTTCATCTCAAGGAAGCTGGGAAAGCCCCTAAAAGGAAAGTTCGTTGGGTGATGAAACTGAAATGGAAATCGTGTGTTACGTAGTAAGATCCATGAACCATGAGCAATGGAAATATGCTGATGGTTGTGGCAGTTTTTGGAGTACTGTATAAAGAAGCATCTTTGGTTTGCCATTGACAGCTCAGAAAAGATATGGTCAATCCCGGGAATGGGTGTTGGTTTAAGTTTTCGTATTGAAGCACGATGGTAGCATTTTATAGCCTTCTTACAATGATGCATTAGTGCAGAAGCATGCACACGAGCACAAATATGCGCTCGTGTGTGGGGGGAGAGAGAGTAGGCGGATCTGGTTACCTGTACCAAAAAATACTTTGTACCTTTGTTCTCGTGCAACGGGAAACTTTTGTGCATTGGAACCGGAAGAAACTTTGTGCAATAATACGGCTGAAATTGCACGGGACCTAAGTTATAGCCACTTTTTCAGTACATAAGATTTGACCTATAAAGTTTTTTATGTTGTATGGATCAGTCGAATATCGTTAAAGGCTCGATCAAAATAGTCAGTTTTTTCCGGCAAATTAAGGGAACAAAAATCGATAGAGTCTTTATGGATATCTAAACGAGTTGATTTTTTACAAGAACACTTAAAAACATGTTTTAAACAAATTGAATGATTCTAATCATTTACGTGGTACTCTAAATTGGTCACACACGGATGGTGTAAATCAAAGTGTTGTACCCATAACATTAGCCTTTGTTTTGAGGCATCCCACGGAATGGTGCTGTCCGGAGCCCCAAAACGTGATTTGAACAGTCACTTCATAGAGCTGGATTAGTAAAACAATCCTCGTAAAAAACCTCAAGTTGATCAAATACTGGTAACTTATTGGAGGAATTACATTTTCAAGCTTGTTTTTTTAGACATTGAGCCCTACACAAATATGTTTTCCGGTATCACAGTCTGATCGATTTGATTTTTATTGGAGTTCTTTTATGCATCAAGCTCTACAAAATAATTAATATAACCCCTTACCCCGATTTTAAAAATGATTGAATATGAAGTCTGCCGGGGAGTCAGCCGGTGAGGAATCCTCTCTCGGGTTGGCAGGTAGATAAATGCATCTATTTACACGGACCAATCAATCATTCATCGATCCAATCACATTTGAAATTCGAGACAATGCCCGTTTCATGGAAAAAGACGTCGATGACTGACGAAGACCTAAAAGAAGCTAATCTGTCACGCCTTAGCTTCAGGCCTATATAACATAACATAGTTACAACTGACAAACACAAAACACACCGTTAGACTCATAACCATGCTAATAAGATAATAGGTTGCCGACGACTGAGCAATGGCCAAAGGAACAGAGCATCGTGGAGCAAATCTAGATAGAGCGAGCTCTTTGGACGTGAACATGCAAAATCTATAGGAAGAATAACCACAATGGCACTTGCAAAATTACGATTAGAGAAGACAGATCTATAAAGGATACTACTGTAGCATCCATCTTTGTGGTGCACGAAACACAGTAGGGTCGCTTCAACTATCCTCAATAGCATGCAATTGTTTACGCTTGTGTGTTTTGTATATATGTTGGAGGTATGAACGCGTTGAATATCATCAAGATCCATGAACCTTAGTTTTTTCCTTCGAGCCCTGTTTTTTGTTTGACCAGCCATATGACGATCCCCTATCCTACCAACGCTATCCCTGGAGGTATTTTTCTTCTCAAGAGCATGTTTGAATTGCTCTTTTCGCATTTTCATTTTTGTAACCATTTTTTTCGGTTTTTTGTTTTTACTTTTAGAATTTTCAAAAATTGAGAAAGGAAGTTTTTTTTTTTTTTTTTTGAATGGCAGAAGGGAAGTTAGTTTGGTGCACTACTTTCATTGACAAATTCTATAATTCACTTCCACTATTTTTTGAAGGGGCCGGTTCCTCTCACACTTAAAAAAACACATAAAAAACACCTCACTTTTCCGGACCCCACTGTGATGTTCCGAACCGTCGATGTAACACCCCAATTTTTTGGAAACATTAAAATAAATTTAAAAGGCAATTTCACAAAAGATTCCATAGATCCATCATAAAACCGTACCGAAAGTGATTGTTATAGTTTTACAACCATATCGAATTAAATTTAAATTGTCAAAATATTACAATTTTCAATAAGACTTGAAGCTTTCAAAATGTAGTCGACTAAATTTGTTCAGAGCGACTAAGCATACGGAAACCAAGGCTCGTTGGCTTTCTCCTCCGCAGTGTTGAAATTTGTCGATTCATACGGCCCCTCAGCTCCGTCTTCATTACCTGGTGATAAATCACCGCGGTACAAGTACCCGTGAGCTTAAAAAGCCCAATAGGAATATCATATTCTACTTAACCTCACATCTCTAATAGATAAACATGCATAATAAACAAATAACATGAGATTATACAAATAGCATCACTGATTAATTGCTAGCCATTTACCTACGTGTCATCTAGGATTCTTTGCCATGAGATCCATCCTACCTTCCAACCTCTAGCATAGGGCAACTGGTGTGATTTGACTCCCCCTTGCTAAGATCCGGACAGAGAACCTGGGTTATATACCTGAGTACCACTTCCATGACCCCCAAGGCACGAGAAACAAGATTCACCGGGAGTGCGGCCCCACAACTCATCCCTGGGCTGCGACGCAAGCACAGTGCCACCCTTATAGCCCGACCATTCTTGAGAGTCAATCACCACCATGTCCTATCCAGGGTTTTGTATTCAAAACGTTCATCAGTCCGGGACCCACTCTGGTCATCCCCGGATCCACAACTCGTCAAATCAACAATATTTCCACGCATTTCCATTTTTTTTATTTCTTTTCAAAACACGTCTACAGATTACTCTTGAAACCATAAACCCACCCATAAACCAAATGTCCGTCTAAATGGATAACAAGAAGGCAACATCAAGTATAACAATAACAACATTGATGATAATTATTGAAATGACATTGACATAAATTAAAAGACAAGATGTAAACAATTATTACTATTATTATTACTATTTTTTTAACCGATAAATCCAGAACTTGAATCAAACTCACATATTGTAAATTGATACAGGGATCAAAATGCAGTCTTGCTATTTTATTCTTCTTTTCTTAACTAACATGCACTTCTATTAATTTGTAGAAACTTAAAAGCAATATAAAAGTTTAAAAAGAAGATGAGCTTAACTAATGTACAAACTAAAATGCTTTCAAGTTTCACGTTCCATTATTCCAGGAAACAACTACAAAATCATGCCTCTCATGGGATTTTATAACATGATCAGAGGAGCGGCCGAGGTGTCGAGCAGTCGTCCGGTTAGCAATGTATGTTCTTGGCCTTGTTCATTTTCTTTTCTTTTCAATATCTACTACGGTAAAACACGTACACACAATCTCATTAATCGACTATATAAAAATATCTTTAGGGAAGCGGATTTAACTATTGGGTTCTTGTTCCTATTCAACAAAATCACATTTAACCGCATCAAATGGTTCGGTAGGACGTAACCTACCTTTCTTCTGAAGATTAAGCTAAACCGGAGTGATTTGGATGGGTCTCGGTCGCGTCGAACGGACTGACTTGTTCTTCTTTCTTTTCCGTAGTTTTCTTCTTCTTTTTCTTTCTTCTCCCACCCAGCCACCTCTCGGTAAATAAACAAAAAAGAAGAAGAACAAGATGGTGGAGAATGTGATTCTCTCTCTTTCTCTTGCTTCTGCCGAAAAAATTAAGAAGGGGGAAAGGTAATAAAAAGGGGTGGTAGATTAAGCTCAAATCTCATGGGTAAAAAGGTGTGAGAATGAGGATTACAACCATGGGTTAGAGGAATGTGTTATGGGGGTGTGTTAAGCTCTAATTCGATGGGATAAAGGGATTGCCAAAAATGGTTGAACAAGAGTGATGGATAGGTGTGATGGAAATTTGAATTTAATGTGTATGGGTTTTGGGTTTAGTTGGGATGTTAATGGAGTTCAGGAAAAATAGTTAGGACACTAACTATACACTAACTATGTATATACTAAGCATAGTTATTATAGGAACGGAAAATTTTAAGTTAGGATCCTAGCTCAATAGTAACTAGCGAATAAATATAACGAATTAAAAATCAACATGTTGCTAATCGGAATAAAAGAGCGAAAATTTGGGTCATTACAGTAGATCTTGTTTAAATGAGTGAAATAAAAGGTCCTGCAAAATTTTAGCTAAATCGGATATTAGTGCTTGATCCAAACAGTTTTAAAACACTAGTTCCTGTCGCAGTTTTTGCAAAACTATTTGGAGCAAGAACTTACTGATATCCGATTGTGCTGAATTTTTGCAGGACCTCATATTTTACTCATTTAAACAAGATCAACGGTTCGAAACATCACAGTGGGCCCCAGAAGAGTGAGGTGTTTTTTATGTGCTTTTTAAGTGTGAGGGAACTGGCCCATTGAACTTTGTGAAAGTTGAAAAACCCCACTTTCCCACTTTTCCCAAAATTGGAAACTGGCTGCCAACTGTCCCATTACACGCGTGAACAGTGCTGGGAGCATCAATTCCAGGGATCAAACAATTCTCTCTCTCTCTCTCTCCACCAAAACCCTCATTCTCTCGGGTCCGGCTATGGTGCCCCAAAGTGGTATTGGGGCACTGGTGCCCCCGTTTTTTGTGAACCGTTAGATCTCCTAATTAGATCTCAACCATCAATCAATCAACCCTCTCTCTCTCCTATTACCGACTCAACCCGTTCCAAAATTTTTGAAAGCCCTAAATAATTTGGCGTCTCTCACCCTATGTACTTCTTCGTTGAACTTCAACCCTCTCAACTTTCTCTCTACAAACTCCTCAAATCGGAAACAAACCCACCAACGCCTCGGTCGTTGACCATAGCCGGACTCAATCGGAAACAAACCCACCGACGCCGACGCCTTTGGTGGCTGGGCGGATCAACTCGAGTTCTCTCTCCATTCCAACAAGTAACACCTTCCATCATGAAGTAACATACAATTTGATAATAACACAATTACTGGTAACTATCTTCATGTTTAATGGTAGAAATTACCATATGTTATGGTAAGTATGACCTTAACAAATTGAAAACATAGTAACTTCTTCCTTTCCAAAAGGTAAGTACTAATATAAACCATAGTATGTTCACATTAACATACGACTTGTTATGGTGGTAAAAAAGATTAGATGGTGTGGTATTTATAGCCTTATTCTATGGTAAGTATGACATTAATGACGGCTAAGTATACATTTATGTAACATAGTTAATGCACCATAATAAGGGTAGTTAGGAACATAACTACCAATATATTTAATGTCTCTTAGTTGTACTTCATTTGCATTATCCTGCATTTGAAACTTATTTATCTTTAATAATTTGTGAAACTAAATAATATACTGAGTGAGGTATTATGGATTAATAGTTAGTAGTTACTATTACATTAGCCAATTGTATAAATCACTCATTCATCGTTGTCGACAAACACTACCGTTAAGTACTACATTGAGTAATAACATTGATAATATCAACATAAATTAACCAATTCATTTTAGCCAATTATAATAACTACTACATTAGTTAACCAATTATATAAATCACTCATTAATCACTGTCGACCAACACTACTGTTAAGTACTACATTAAGTAATAACATTGATTATATCAACCTATATTACCCAATTCACTTTAGCCGATTGTAGTAATACTCACTCAATCATCACTATTTATCGTTGACTCTTAGTTGATAGATTTGCAACTTATATTATATTGATCAATTTTAAAATTGTTTGATCAATCACTTAAACTCTTAGTTGAATGACTTTGATTACAAACGATAATTGTGATTAACCGTCAATCAAGCATTACCCGATATCAACTACAGTTATTAATCGTTACAATATCACGTCAATCGATTGCAAAAAATAATTTACTTTCTTGTTTTGTATCTAAAATTGATTGAATAATCTAATTGTTTTAAATACTTTATCTTAATTTAGTGGAAGGTCCTACTAAATTGTTTAATATTTATTACTTATTGAGGAGTAGCATTTTTCATTCAACATTTTTACTACAATTATTGTAGCATTTTCCCTTTTTTTTTTTTTTGGAAAACAAGTTAACACAAACATGTTTCTTAGTTTTGTTTTTAGTAAAACAATAATTTTTTGAGTGTCCTGCAAAAGTTCAACTCAACTGGATATGCGTAAGTGGGTGATCTAATATTCTAATTTCTCATCTGCATTCTGAATGAAAACTTGAAGTTTGGATCACCCACTTACGCATATCCAATTGAGATGAATTTTTGTAAGGACACTTAAAAATTATTTGCAAATTATTGGAGTATTCGGATCATTCGTGTGAGACACAAAAGTGGGCCCCGCAAGCAGTTGGTACATTTTATGTACA
This sequence comes from Vaccinium myrtillus, assembly GCA_016920895.1. Classification (NCBI taxonomy): domain Eukaryota; kingdom Viridiplantae; phylum Streptophyta; class Magnoliopsida; order Ericales; family Ericaceae; genus Vaccinium; species Vaccinium myrtillus. Next base: position 30,507,975 of record CM029275.1, on the reverse strand, counting down.
TTCCCCTTTTGTACCTGTAGGTTTATCACCCCCATATTGTATTATGCACAATTGCACATATCTCTCAAATACTACTCCCAATTAAAATACTCCATTCGTCTCAATTTGGTTGCCCCTTTCGGACAAGCGAGTTTTTATGAGGAGAATGATGGGTGGGATTCATTTTCTCAATTTACCCCTATTTAATGCTTGTTTGACATGACACTTAAATGTAAAAAGAAAGAGTAAAAGAGTAAAATTGCACAACTTTTTATGGATATTTCTTTTGGGATATCCAAAAAAGGAAAGAATGACCAACAAGAAATACATTTTACGCAAATCTCCCAAACGTTGTACTCCATTTGTCCCTTTTTAATTGTTTAGTATTTTATTTTGAGCTGTCCATTAATAAGTGTGTGTTTGAAAAAGTTAATGAGTAAAAGTGGGGGATAATTTGAAAAGTGGAAGTAAAAATTGATGTAAAAGGTGTAAAATAAAGGTAAAAGTTGTAAAATAAAAGTAAAAGTTGATGTGAAAAGAGTGATGATGATATTTCTTTAATAAGTTGGATTTATGAAACAACACAATTATAAAGGTAAAGGTTGATGTGGAAAGAGTAATGATGACATTTTTTTTAATAAGTTAGATTTACAAAACAACACAATTAAAAAGGGACAGAGGAGTACAAATTTATAGCACAGGCTACAATCTAAAGAGCCAAAAATGTAAAAAGCAAAATGAAAAAATAAAATATGAGACTCTCAAACACTCTAGCAAAGGAAAAGTTGCACCCATCGGTTCATAAAAATAAAATTTGGTATTTTTCATACATAATTTGATCCTTTCTAGTATTGTTCGCACTGAATCATTAGTACGAAGAAAAAATAAATAAAATTCACTTGAATTTGTGAGTAAATTGATAGTATAGCTTACCAAAATAAAAACAAGCCAAGCCCAATTAAATTTAACTAAATGTTAAAAAAAAAAAACTTTATTTTATAGAGTTTAGAATTCAAAAAAAATTTGTATGTTGATTTCTTTCTCTGTCATATCTTCAAGGAAGAAACAAATTTACAGGCACTTCCATGAAGTATAGCCACTGACTTCCTTTCTCTGTTTCTTTTCAGTTGGAAATTTCTTCTCCCACCCCCTGACACACACCCCCCGGCCCCACCCCCTGACTTTTGTACATTTGACCATTTTACCCCTCCCCCTCCATTAATTACTTACTTTTATTTATATTAATTATTTTCTTTATATTAATTCATTTAATTATTTAATTCATTTCTTTATTTAATTTAGTTCTTTTATTTAATTCATTTCTTTTATTTAATTATTTATTTATCTTTTTTTAATATCTTTTTCTCTTTTATCTTTTAATATTCTCTAACATCTTTTATCTTTTTAATATTCTCTTTCTTTATATATATATATATATATATATATATATATATATATATATATTTTAATAAATTTATTTAATTATTTATTTATCTCTTTTTCTTTATATATATTTTTCTGTTATTTTTGTAAGATTCTTTTTCTCTTTTATTTATTTAATATTGTTTATTTATCTCTTTTTTCTTAATTATTTAATCTTATTTATTTAATTCTTATATTCAGATTATTTCTTATTTTCTTATCTTCAATTACAACTACTCATTCAGATTTTCTTTTTACCTTCTTATCTTCTTATCTTCAATTACAACCACTCATTCAAATTATCTTCTTTATCTTCTTATCTTCATTTACAACCACTCATTCAGATTTTTTTACTTATACATATTCGTTATTATTATTATTTTTTTTTTATAGATTTTTGGAAGTAGAGAAGATATGTTAGCTTGGGTGCGGAGAGTTGGTCTCCAAAATGGTATTGTGGTGGTTATTAAGAAATCTGCTAATTTAAAAGGCGGCAACCTGCCGAAGTGCATTCTTGGCTGTGAGAGAGGAGGAAAGTACCAACCGCCACGGTATTTGGTGGAAGGGCAAACCTTGCATAGGAATACTGGGACTAAAAAATGCGATTGTCCATTTGAGTTGCGAGGTATACCAATACCTCAAGACGGTGACAAGTGGAGTTTAAGGGTTTCCTTGGTTTCATAACCATGAACCAGCAGAAAATATTGAGGGCCACGAGTACCCATCAAGGCTAAAACCAATGGAGAAACAATTTGTGGTTGACATGACCAACAACACGACACCTCGTGAAATTCTTAGTATTTTGAAGCAAAAAACTCGTCAAACACTACGGGAATTAAAAGCATTTACAACGCTATTTTCACAAATAAGGAAGCCAAACGGGGCGGTCTAACTGCTACTCAGTATGTCTTAGATCAATTAATTAAGAAAGGATACCGGGACTTTATGACTTCATCCTACAAGTCTACAGCTATCTGTCAACTTTTCGTCCGTGTTGGTAATTGATGTCACGTACAAAACGAATGAGTATCGGAAACCACTATTGGAGGTTGTGGGTATCACATCCACAAAGCAAACTTACTCGCTTATGTTCACATATCTTAATAATGAGAAGGAAGAGCGACTGACATGGGCCTTGGATACCTTAAAGAAGTGGATGGTTGGAAAATGGGACATTGTTGTCATTGGTGTTTGTTATAGATCGGGATTTGACACTTATTAATGCCATTGAAGCATGTTTCCCCATGACACGTCACATCCTTTGCATTTGGCACATAAATCAGTGTGTAATGAAGAACTGCAGCGCTATGCTTGGTCCGTTGTGGAAAAACTTTCTCTATTCATGGCAGTCCCTTATTCATTCATCGACACATTCGTCTTACCAGCAGAAGTGGGTTGCCATGTGTGAGGAGTATAACCGATATCCGCGTGTCATAACTTACCTTGGAGATACATGGTTAAAGCCGTACAGAGAGCGGTTTATTTCAGCATGGACAGATATATATGTATGCACCTTGGAAGCAATTCAAGTCAAAGGTATAGTCACTTTATAACTTTACCAATTAAATTTGTGCATTATATTCTACTACACTAACGAATATTTTTTGTAAATTTCCTATTTAAACAAAGTGCATTATTCTATTACAGGGCCGAGTCTGCACATGCGAGGCTAAAGATGTATTTGGGGGATACCACCATTTCATCGCTCCAAACATCTTTTAACCACATAGAAAAGATGTTGACAAATCAGTTTGGGAAAATTAAGAAGTCGTTCGAGAAATCTCTCAACATTCCACGCCACAAACAATTACGTGATGACATTTTTGATAAAATAAGGTGCCGCGTTTCATTATATGCAATGGAGTTGATCGATTTTCAACTACAATTCGCCGAAGATGCCTCTCCCCTCCTAGCTGGCTGTTGCGGCTGTTCGATCAAAACAACACACGGATTGCCATGCGTGCACGATCTTGCATGTTACCGTTCCCTTTCCATTCCAATTCCGCCATCCAGGATCCACATTCATTGGAGTAGGCTCTCTATGCACGCGCACGTGTTTAATGACGAGGGAGAACAACCCGACGGGACATCTCATGTGGTTGACATATTACAGGGGATGGATCCATGTATGCGAAAGCATATGATAGCCAGGATTGCTGATATGACGAATCCATCTCACAGCAGTGTTCGAGCCCCATCGTACAACACAGAACATAGAGGTTGACCTGCGGGAAAAGATGAGCAGAGTGAACGTCGCATACCTTCTTTTACAGAAGCATCTACTTCATCATCTAGGGCTGCATCTACATTGAGAGGGTGAGGGAGGGGGAGAGGGAGGAGGGGGTGGGGGATCGCAACACTATTGACTACATTAAGCATTTACCTGAGGCATTTCAGCAGTATGTGTCCCACACTAAAGACGTCCAAGCTGATGGTCATTGTGGATTGAGGGCGATAGCGGGCCTCAAGTACGAATGGATCTTATTCAAGAAATTCAACAGAATAGAGATCTCTACGATGTGCTTTATCCACAATAGAATTGGGCAGATGAGCTACTACAGTCACTGAACTATTTCCTACCTACGGCTCCACCAGCAAATTGGATGGACTGTAAGAGTTCGGGGGTAGTCATCGCATCAGCGTATAACATTGTACTATATACATTTGACGAGAATGTTAGAGGTTGTTTTACTCACTTGCTCCTGAGATCCCCTCCAATTCCAATCCAACAACGCCAAGAAATAGCTATTGCCCGTATTAGCAATCACTTCGTACTACTTTTTTTGCACCCTCATTACCATGTACCACCCATTCCAACATGGTGGTGGGACTATGCGTCAGATGAAACTAAAGGATGGGCTTTTACTTATATCCTACGTCTTCTTTTGTGGCTCCACATACTGGGTCAAGCGCCGGGACCACAATTTGGAGACAATATTGATTAGGGCTGAGCATTGTCAACGTGATTGGAATATTTATTTGCTTTTAAACGTGATTGTAATATTTATTCACTTTTAGAATTTTATTTATTTATTATTCATTGTTAAGACAAATTAATTAACTAATTAAAATAATATAAAGTTTATAAATATAAAGTCCAGTTTAAATGTAAATGTAAAAAAATAATTTACTTGAAAATAATTTGAGTAAACCAAATTAAAATTGAATAGGTAATTAAATAAATAAAGTTAGATTTGAGTAGGTAATTAAAGTTAAATTTAAATAAAGTAATTAATTAAATAAAGTTGCCCTCTTCTCAGTTAGCTCCAGCGCAATTAAAGTTAAATTTAAATAAAGTTGCCCTCTTCTCAGTTAGCTCCAGCGCAATTAAAGTTAAATTTAAATAAAGTAATTAATTAAATAAAGTTGCCCTCTTCTCAGTTAGCTCCAGCGCAATAACTACTTCTGAGGTTTGATAGGGAATATGAAAGCAAACCCATAAAACAACCCATAAAGTACATCTGACAAGTTAGATTCACCCAGTACACTAATCTCACCCGTCGTATGCACTTTATGGGTTTCCTTTCCTGTTTCCAACCATGTCTCCTTCCTTAATTGAGTAGATACATGCTGGCTCCTCATCAATATTTTTCCAGTGTGTGTGTGTGTGTGTGTGTGTGTGTGTGAGAGAGAGAGAGAGAGAGAGAGAGAGAGAGAGAGAGAGAGAGGTGGCAGAAGGTCCCATCAAAGGGCTAATTTACCTTAGAGCAGGAAAAAATCAGAAAAATAAAGTAAGGATAATTCTCCAATTCCTGATTAATGTGCTTGACCAAAGTTCTCAAGCAATTGTGTGAATATTACAAATCCAGCACCTCCTATCACAAGAGAAAGGGTGAGCTTTCCTCCCGGAACCAACTGGGGTGGTTTAGGCGAATCCGATGAATCTGACTACCTATCTGACCAAGACATCGCACCAGGAAGAATTCCAAACAATACTAACACTGCAGCAAACAAGAAAATAAACAACAAAAAGAAACAAAATATGACAGAATGGGAGAAAGATGGGAGTGAAAGAATGGGAGAAAGATGGCACTTGTGAGAAAGATGAAAATTAAAAGGAAATCTAGAAATTATTGTGCGGACTGCAAACATAACCAATTCATGAACTTGTATGGTTTCGGAATCAAGGGAAGTTTAACATTAACTATACCTCCATATGTTCCAGCAAAATCCAATGCTTTGAAGAATATATCGGGGTCCAGCAACGACAATACTAATGGTGGAATCAAAGTCAGTAGATATGGCAGAGGCCTGCTCTGACCAGATGGGAGTTTCAGCACTGCAAATTTAGCACATTGAAGAAAAAAAATATAATTAGTTTAAAAAAAAACTACCAAAAACTACTTTTTTTTTTTTTTTGTTTATTCAGCTCTGAAAGAAATACCGTCATCAAATACAGTTGTTATTTACCAAGTAAATGTAGGGGTCCGGATAAACCAAACACCGTATCTGCGTAAAGAGACACCTCTTTGATAGTCGCCGAGAGATTGAGAGATTATCATAGAGGGACTCTTCGGATAAAGAACTCGACATTCACAAAAGGAACATAATGGGGGTTTAGCCCACTGCTCCGGATACGCCGAGCAGTTACTCACCTTTCAAAGACACCGCCATGTATAATCGCCGAGAGCTAAACCTAGAGGGACTCTTCGGAAAGCGTGGTTCAACTCGATTGAGAGAAGCATAATGGGGGCTTCGAATCACTGTCTCGGTAAAGTACCGAAGGCTATCGAACACTTGACTTGTTCACGACCTTTCAGGGTTGATTTCAGAAGACCTCGGGACGTATCCGAGGGGTGACTTAAACTGACCCTATGATTCGAGAATGTTCCAAAAGGATGAAGGCTGAGTCAGCAGAGCAGTTAATGCGGTCTGTGCCCGTAACAAACTACGACCATGACAGGTGACGCCACCCGAGCGGTTACGACACGTGTCACATCTCTACTGGAGGCGTGTGCCTACAGAATATTCTTTCGGGCTCGTCACCGTGACGTCAGCCGAGCGGTTATGCCACGTGACGAGCACAGCTATGCCTGGAGGCCAAGCCAGGGCTCACCTATAAAAGGTAAGACTTGATCACCTGAGAAAGGTACGCAATACTCTCCACTCTAAACCCTAGATCTACTCTTAGCCTTCTCCATTCACTTACTTGACCGTCGGAGTACCGTTCTGGGCTCCAAGGTCCAGTCCGGTGCTAACGGTTCGTTGAGTGTGCAGGTCTAGGCACGACTCGAGAGCAAGGATATCATCTCCATCGTTCACCATCACCTGAAGGGATCACCGGAGAAAGAGGACTCCACAATTGGCAACTCTGCTGGGGACGAGTGATTTCATCACCTTTCCGGCATTCTTCTCTTCCTTTTGGAGAACTCTTCCTCCTTTTCTCTGATCTCTAATGGCGATCATCGAAGACGGTGGCACCCACGGTCCGGCGACGGGAACCAATCCCGGGGGTGGCCCTCGGGCGGCCATTGTTACCCACCCTATCTCAGGCCTCACTCCGAGCCCAAATCCTTTCGATACCGTGCAGCAGATGCAAGAGAAAATGGCTGCCATGAAGGCTCATATTGAAGCCCTCACGATGAAACAACCAGCAACCTCAGCCTCGCGCTCGGGGGCATCAAGGCGGCGGAGGAAGGCGACGGCACAAGCAACTCAGGCCACTCAGGCCACACAGTATACCCAACGCCCCTCGGCCACGGATCGCCTAGGTCAACAGATCATTGTCACCGACGCGGCAGGGCGAGTCATTCCGCAAAGGGAACAGACCCCCTCCCCGCGTAGACGTTCGGATTACGCCCGAACGGAACGCACGACAAGGACGGGAGGCTACTCTACGTCAAGCTCCCAATCCACGACCGGGCAGTCCTTATCTCAGACAGCCCGTCATAACGACGTTCTGCCTCGCAAAAACCGCGACAAGGCTCCGATACAATACGACGCAGATGGTCGAGAGATCATACCTAACAGATCTAGTGGCCACGACGACCGACACGGTGGTCGTCACCAAGATCTCTATGACAAAGCTCCTTCTAGAAAGGATCAAGAAAAAAGCCCTCGGAAAAACCGAGGTAACAAACACCCTGACAACCCGGGCTACGATATGGATGATACCGGCGATTTCATAGTCGTTCGGGACCCTCGTACCGGGGAGTCCAGAAAGTACAGAGCCGAAATCCCGCCAGTCGCTTCCGGAAAGCGGAAAGAGCGCCCCCGAGACCTCGGAGAGAACGATGAGCGGCACAGACTGGACGCCAAAAAGGCGTTCGGCACTGGCAAGGCCTATGAGGCCCCACGTTCGGCCGTGAAGCCAGCCGATTCAAGGCTTCGAAAAATCCAAGACTCACCGTTCATACAAGAAATCCAAGAAGCCCAACCCCCGAGGAACTTCACGGTCCCGAAGCTTACAAAGTATGACGCAAAAACGGACGCTGTGATGCACCTAGTGCATTACCGACAGCTGATGGGACTCTATGGCTACGACGAAGCCATGATGTGTAAGGCCTTCCCGGTGAGCCTCCAGGGGATCGATTTAGTTTGGTTTAACCAACTACAACCGGGCTCCATCGGTTCCTTTGAAGAGCTGGAAGAGGCCTTCACAGCTCGGTTCGTAACAAGTAGTACGCGACCGAAGACAATCGACACACTCGTAGGCCTAAAGCGGCAGTACGGCGAAAAACTGAGGAAGTACGCCGAGCGCTACTGGGAGATTTACAACGCCATCGAGAGCTGTGACCCACAGATGGCAGCCACATCTTTCAAGTACGGCCTAGATGAGACCTCGGCGATTTTTGAAGAACTGATGCTTAACCCCCCGGCAAACATGAGCCGGTTAATGGAGACGGTGGAAAAGTTTGCCCAACTGGAGGATGTCATATCCGAGAGGAGGCTGTGAAGAACCTCGGGGAATCAGAAGGCTAACGCTGGAGATTACTCGGGGAAGAAACAAATTAACACCATCAAAACTGGGGACAGCAAAAGTTGGAAGAGGGACCGAGAGCCGTGGAAGGAGGGTGAGCCGAGGCCTCAGGAATACGTCGCGGTTCGCACCGTGTTCAACCAACCTCTTTACAAACTCATACGGGCCGTCTCTCGGGAACCATGGTTCGTTTGGCCGACCAATAAGCTGGGCACAGCGGCCGGCCAAACGGCCGACTGTAAGGTCAAATGTACCTTTCACGATGAACTGGGACACTATACCACTGTCTGCCAGCCCTGGTTATCTCCGTTCACATGGGGATCCCCAGGGTCAAACGAGTGCTCGTGGACCAAGGAAGTTCAACCGAGATCCTGTATTATTCGGCCTTCAAGGCTCTGAACTTGAATCCGGACCATCTGATGCCGGCCGACTCCCCCCTCTTCGGATTCAATGGGGCTCCGGTCTGGCCGATGGGACGGATCATCCTACCAGTGAGAGCAGGATCGAGGAACCTACGAATGGAATTCGTTGTCGTCGATGCGCCGAGCCCCTACAACGCCATCCTCGGGCGAACTTGGTTGCACGAAATGGAGGCCATTGCCTCAACCTACCACCAAGTTGTCCGGTTTATTGGTGCCGAGGGATGGCAAGAGGACATCAAAGGTGACCAGATGGTGGCGAGAAGATGCCAGGTGAACACTGTTCACATGAAGAAGAAAATCACCAAGGGGAAAAAGAAGAAAGAACCAAAACCTAAGTCTATAGAGCAAGCAGACGGTCCGGTTTTGGAAGACGTCGGTTTACCAGCCGAGGAGAGAGCCGTGGAGGACCTCGTCACTGTACCTATTACTGACGACGGGACCCGTTACTTTCTTCTCGGATCAACACTGACAACTTTTGAAAGGGAGCAACTGGTGGAGTTCCTGAAGGGGAACCTCGAGGTCTTTGCCTGGACACCATACGAGATGCCAGGCATTGACCCCCAATTTATCTCCCACTCTCTCAATGTTGCCACTCTCTCAACATTGACCCTCTCCGAAGGCCCGTGGTACAAAAACTGAGACGCTCGTCTCCGGCCCACTCAGATGCTGTTACAGCTGAGGTCGGGAAGTTACTTGATGCCGAGGCTATCCGAGAGGTTCAATATCCAACATGGTTGGCAAACACTGTTGTTGTGCCGAAGAAGAATGGGAAGCTACGCGTCTGCGTAGACTACACCAATCTCAACGACGCCTGCCCGAAAGACTGCTTCCCTCTGCCACGGATCGACCAGCTAGTCGATGCTACGGCGGGACACACTCGGCTCAGCATGATGGACGCCTACAGCGGGTACCACCAAATAGCAATGGCAGTAGAGGACCAGGAGAAAACAGTGTTCATATCTCCCCGAGGGACCTACTGTTACAAAGTCATGCCTTTCGGCCTCAAGAACGCTGGGGCTACTTTCCAACGCATGGTCACCAAAATGTTCGTCAAGCAGCTCGGGGACACGATGGAAGCATACATTGATGACATGGTGGTCAAGAGCAAGCACACTTCGGATCACTTGGAGCACCTTGCCGAAATCTTTGCCATAATGAAGAAACACAAGCTGCGCCTGAATGCCGAGAAGTGCGCATTTGGCGTTGGTTCTGGCAAGTTCCTCGGATATATGGTCACTCGAAGGGGCATCGAAGCAGACCCAAGGCAGATAATTGCGATCCGAAACCTCAGGGCCCCGAGCACCATCAAGGAAGTCCAAAGGCTCACGGGAATGGCCGCGACGCTCAACAGGTTTATCAGCCAGTCTTCGGATCTGTGCCGACCTTTCTTTGAGTCCCTGAAAACAAGCAAAAGGAGTTTTCAGTGGACCGAAGAATGCGACCGAGCGATGGGCCAATTGAAGGACTATCTCTCCCGAGCTCCCTTCCTCGTGATGCCTTTACCTGAAGAAGATTTATACCTCTACCTCTCGGTCCTTGTGAGGAAGGAAGGGGACAATTTCCAGCCAATCTACTATTCCAGCAAAACTTTGGTTCCCTCCGAGACAAGGTACCTCCCTCTGGAAAAGTTGGTGTTATCCCTCGTGACGGCTAAGAGGAAACTGCTCCCCTACTTCCAAGCCCACACCATCGTTGTAATCACCGAATATCCTTTAAAGCCCGTACTCAAGAAAGCCGACCTCTCGACTCGGATTTCCAAATGGAGCTTGGAGCTAGGAAACTTCGACATTCGGTATGAACCCCGAACCGCTATTAAGAGACAGGCTCTGGCAGATTTCATTGCTGAACTGACACCTGAAGTCAACCTGAAGTTACCCGAAGGAGTTACCCTAGAAAGCTCAACGGAAGCTGGATCAAGTGAAATCATTAAAGGGACTCTGGCTGTAGCCGAGAAACCTTCAGAAGAAAGGCGAGGAAACACTTGGAGAATGTTCCAAGGAGATACGTGGCGCTTACATGTTGACGGCGCTTCAAATAGCTGAGGAGCTGGAGCCGGCATCGTACTCATCTCGACGGAAGGTATCACGCACGAAAATGCATTGACAATCGGATTCCCGGCATCAAACAACGAGGCCGAGTACGAAGCGCTAGTCTCCGGACTGAAGATGGCTAAACACTTCGGGGCCGAGACAGTACACGTCTTCAGCGATTCACAACTAATCGTCAATCAAATCAAAGATCAATATAACCTCAAAGACCCAAGGATGGAGAGGTACTACGACAAAGTGTGGGAGCTAATAAAGGAGATCGGATCTGTAGAAATTGAATGGGTAGGCCGAGAGCGAAACGCCCACGCGGACGCTCTGGCCTCCCTAGCAACGGCTTGTGCAGTCTGTCCAAACCGAACCATCCTCCTCGGAGAGATAGAAGGTCCGAGCATCGAGCACGAGATGAAGCAAGTGTTAATCGTATTATTTACCCAAAAAAAGTGTTAATCGTATCCCTCGACCCAAGTTGGATGGATGAGATCTATGTCTACCTCAAGCACGAAAAGCTCCCGGCAGATAGAAAAGAAGCCCACAGAATCAGGTGCAAGGCCTCTTACTTTTACTTGGATCCGAGCAACAACTTATACCGAAGGACCTACACGGACCCTGACCTAAAGGTTGTCCACGATTCCCAAGTGGAAGGAATCCTCCGGGAACTCCACGAAGGAAGCAGCGGATGCCACTCCGGCGGACGGTCTCTTCATCTCCGAGCCCTTACTCAAGGGTACTGGTGGCCGAAAATGATGAAGACCTCCGAGGAATTCGCCAAGAAATGCGAACAATGCCAAAAGCACGCCTCTCACCTGCACCAGCCTGCCGAAGCCTTACACCCTATAACCAGCCCTTGGCCTTTCGCGCAATGGGGGCTAGACATAGTGGGAAAGTTGTCGACGGCTCCCGGAGGGTTCAAACACCTGATAACGGCGACCGATTACTACACCAAGTGGGTGGAGGCCGAGCCCCTAATCACCATAACTGCCACCGATGTAGAGCGTTTTATTTGGAAGAACATTATCGCTCGCTTCGGTGTCCCTTATGCGATCATTTCGGATAACGGGACCCAATTTGTGGCCGAAGCGATCGGGAAGCTTTGCAAAAAGTACAATGTTCGGATCTTCCACTCTTCGGTAGCGTATCCGCAGGGTAATGGTCAAGCCGAAGCATCAAACAAAACAATATCGGCTGGAATCAAGAAACGCCTAACTCTCAAGAGGGGAAAGTGGGCCGAAGAGCTCCCAAAAGTTCTCTGGGGCTATCGAACCACACCCCAGCGCTCAACCGGGCGAACGCCATTTTCTATGGCGTACGGCATGGAAGCTGTTCTCCCTCTAGCCACCCTAATCCCAACAGCTCGGACGGAGAGCTTTGATGTACTGACCAACGACGAGGCCATGGACAGGGAGCTTGACCTAGCCGAAGAGCTAAGGGACGAAGCACACCTGAAACATGCCTCCTATCAACAAGAGGTTGCTCGGGGATACAACAAAAATGTACGGATGAGGCCATTCAATGTGGATGACCTTGTGCTCCGAGAGGTGGTTCAGAAGTCCAAGAAGACTAAGTTCAAACCAAACTATGAGGGTCCCTTCCGCGTAATCGCAAAGGCCGGACATGGGTCCTACAAGCTAGCAGAAATGGACGGCACACCTATTGGCAACCCCTGGAATGCCACTAAGCTTAGGAAGTTCTATGCTTAGGAAAAATTTTGTTAGAAGAAAAAATATTTGGGCTGCTTGTTTTGCCCCTTTGCTCTTGTCATCTACAGTGTTCAGATAATGAATGAGAAAAGAATCTTTCGCTACAACTGTTGCTTATTTAGATTACTTCGTCAAAACAACTATCAAGGTTCGGTGTTCCTACTAACACCTCGGAAATAGCTAAGGCCCGGTGCCAAACCTTTGAAGAATTTTCATTCCATTTTTTAATATCGCTTCGGTTCCAATCCGAACAACTTCTCCCTCTGATTGTTCCCGCGCAGGGGCTATCAGTGCAAATTTTTTCCAAGTGTTGGAAAGTTTTTATCATTTCATTATGCTTCGGTTCCAATCCGAGCAATTATCCTCTGATAGGTACCGAGCAGGGGCTATCAGTGGAAATTCTTTCCAAGTGTTGGAAAGTTTTTATCATTTCATTATGCTTTGGTTCCAATCCGAGCAATTATCCTCTGATAGGTACCGAGCAGGGGCTATCAGTGGAAATTTTTTCTTTTCCAAGTTTTGGAAAGTTTTTATCATTTCATTTCATTATGCTTCGGTTTCAATCCGATCACTTACAAGTACTGAGCATTTACACATTAGTAAAACTACTACTTCGGCACAAACCGAGTAACTTCTTTCCCAACTTGTCCCGAAGCAGGGGCTATTAAGAGAGGATGACTTCCTCTAAAAACATTGAGAAATTTTCTAAGTATTGAAAAAGTTTTTAAGCCAGTCAATAGAAGCACGTAAAATGCAAGATACGAGCGTTCATCCATAACAAAACATTCATTAAAGGCAAAACCTTCACCACTTCGGTGAAACCGGAGCATGGCAGGGTAGTACTTGTTCGGTGCCATTTCCATAAGAAACCTGCTTTAAATATTACAAACTCTGGTACGACAAACTCCAATTGTCCGGAGCCGTCCAGTAAACATCAAAAAACAGTTACAAAAAGAGTTTTCAAATCCTATCCTACTTAAGTTATGGTAGGCTCTTCATTCTCCGAAGGAATGGCTTTCTCAGATGACTTCTCTAGGTCTGGAACCTTCTCAGCATTACCATCATTCTCCGGAACATGGCCACCTTCATCTTCAGGAGTCTCTCCGGCATCATCTTCATCTTCCGGCAGCTCTTCAGCAATAGGGGAATCAGGCTGTTCGGGCACTTCGCGTCTAGGATCCTCGGCGGGGACCCCAAAGACATCACAGGCATGAACATACCCCTTGCCGAAGCCTTTGAGCTCGCCGTCCTTTACTAGGGTATAGATGTCTCCGGCATAGGCCTGACCCGCCTCCGCAAAACCAGCTGAATGGCCCTCGGTCCTTGCAGCATCTAAAGATTTTTGATGCCCGGCCCTCTCCTCCTCCAACTGATCATCGGCCTTCTTCTTCAGCTCCACCAGCCTAGCAAGCTCACCCTTGAGCCTCTCGTTCTCCTGACGCAGGTCCTCAGCCTTTCTCTCGGCTGTGCCAACCTTCTCAAGGGATGCGTCAGCCCGGCGCTTTAGCTTCTTCGCCGAGGTGCTAAGGTCGAGAGCTTGATCATAAAGCTTGAACATAGACTGTCCGCCCTACAGCACCAAGCAGAGCATCAGTCCTAGAGAGGTAAACGAAAGAAAATGAACACAGCTTGGATAATGGGAAATTACCTTCACAATTTGCGCTGTACAGTGAAAAAGGTTATCCTCCAGCTTGTTTGGCACTTGTTCAAGGTCCCTCTTCAGGGCTAGTCCCGGAAGCAGCCCCATCGCCAGACGGTTGTCCTCGGCGACACTGTCATCTTCCAAGATAGCATTGCCATCTTCCTTCACCAAAATTGGAGAGAAGGGGTGCGACGAGCCCTCGACTTTAGAACTGTCCGGCTGCTGCAACGTCGGTTCAGGAAGGTCATCATCAATCGTGTGGACTTCGGATATCTTGACCCGCTTGGCCGACCTCTCCTCTGCCGAAGGCGTTCCTTTAGACCGAGCGGTCGTCGTTTTGTGAACGGTGGCAACGGGGACCTTACCTGGAACAGCGGTAGCCGTCGGAGTAGTCTTCTTCGGCGCAACCTTCTTGGCCTGGGATGCCAATTCAGCCAGTTTCGCTTTCAGATCAATCTTCGGCGGCATTGTGTCTGAAGGCTCCGGAGAAACTCTGTCGACGGGGATCCTCTCTTGTCCTTCAAGGTTTTCTATGGGTTGCTCAAGCCACCGTTCGGCTGCAGAAATCGTCCGGCTCACCTTTGCTTTCCTCAGTTTCTTCTTGGGCTTTTTCTTGATCCAACTCCTGTAGGTCAGAAAATAGCCAAGGAGATCGTGAGTCAGTCTCCCCTGAACTTGGTACAACGCTTCGGCGTGATCTTTCCTTGCTATCCTCTTTAGCCTCCGGGTTATGGGAGATGGAGCTGGAAGATAAACATCCGAAAGGTCAATACACAGGAATACATAGAATAAAGCAACATGCAGAATATGAATTAAAAACCGACCCACGCTCCCTCTTGTGGTAGGAACCAGAAAAAGGTCATCATCTGGGGGCTCGACAAAATTGCCGGAAACCACTACATACAGATCGGCCCATTTTTCGGAATCAGGAAGGTGTTCCACAATCTGCCTTTTCTTCGGGCGGGTCATTAGAAAATATCTCCCGAACGACTTGTTCCGGGACACGGCGTAGATCTCGAGTAGATCCCAAATGCTAAGGTCTAATTCGTCCTTCAGCATCATCTCGTAGGCCGAGCTGATGACCCGGTAGCTGTTACAAGTGAGCTGGTCCGGGGAAAGCTCATAAGCGCTCAGAAACGCTCGGACGAACTCGCTCATTGGAAACCGAACCCCTCCTTCGGTAATCGCCATCAAAGGGACGTTGAGGTGGCTCGGTCCGTAGACGAGCTCCTGACCCTTCGGGTGAAGGGTCACTCTGACATCTTCCGGAATGTCATACTTATCTCGGAAGGCTCTGAGACCGGCCTCTCCGGTCATGAAGTAGCAGAGGTAGGGGCACCGTTGTTCTTTCTTGCCACTACTGGACGCCCCCTCAGAAGACTGTGAGCTGCTCGGCGAGGATGAGCTGCTCAACTTCAGCGGCAACATTATCCTCCGAAGGATCAACACTGGCGGTGGAAGGTTCGGCGCTAGTGGTTGTTGTTTCAGAAGGGTCCCATTCCGACTGCTCATCAGACTCTGTAGCCTCACTATCATCTAAAAAACCGTCCGAGACGTCGACATCATCGTCTATCTCAACGGGATCTTCGGGGACACCATGGGAGAGGCTCGGTGGTATGGATTGAAGGGGCCTCTCGTTTAATGGGGCTTCGAAGTTATGATCCATTGTTACGATCTCTCGGCAACCGTTTTGCCGAGCTCTTAAGTTGTTATAGATCTGCCTGATCCTATGGGCACCGGAGCTTGAGGTTCCGGAATCCGAGTTCTCAGGTTCAGAAGAGATCTCGATGACCGGCGGCGCCAGACCTAGCAAAAAGCGCATGGTAAAGACCGTTAGCGATATGCGGAAGGTCATAAAGCCAGAGCCGAGCTACATGCTCTTCAGTGGCCTACCGGACAGTCGAGATCCCAAGAATTGATCCTAAGTGCACGTGTGACAGTTAACTCTCCGGTATCTATCTACGGTGGGGGTGAAGAGGCTATATCCTAAACCTCTCGGCGTCATCTTCAACCTCAAGAACAGGTTGAAGATGACTGTTCATCTTCAAACACCCAAACCCAGAAAACGCTGAAAAAACGGGGAACACTTGACAGAAATGCGAGGAAACGAACAGAAAAGTGCCAAGAAGAAGTTAGAACAAGTTTTTACCTGAAGATCTGAAGCAAATACGTAGCAACGACCTCTAATCCGCGTGAAAATTTCGAGATTGTAGAGAGAGAGCGTCTGCAAATCGGAATCGTGGAGAGAGAAAGTGTTTTCTCTTCTCTCTCCGAGATATTTATAGCAGGAGTTGGAATTTCGAAAAACGATGGGGCTTGGGCGGGAAGCTTGTGCGGTCACGGCGAAGGATCCGGAACGGCGTGCGCCCAGCCAATGGACGCGTAGCACGTGTCAACACAGATGGTTCACCGTAGCATCCCCTTTCACTACGTCAGCATTACGGAGCGACGTGACTACAGCTGTCACGTCGCCACTGATACCCTACTACTAGGGGGACACGTGGCGAACTCCGGATGGATGAAGAGCACGGCGACGACAGAGAATCTAATGATGAACCTTATCCCGAAATATGGGGCTCGGTCCGGACCCTGCTCGGCATCCGAGTACTCAACCCTTCCTGTGGAGTTTATGCCACACGAAGAGATCGAGGGGCTATTGTAGGGGTCTGGAGAAACCGAACACCGTATCTGCGTAAAGAGACACCTCTTTGATAGTCGCCGAGAGATTATCATAGAGGGACTCTTCGGATAAAGAACTCGACATTCACAAAAGGAACATATTGGGGGTTTAGCCCACTGCTCCGGATACGCCGAGCAGTTACTCACCTTTCAAAGACACCGCCATGTATAATCGCCGAGAGCTAAACCTAGAGGGACTCTTCGGAAAGCGTGGTTCGACTCGATTGAGAGAAGCATAATGGGGGCTTCGGATCACTGTCTCGGTAAAGTACCGAAGGCTATCGAACACTTGACTTGTTCACGACCTTTCAGGGTTGATTTCAGAAGACCTCGGGACGTATCCGAGGGGTGACTTAAACTGACCCTATGATTCGAGAATGTTCCAAAAGGATGAAGGCTAAGTCAGCAGAGCAGTTAATGCGGTCTGTGCCCGTAACAAACTACGACCATGACAGGTGACGCCACCCGAGCGGTTACGACACGTGTCACATCTCTACTGGAGGCGTGTGCCTACAAAATATTCTTTCGGGCTCGTCACAGTGACGTCAGCCGAGCGGTTATGCTACGTGACGAGCACAGCTATGCCTGGAGGCCAAGCCAGGGCTCACCTATAAAAGGTAAGACTTGATCACCTGAGAAAGGTACGCAATACTCTCCACTCTAAACCCTAGATCTACTCTTAGCCTTCTCCATTCACTTACTTGACCGTCGGAGTACCGTTCTGGGCTCCAAGGTCCAGTCCGGTGCTAACGGTTCGTTGAGTGTGCAGGTCTAGGCACGACTCGAGAGCAAGGATATCATCTCCATCGTTCACCATCACCTGAAGGGATCACCGGAGAAAGAGGACTCCACAGTAAACATTCATATACGGGCTTCTCCCATCGGGAAGTTTGGAAGTGTTGTGTGCGAGTATAGGGACCATGGGAGCATCTTCCAGCCAACAATTGACCCGACAGTTGTGGGTACCTCCCTATGTGCATGTCCCAGTTCAAATTGAAAAAATAAAGAAAAAAAGAAGTCTATACACATAACAGGACAACCTTCTACACAAATGGCGAACAATCTGGACACTCGCTAATTTGTCAACTTATACTTGTTTTGATTTTGCTGGAAAACACTAGTATAGGATGTATTACAGAATCGATTTACTACTCTCGCAAATGAATGCTCAAATGATTGATAGCATGTTTTGGATTCTGACCATAGATAGTTGCTACGTTCAACATTTCCAATACTTGCAGCGCCCGGAAATGGATGGTACAAATCACAAGAATATGTATATAGAAGACAATTATTATCATTTTTTGCTCTGCAGTATGTAAAAGACAATTATTCTTCCTAAGATTTCAGAGTTAGTTAACGCAATTATTCTTTACTTAGTCTTTATCTTTTTTGTTATTGGCGCTAAACTAGGTCACAATCTCACTAGAAGGAATCCACTAGTCTCTTCGGTTAATGAAGTAAACATAACAATCCTAAAACCTGTACAACCACAAACTATGATAGAGGGAAGGATGCAAACCATGATAGTAATGCAACACAAATAATGTAAACGTCATGCTACACATTTACTTCACTGATAGCAACGCCAAGATTAGGCTCTTCAACCACCATTGGGCTTGCCCCATCGGAAGGGGAAGGGCTTTGCTTGGAGTTTTGGGCAGGGTTTGACTCCTCTCTAGGGCTGTACCATGTGTATCCGGTGACCGAGGTGTGGACAGTTTCAGTTTCCCGGAGGTTTACACCCTACGGTTGGGTCCAATTAGTGGCCCTACTGTGGGGTGCTTCCTTCGCCATCTTAAAAAAAAAAAGACTAGGCTTCTCAAATCAGTGGCTTCAGTGAAGGTCACAAGATAGTTCCAAGATTGGTGACCGAAACAGAAAATTTGGCGTGGTAATAGTACTATTAAGATCATTGTCCACTGACCTATGAATCAAACCAATTACAGCAACAATAACAACTATTCTAAAGCAAGAAAGAAACCATCTCACAGTCGGCAATGAAGTCCGCAAGTCCCAAAACAAATCCAATGTAGGAAGTTGCAATTGCAAGAAGAGAGAACACTTGAACTATTGGCTGCCCAACATCAAATAGATTACAACAGGGATATAATTAGTCTTGACCCATCGTGAAAATTTCCACGTTCTATGTGAACCAAAATCTCAGTATAAGTACTCACCCCAACAGCTCCATTGATAGATTGCAATTGTTGCAAGGGGTCAGCAATCTTGTCAGAGCCTCTTTCAAAACTTGTGATTGATCCAAGAATAACAGCATCCCATACTAGAAATAGAGCAAGAGGGATAGCAGTGCCTAGGACAATTGCAGTCCTGCATAATAAAACATGGATAATATGTGGCAACTATCTCAAACAAGCAGTTGAAAAGTTCGATTTATAAGTTATTGCTGCACATAGAGCAGAACCATCAAATCGCATAGAACATACCAGTACCTTATCGATTCAAGAAGGAGATTTATCAATGACCTAATGTCAAAACTCACGGTGGTAAGAGGTCTACCACATGTGCACCAAATTTTTTAAAACGAAGTTGAGCTAAGTCAGGCTCTGATTGCAGCCTATACCTGTTGAACAATCAGAGCAAAGCTTTTAGAGATTGGCTCAAACTCATGCAGCTAGGGATGTAAATGGTTTGGTATGGTTGTTTTTCAGATAATTTTGCACTGAACCTACTATCTCGGTTTCGTAGCCCAATGGATATAAATCAATCCACAACTAGTTAACTGAACTATATCGTAGAAGTGGTGGTTCATCCAGTTTAGTGTGATCAATTTCAGCCTCAGAGTTCTATACTAATACTTTGGCAGACTTTTTTATTTATAGGGCTGGGAAAAAAGCATTTAGTCTAATTGAATGCAAAAAGGGATAGCAGAAGTAGTAGCTTGAGATGCAAACAATTTTCTCGAGTGTTGAGAGGAGAATGCATAAAAGAGAAGTAAAACGTTCCACTCTATATAGCACGGACACTTCATCGGAGGCCATGTACCAATGTCGGAGTCCCACACTTCTCGGACACCGCTACTCTCTAGACACGTGTCCGACACTCAAATCCAAAGTGTCCTTTTTTTCCCCTACGTTTTTGGTTCAGACACTCTGGTGACACTCTAAAAAATGCTTCGGACACTCTCGGGACACTTGCAATACATGTAAGGGAGTGTTAAACAATATAGTAGATACTTGTTAAAGCTTGAAAAAGTCTTTCTTTTTTGTGTGACATGCGATGGTTTATTAATTATGGCAAATTTTTTTTTGTTGGAGTGTAGTTTTGTGAATGTTGTAATAATAAATACGATTTTAGGTATAATAAATACGATTTTAGGTATGTATGGTGTTACATATTTTTTAAAAGCTATCCCCAACGTATTGTGTCATCTAATTTTTTCAAATTTACGTGTCGGAGTGTCGGTGTCGTGCCGCGTGTCTGTGGCTACATAGGCTCTACTTTGACCTTAAAGTAATCATGAGGGAGAGAGTAATGCGTGTACGGATGTTATCGAAAAAATGGATAGCGATCAGTTACTCAAACCAACACCTTACTTTTATCTTTATTTACTGCTTTAAAACCAAACATAGTGGCACTTATTAGAAACCTACCAAAATTTACTAGTTTGGTGTGGTTTTTGGTGGTCATTACTGATGAGAATGGCCATTTGTCTCAAATGTTGAACTATGATAACCTTAATAACAAGATAACAGTACCCATATACTGTTTCACCTTAGTTTCAAGCAGAAGCATGAATGTCAAGATTTTTCACCTCACTTTTCCCAGGTTTCCTTCAAGATTTGTACACAGAACAGGAACTACATTCTGAAACCAACCAGATTCGAAATGAATGGTAAACCAAAAGAAAGTGCAATGTCAAGTTTCTATTGCTTCAATGTTGGATTACTGAAGGATGCAACTATTACCTGATAAACAAAAGAAAGTGCTATTATGGGTATACTGAGAGGAACAGCTTCAAAGTTGGCTTTTAAAAGAGCATCCCAGTGCAAGTCTCCACTTGCCACTACCTAGTAAGGAAAACAAATTAAAAACATAATATGGAAAAACTGACTATATGGCTATTGACAGTGATTGATGATTTCAACTATGACTATGTGATGAAGCAATTGATTTGTGCTAGTCTAACTTATTCAGAAACGTTTTATTTAAACAATTGAATGATAGAGTGGAGATATGAGTCTCTAATGTGTGAAGTAAGGCGAATTTGCAAGGTTAAAAATACACAGCCGTTGCAACTCCACAAAATGAAGCCACTAATGACTTGAATAACAACAGACCATATATTGTCATGGTCAACTCCATGTTGACAACCACAGGTGATATATTGCAACAATAATCACCTGTGACAACTATTCTGGACACTGGACACAAACTTTCTGTTGAAAGATTATAATTGATGTGTATTCTTCTCACTAGGAGGCACAATATATAGACTGTGTACAAGATAATTTAGGAAAGGAAATAATAAGGAAATTGCTATCTACCTAATTAGACTAATTACAATCTTCCTAATTGTCTAATTGCCTAATTGATTTACAACATGTGCTACAATATTCTTTCCTTTTCAACACTCCCCCTCAAGCTGGAGCATATACATCGTATACTCCTAGCTTGCGACAAATAGAATCAATGGAAGCCTTGGGAAGAGCCTTCATGAAAATATCAGCAAGTTGAGAGCCTGAAGGAACAAAAGGCGTGCTGATCTCTTTTGACTCCACTTTCGACCGAATGAAATGACAATCAACTTCAATGTGTTTGGCCCTTTCGTGGAATACTGGATTATCAGCAATATGGATAGCAGCCTGATTATCACAATATAACGGAGTTGGATCATGTTCTGGAAACCCAAACTCATGCAGAAGTGTACGCAACCAAGTCAACTCACAAGTGGTATGAGCCATTGCTCTATACTCTGCCTGAAACTAGAACGTGCTACAACAGACTGTTTCTTACTTTTCCAAGTCACAAGATTGTCACCTATAAAGGTGCAATAACCAGTGGTAGAACGACGATCAGCAGGAGATCCTGCCCAGTCAGAATCCGTATACCCTTCGATACGAAGATGTCCAGACGCTTTGTAGGGAAGTCCACGTCCAGGAGCATTTTTAAGATACTTCAAGATGCGAACAACAGCCTCCATATGAGAAACTCGAGGACAAGTCATAAATTGACTGACAATACTGACTGCATAGGAGATATCGGGTCGAATGATAGTGAGATAAATAAGTTTACCCACAAGTCTCCGATATAACTCAGGATCGTCAACCAACTCACCATCGCCAGGCATAAGCTTATGATTAGTCTCCATAGGAGTAGCTACAGGTTTAGAACCAAGATAACCTGTATCTTTCAAGAGATCGAGAGTGTATTTCCGTTGTGATAAACTGATGCCTGCTTTAGAACGAGCCACTTCAATGCCAAGAAAATACCGAAGCTTGCCTAGATCCTTGGTGAGAAAACTAGAACAAAGGTCACGAATTAATACCTGAATCCCATCATTGTCACTCCCTGTAATGACAATATCATCCACATAGACTACGAGAATCACAATACCACTGGTGGTCCTTTTAAAGAAGACGGAGTGATCAGCTTGACTTCGTGTCATACCATGAGACACGACGGTACTGCTGAATTTATCGAACCAAGCCCGGGGAGATTGTTTGAGGCCATAAATAGATTTGCGAAGATGACAAACAGACTCCCCCTTGGACTCAAAACCGGGTGGTTGAGCCATATAAAGTGTCTCAGAGAGATCTCCATGAAGAAAAGCATTCTTGACATCAAGCTGATGGAGAGGCCAATCAAGGTTGGCTGCAAGAGAGATAATAATGCGAACAGAATTGAGTTTGGCAACTAGAGAAAAAGTCTCAGTGTAGTCAAACCCATAGGTTTGAGTGAAACCTTTGGCCACAAGACGAGCTTTCAGACGATCAAGAGTACCATCAGGATTGTGTTTGATGACAAACACCCAACGACAACCAACAATATGTGCTCCAGATGGCTGGGGAACAAGATCCCAAGTATGATTCAGTGACAAAGCGCGCATCTCTTCTTCCATAGCAGAACGCCATCCAGGATGAGAAAGAGCCTCCTGATAAGACTTAGGAACAGTAACAAAGGACAAAGACACAAAAAAAGCGCGAAAAGAGAGAGACAAATGATCATAGGACACAAATTGAGAGATAGGATGGGAAGTGCAGGAGCGAATACCTTTACGGTGAGCAATAGGAAGATCGAGTGTTGGATCTGAAGACGCTTGAGGAGATGGTGTGGGCACGGAAGGCCGTATCCGGAGGAGGTGCAACGGGAGTAGCGGCGTGAAGAAGAACGTCGAACATATACATGTAATTGATGGTCGAGTAGCGATCTCGAAAAAGACCATGGTCACCGAAATCGAGCAATCTCGGGAAGACAAGGTGGTGCCAACAATGGTGTCAAGCCGAGTACCCTCAAGAGAATAATATGGGATATTTTCAAAAAAAGTCACGTCAGCACTTACAAAGTGCTTCCGTAATGAGGGACTATAGCACTTGTATCATTTCTGTGTCAGAGAGTAACCCAAAAAAATACATTTGTAAGAATGCGGATCAAGTTTATCACGACCTGGAGAGAGATTATGAACAAATGACACACAACCAAAAAGTTTTGGGGAAGAATGTAAAGATCCTTGTCGAAACATGACTGATAAGGAATTTTGCCATGCAAAACCCGAGAAGGGGTGCGATTTATTAGATAATTCGCGGTAAGAACAGCATATCCCCAAAAATGTTTTGGAACGTTCATGTGAAGCATAAGGGCACGAGTTACGGCTAAAACTGGCCCATTCTTCCGTTCTGCAACCCCATTTTGTTGAGGGGTAGTGACACACGCAGTCTGATGAATAATACCATGAGTTTCATTAAACTGTCTAAATGGACGAGAAAGATATTCTTGGGCATTGTCGGTTCGCAAAATACGTAATTTAGCATTAAATTGGTTGACAATCTCGGATGAAAGACGAAAAAAACAAAAATAATTGAGACCTATCTTTGAGGAGATACACCCATGTTAAACGAGAAAAATCATCAATAAACGTGACAAAATAGCGCGCACCACACAAACTCGTAGTGCGCGAAGGTCCCCAAATATCAGAATGAACTAATGCAAAAGGTTCTACACATGGTGACTCAGTTCGTAAAGGAAAAGAAACTCTACGATGTTTACTAAGTTCACATGTGTCACAATTAAAAGGAGAAAAACTAGGTAAACTAGGAACTAGCTTGCGAAGGTTGGCCGAGGATGGGTGCCCAAGACGACAGTGCCACTGATAAGGTGTAATAGTAGAATGTAAAGCAGAAGGACTAGATGACTGCTGCTGTTGCTACTCCTGAAGGTAATACAGACCATTCTTCTCATACCCCCCACCAATCATCCTCTTTGTCTTGAGATCCTGAAACTCACAATGAGAAGGAGAAAAGAGGATAGAACACTAGTGAGTATGAGACATTTTATGAATCGAAAGAAGATTAAACGAAAATTGTGGCAAATATAAGACAGGCTGAAAAACAAGACCGGATGAACAATATGTACCAATGCCTTGAACAAGAACCTTAGTGCCATCGGCAATAGTAACATAAGTCTTAACAGAAGGAGTAACAACATCAGTCAAAAGAGACAAATCACCTGTCATATGATCAAATGCGCCAGAATCGAGAATCCAAGGAGTGCTACGAGAAGATGAATGAAGACACGTATTACGTGAGGTGACATGAGTTGCAGTGGAAGAAGAAGAAGATGCATTGGCCCTTTGAATCATAGAATCATACTCAGTCTTGGACATAGTAATCTGAGTAGGAGCAAGAGCAGATGGCTCCCCTTCAAGTGTAGCCTGATTAGCCCAAGCTGGCTTGCCATGCAGCTTCCAACAGAATTCAACATCGTGGTTGGTCGCACCACAATGAGTACACTTCTTGGTGTCACGACCACCACGCCCCCACGTCCTCCCACGACGACCACCCCCGCTCGAAGAACTACCACGATTGTGGGAGGGATTGCGATTCCCAAAATGTCCAAGATAAAGCGGGAGAGTTTGTGGGGGCGGCTAGGGCGGAGTTGATTGTGGTTAGAGACCGCGATAATCCCTAACAATATCCTTAGTTTCGAGGTTTCAAGAAGTCTGTTTGCTTAGGTTTATCACCCATAATAGATTCAAGAGATAAAGACACAAGCCAAAAGGAGAGGAGTTGTTACCCGAGGATTGACAAGTGCAAAGAGAGGGTACCCGGTTGATTTAGAGCTGAAAGAACACCCTTAACGGACAAAATCGAGTTCGAGAAAGATTGATCGAGGGCCGAAAGAGATTAGGGTTCTTCTTCACGATTGCTACAAAGGTCTGCACGCGAACGATCACATGTTCACATCTTACTACAGTGTACGTGAGCACTGTTCACGGCTGGATTTTTTTTTCCCTGGATCGAGGGTTGTGTATTGGGGTTAGAGAGGTTTTGGTTGTGGTCGATTTGAGAGAGAGAGAGAGAGAATTTGACGAAAAAAGATAGAGGTAACGAGAAAGAAAAGTCAGGTTCCCTGGAACCCGCTCTAATACCATGTTGAAAGATTATAATTGATGTGTATTCTTCTCACTAGGAGGCACAATATATAGACTGTGTACAAGATAATTTAGGAAAGGAAATAATAAGGAAATTGCTATCTACCTAATTAGACTAATTACAATCTTCCTAATTGTCTAATTGCCTAATTGATTTACAACATGTGCTACAATATTCTTTCTTTTTCAACACTTTCGATGGCCATCAGGCTTCCTAACATGAAAGGAAATATTTTTCCACTTAGCTACTCTGTGCTGATGAAGCAGAAAAATATGCTTACAATGTTACCACACCCTCAACATCAAGTATCGTACTCATGATATAAATATATTATTGTATTGTCTGTACACACGAGACTCTAGTAAATACTCCATAGCGATGCAGACCATATTTATATACATTAGTTTGATCCACAACATATTTGTCAAATCGTGAATCGAATCGAGAATCAAAATGGTCTATTTGCGAATCGTGAATCACTCCGATTTGGTCATTTTTTAAAAAAATGCATAAAAAATGTAGATTATAAGTTGGAATCAATAAAAGTAATGTTTAAGAAGATAAATAGATGGTCAAATGGTCTAAATAGGCAAGACACTTGCTCTTATAGCAAGGGATGTGGTCGTGGTCTTCTCAGCAGGTGCAAAACCATAACTTTCTTCTATTACAATCTTTTGAAAAGTGCTATGGAAGCTTATGAAAAGAGAGTCGATCCTTTTATGCCAGAAAAATTAAAGAAAACCCCGCAATTAATCAATTATTTCATTTTGGCCCACATGCAAGACATGGGTTTAAAATTAAACTGAATCGTAAGATTCTTATGATTTGCCTTACGATTCACTGATTCGATTCGTGATTCACCGATTCGATTTGCAATTCAGCGATTCAGTGTACGATTCTACTACACCTATGATTCATAGTATCGGTTCGTATCGAAAACTCCCTGCATCGAATCGAATCGTAGGATTCGAATCGCAAATCGCACGATTTCGATAACTATGATCCTTAGAAAGCCTAGCGGTGCGGCCCAACAATGGCAGAATAGCCCGCGAATGGACATGGCCCAACTAGTAAGGCTTATCCCTTTGCCATGAGCAAATGCCCTTTTCCAGCGAAAAGCCTTTGGGTACGTCTTCCAGCAAGAGATTTTGCAATTTTTGTAATAGATGTATTACATACTTTTCCTATATAATTTTGTTTTGATCTAGATTCGTTCTTATATTGTTATTTTATTGTATAGTTTTGAGATGTCATCCAACCTCAAGTATTTCTTCTTTTGATAATTTCCAAGATTAATCTCCTATAGGTTTTGTTGGCAAGTAATTGCCTTTCCGTAAGTATTACCTAGGTTATTATGGTTCTGTTATATAAGCCTTGCTACAACTTGGTTGATTATTGAATAATAGGAAAAGAAACAGAGCTTTTTCTATTTCTGTTCTCGTGAATTTGTTCTTGGGTTTTCTCTTCATCCCTTAAATGCTTTCCTGCATCAAATAGTCATAATCAAAAGCATTTTGAAGTTTTATAGAAGGAAACCAACATAAGTAGTTCACTGAGGAGGAGAATTACCACAAGAGCTGTAAAGGAAATGATGATTCCAAATATGAGAACACCATTTACTGCTCCAACAAACCGCTGGCTACATTATAATTTAAATTCTGGTGTCATTTGACATTTTTTTCGAAAGTTAAACAGGCTTCTATGTAAAGAGGCAATTAACAAGGAATCGAAGAAGGAAATTACCCAAAAACCTACAGACTCTCTAATGCCTTTCTATCTTCATATACACTATTGGTTTTTATTTTATTAATGGTACACCAAATTTCTAGCAGCACTTGATAGAGCTCAATGGAAAAAAGGATTCATGTAGCCAGTCCCAATTGATTGGGACATAAGGCTCGGTTTGGTTTGGTTTGGTTTACACCAAATTTCTGAACCAAAAGCAAGCTATAGACTGCATAAATGAAATGGAACAATTTCTATTTCAGTAAAAAGGGTTATGATTAGGAGTTTTATGGGCTATTAAAAGAGAGGATATACGTAGAGCGAATATCACATGCCCTCCTAAGTCCAACCTATAATGAAGCAATTTCTCTGTGGTTTGTATCCCAAAGTAGCAAGAGATACTATATATGAATCTAAAAAGTCAAATGACACTCATTTATAGTACTTATCTTCACAAGGAGACATAGTATTTGTCTCCGAGTAGACCAAGGAAAATTATTGCATGGGAAGTGATCTAAGCAAACCATTGACCCCCTAAAAAAGGGAAAAAGAGAGAGGAAACACCAACCTTCCAAAGTAACAAATGCCTCCCAAAAGTAATGAGAACAAGGTTGCGGTTTCCCATCTGCAATCATAATGCCGCCCATCAACACCTAACAGCCATATGCAAGTACTTGGTGATATTAACCATAGAAGTGCTACTGATGAAACTAGAGCCCAAGGGCATTGTGTTGGTGTACACTATTTAGGGACATCACAAGGAAGGACAACAGTAAGATCTACCATGGCAGGTATATGAACTAACGTCTGACAAAATGAAAAAGGTCAAATCTAATCGTTGTCCTTGTATTTCTGCAACAAATATCTGTTAGGATTTAGTTTAGAGACATTTTACACATCATATGATAAAGTCCATGGAAGTTGCAACTGACAAAACTATATAGATGGAAAGAGATGCATTACTATGAGAGAACCAACGACAGAATAGAATGTTGTGGTGTTGGTGAAAAAAAAATATGCAGTTGAGATTTTATGCAGGCCACGAATAGGAAGACACATTTCCCACATTTGTTTAGCAAAACAGCCCAGCTGGACTCAGAACCAAGACAATGACATATCCAAGGCAATTACACTGCTTAAGTATAGATTGACTGTTTTTGCAACACCTGTCAGGACAAATATAGTAGTTAGAATTCTCCAAATCGCATTTACTCTTGTTGATAATGATATGACTTTTCTTCTTAGCTGCAATGCATTACGCGTATAATAGTTAGATTTGGATGTCAAATTCAAAGATACTGATGTGTTTTTCTCACGCTATTGTACTTTGTGACAAGACAATACTAGCTGTATAGAGTCTATTGTTGTTAATGTCTCTTCTACCATTTCAGAAAGTTAAACAGACATCTTACTCATATTGCCATAAAATTTTGTTGCATAAGCATAAACTTGTTAGAAAACAGATTTTCTATAGTACCTTATCATTAGATATGGAAAGCATCAAATAATGCTTTTACGATATATAGGTGTGTGTGTGTGTGCGCATGTGTGGAAACTGTCATAGCTTTTGTCGCCGCAGATCTTATAAGTGAACATTGAAGTTCATTATCCAATAAACATGCCAATGAACGACCATCCCACCCCCTATACGCCACCTCCACCTTTTGCTTGTTTTAACCCTCTTATCTATTACACCAATGTCTTCACGTCATCCTTCATTCTAATAGAACATTTACCAGGTAGAAAATGCGCTTCACAAAATGATTGTACTTACCATCTTAGCATCAGCAAATGAAATATATAGCAGGATAGCACAAGTGTTTGAACTCTAAACCAAATCAAGGATTCCATAACATGAGTAATTGGAAGGATAAAAAAATGTTCTTCTTGAATGGATCCTTCACCCTATTACTCTAGATAAAAGAGGAGCTAAAGAGAGATAATTCATTACTACAGTTACTCTCTTTCTAGGTAAACCAGGTTAGGAGGGGACGACCTGGTAACCCCACCTTGTGAGTGACCTTACGAAGCCCCTCTGAACTGAAAGCCAGTTATAGAGGGGACTAAGACATGATCCCTTCAGACAGGCTGAGCCATTGCTAGACCTGGCGTGGCTGTAGGAAGTCAGTTAGAAAGAGCCACATGACCTTGCAAGGCTCTAACCCAAGTATAGGAGTGAATCATGCAAATGAAATAATAATCATGTATTTGGGCATCTTCTGTTCAAGTAACACGTTCTGTATAAGTTCAGATAATAGAGAACTTAAACACAGAAATCTCAGATGTTGGTAGGATATATGCAATCATTGCATGTAATTTCATGACATGAAAGATCAGCATTACGGTAAAAACGAAGAGAAACTAACAATAAAGCATATTAATGGGACTCAACCATGTGACATTATATCCTTACAAAGATTTACTATCATCTTTAAATAAATTGCACAATCGTAAAAATATAAACTGCATACGACACCCGCCATTATAGGTTTCCAGGACAAAATGAGGCGAAAGCATCAACAAGCATATACTACAGGCACATAGTTATTATCAAAAGTTAGAATTACAGTACATACATTGGAATGCCGAGGAAACTGGCCAAAATATCAGAAGAACGAGCCACATAGGCAACAAGAAGAGCGTAATGTATGAAGATGTACGACCAGCTGCAACAACGAACTCGGCTTTTGTCAGGAGATGAACTCATGGTTAAGTAATGGCCTCCACCATAGATGGAGATTAAGTTAAGTAAATTAAACAAGAAGTAGATAAAGATTCACTAGCAGTTCCAAAAAATGTGCAGAAGCAAATAATTAAATGTCATTAAAGCTGGTCTAGCATCGTAAGCAAGTTTGAAAATGCCAATCAAATATTGGAATCAGAGGCAAAACATACTATGATGCCTCAAACTTTAAAGCTGGTGATCACGTTCCATTCAGTAAATATATCTCAAGATTCATCTCTCATAACTATCTTCATCACCTGCTCCAACCAATTCAACTTCACAATCTGGATGGTAAAAGGGATGTTTGTACCTACCACTTGACTAGCAAACTGGTTGAGCCACTGTGTCATATGGAAGTGTTGAAGATATTCTGTTGCAACTTGCAAGTTGAGGTTTGTGGCAAATGCTCTTTGGATTGGAGCAAACCCTTGATAGCTCAAATTCTCAAATCCAGATTGTTGACTTTGAAAAACATGTGTGAAGTTATTCCTGAAGCATGATAGTGAACATTTCTCCTTTCATCTTGTATGTGTATCTGTACCTTTTAAAGAGCAATGTGGCAATCAAAGGGAGAGTGAGAAACAGTTGGGTTCGTATTGAGGCTCTGGGTGTTGTAAAATCCTCCTCCATAGTTAAAATCTGCTACGCATAGAAGTAGGCAATCGCCGAACCACATAAATATTGTCTCCCTGTGTATTTTGGTTTGTGGGTGTGAGGTTTTGGAATACCCAAGCACAACAACTTGGATCCGAGGCCATAGGCCCAAAAACCGAGCTCTTTTTACTGCAGAACACGAGTGCTAGAATTGCACTTTTTGACCACACCAGAGGCTTCTACTTATTGAGACGAGTTTGGAGCCATAAAGCACGTACTCATACTCTCATGAACATGCCACCACGTGCTGCCAAAACCTTCTGCACACTTTTTTGACCACATCAGAGGCTTCTACTTAGTGAGACGAGTTTGGAGCCATAAAGCATGCACTCATACTCTCACGGACATGCCACCACGTGCTGCCAAAACCTTCTGCACATGGGCATCAAGCGCAATCAGACTTCCACCCCTCAGCCACGTTATCTGGAGTCAGTAACCCAGCCATTGACTGGACCCGTTGACCTGGCTCAGACCTGCCTTTTTTTTGGTTATTGAATCTCTTAAATGGTATGATGGCTGCTGTTACGAAGCTAGGGTGGAACAAACCTTAAGTATTTCCCAACTCTTGACTCAAAATGTAGTTCCCCTCCATTTCATTTAGGTTGTTTTTCACTCATTAAAATATACAAGCAATCTGACAACCGAATTAATTTTCATAATTGATTTTGAAAATAACAAAAACCTAGGCTTCTAATCCCTGAGGTAGGATATACTCGGGCATAAACAGTTTTTCTACTTGATTTGAGGTTTAGAAAAACCTGGTTAACCCATTAGTTTTGGTCTTGAAAATCTCCTATCCATACTCCTAGCTCTTAGATGACATAGACCACGAAACTCCTCAAAGAAGCCCATTGAGAACAGCTGAGAGGATTCTGTCCGCAATTTGTACTTCATCATTTCATTGAACAAAAGTATACATCCCAACGAGATATGTCTACAGTCTAAAGCTTCAAATTCAGTTTTTCACTATCTCCTGAAGTTCTTATGCTGTAATATTCAAAATATATACTGCCCGTTATGTAACAGTTCTTACTCTATTTACGCATTGGAAAAATCTTTACTGAGGAGCAAGGCACGAGCATCCATCCCACGTAACATCTACATATCCAATTAGATCACTTCTAATTACCTCTTCCTTCAAATTGTTATTTTCACCGACTTCTTTCTGATATACATTTTCAGTATCTTAAATTTTTCTCCATGTCCAACATAAATAATTCATAAGCTAGGACACAATCATAAAAACCTTCAATATTCTCAGATTGGTCACAGTAGTATTTTCCTCCTCATACCCTTGAGTACCATCCTAAGTTTTGCCTGCTCTTCCTCTACAGGTTTTGCTGGTGGGATTGATTACATGCTATGAAGCATGCCTACGGACACCTGGTACAATACAGATATGTCTAAACCAGGATCAAATATAAGTTAAATGGCTCAGGTGATAACTTAAAACAAACCCCATTAGCATGCCAAAAGTAAGGTGTATTTATTAAAACTAAAGCACCTACTTATCAAGGTTAATTCGTAAAGCATGCTAAGCATAGAAAAGTGCTTTAGCAAGCTAACTCGATTTATTTTTGTGTAAGATATATTCCAACCTTCGAATTCCGTAGCCTGTTGCACAATCAGATGTAACACCAAACTTACCAATAACCAATATATAACTGGTACGGGTAACACATTTTTCTCAAACATTAGAGGCAATAAAGATCTTGGTCTTCTACGAGTATCATTATTGCTTCTTCAAGATACAACACGACAAAACTTTCAATATTTTTTGAGGGATTAAGAGTCAGTTGCATCTGAAATCTTAGAGCAATCTTACAACCACTACTTACTTCAAAAATAATAAAGGCCTATCTACCCCGTGTTCAAGTAAAGGCCATTTGCCACTGTACAGACCCTTTGCAATGCTGTTTCAGCAAAAGTTTCTTCCCATGGACATTCGGTGAATCTGATTATGCTCTAGTACATCAGCAGTTTTCTCAATGCCTACGATTTTGTATCCCTTGATACGGGATTATCTTGTAATCCGATATAAAGTTGTACTAAGATATTTCTTCATATCAAAATACCTTTGAATTTACTTATTTCCACCAACTAGGGATACTTTTTTTATGCTTCCAAGGTAAGAATTGGCCGCTTAGCAATCCAGCCTATACTAAACAACTTTCCTCTCTATTGGTACTTCTTTCTAATAAAAATTAGTCTTACTTCTAAGAGCCTAAGAGGAAAAAAACTATTAGCAGTATGAAGGATGACAAATCTGCCTACCACGCAATTTGAACTCCAGCTGTCCCAAGAGTTCTCCTGGCCATTGATACCTGAAAATAACCAACAGGCAATGAAGATAACAAATACAAGCACACTTGTTCTCTTGGTTCAGTTGCTTTAAATCAAAATGAATATATTGAACTATAATCACGCAAATACTTGGGAAGTTGGGATATGTCCGGCAAGTATCAGGGAATTTCTGTGCACATCAACAGTGTAACGGAAACCTGATTGTTCACATTGTTGTCGACAGAAACCAGTAGTGCTCTTCGTAGAAGACAAGAGTTGTATATTGAAGGAAAACAGATGATCATTTGGGTTATAACTTGTTTTGTGACAATTGCAGGTAACTGAGTTACAGAATACATTCTAGTAAAGCATCCAGCCATAATCTATTGAAGATCCCCCACAAAATATTCATGTCTTGGAAAGAGAAAATGGTGATAAATTGTGGTAGCCTGTTTCAGCCTAAAATATTACATACTTGTTTACTCGTTGAATCAGTGAACGTATATTGTAAGTTCATAATGTGGGGATTGTCAATGAAATTACCAAAGACACACCACCAGAACCCAGTTCACACATTGTATTCACATTTACTTCAGCAACGAGCAGCCCTGTCACAACCTGCATAGTTTTAGCATTTGCGCTAAATTTAGGAACATGTACAAACATCATGACAAGTGAAATATACATATATTCATATATATGTATATATATGGAGAGAGAGAGAGAGAGAGAGAGAGAGAGAGAGAGAGAGAGAGAGAGTTTGCATAAAACAATATATATAGGAGGCTAAGCTATGAAGCACAAGTTCTTCAAGATGCATGTCATATCCATAGACAACCACAGTATAAAAATTAACTTTCTTTAGTTTTGAAGCACAGTATACTTGTAGGATACTCTAGTTCACATACCCGAACTTCTTTACAAGCGAGATATTTCACGTCTTGCAGTATTACGGTAACATTGTTAGGAATAAAGAGAAGTCTAGATTGCTCATACTTCACTAATAGTTGGGAAGATAATAGTAGTATGAACATTATTACTGCATTTTTTGTTAATTTTCTGTACATGGTCACTGTATCAAATGCCTGTTCCATAGAATTGGATTCTAAAAGTTAAACACCAAACTTGTACGCACCAATTTTGCGTACAAAACTTTACTCTTGAGTGCATCTTTTTAGTATGAAACAAAATGATGGTTTACATTTTTTCCATGCACTTTTATTTCTTCTCCCCCATAAAATATTTAGAGGACTTTCTAAAAATGGTAGCCTAAAGTTCCTAAATTATTTCCTATTTTCAAGGGAAAATGGGTTTCTTATCATTTTTGTGGTTATATGTAAAACACTGCAAAAGAACTATAAAGACATTTTCTATCTAAAGTATTGTAATCCTATGCATACCTTATTTTACGATTTTCTCCTATTGTCATATTGGTATCTATCACATCGTATACATATTTCGTATCTGCATTCATGCTTGAAAGAGTATAAGGTTACTAGTTATTACCATAAATACCCAACAAAGAATACAGGTAACTGCAGAGGCCAGAAATCCAGATTCTTGAGTCACTGCGGGAATTGCAAGGATCCCTGCACCAACCTGTTTGGTATATTCAATCGCAATGTTAGTTCCACTTACACAAAAAGCAGAATGAAAACAAGGTTGAGGCTTGAGCTACATTTGGACGTATACAAGTTCTAAGATTTATAACTTTGAAGGTCATCAAAACTTGAGGTACTATACCTATTGAAAATTTGAAACCCTAACTTTACAAAAAATTGCAATATAGAATCACCCTTGCTTTCTGGGTTCTAATGTGAATCAGTAAACCCTATAAAGATAAACAAATATGTATGCATAAAAAAAGAAGCATGTATGTATGCATGCATGAGTACATATATTTTTACACACACACACACATAAAATATAGAGAAAGAGAGAGAGAGCGTACTGTGGTGCCGGAAACGAGTAAAATTGCACTGGTAAGGCTTCCTGGGAACACATAACAAAATCATCATCAGTGGCGGAAGCAATCACCATTTCTCATTCCAAGTTCCAACATACAAGACTGTTGAAAACCAGCAGAACATATAATTGTTTCAAGCGATCTCGAGTAGCTTATAGTTTTTTATACTGTATATCTCGAACCAGCTGAGAAGTAGTAGTTTTGTTCGAGTTGAGTTTAACTTAAAAACTTTAATGGGCTTTAGAAAAATGTTGTGAAAAAATGTCTAAGCTTAATCTGCTAATATTACTACTCCCTCCGTCCCAGTTTGTTTGTCAATTATTCCATTTTCTGATACGTCTTAAATTGCTTATATCTTTCAATATATAATATTTTTCACCATTTTAAAAACTTTGTATAATAGAATTAATCGTGAACTATTAAACAAGATCCATATTGCATATATTTGGAGATCGATATTAAAAGATATAAGCGATCGAAAACTGACACGATTATCAAAGAAATGACAAACAAAAAGGGCCGGAAGGAGTGATTAATGAATGAAAAAGTACTAAAAAATGATTAGCCTTTCATGAATGGATGGTTCTACAATTGGAAGGGCAATTACAAAAACAGGGTGTCAAAATTAATTACAGCTTTTAAACAGTGAATCAGCATTTGAAATTTGAAGAATTTAGTTCATTTATCGACCCTACGAGATAGAGATGGAGAGAGAGAAGGCAGTGACCTGGTTCCCTCTTCAGAGTAGCTTGATTGAGGTTCGAAAACAGCCTCTCGAATTGGAATTCTTCTTCTTCTGGCTGTACTTGTTGCTCTTCTTCTTCTTCTTCTTCTTCTTCTTCTTCTTCTTCTTCTTCTGGTTGCTGTTTGGTGGATTCCCTCTGTGAGATACATTTGACTGACAAGGAGTTTCTTGGTGAAGGAACCATTAACTGAAATCGGCTATCTAACAAAACCACTGGGCGTCCACCACCACTACTACTTCTCACTCTTGAAATTCTCCTTCTCATGATCATAACCTCATTATGAGTAAGAATTGGGTTTGAATTTAATCTTTCAATAAGGGGTTGCACCCTCACAATCGTCATCTCTCTCTCTCTCTCTCTCCCCCCGGAATGTGAGCTCAGCCAATAGCCAACATGGAGAACAGACATCCAACCAACCATATCCTACTCCTATTCTACCATTATTTCACACAAGTACTTGTTACGGGATAATGTGGGGTTAAATTCACCTCCACCCTTACGGTCCACGGGACCACACCCCATCAAACTCAATTGCTGTGTTTGGTCCAGAGTTTTGAGAAGGATATTTTTGAGATAGTGTTTGTATGAATTTTTGGAAAATGTAATAATTAGAGAGATGTGTAATAATTGTGGAGAAATAGAGAGAGAAATGAGAATAATGATTGGAGAGAGGGGTATGAGTAAAGAGATAAATGTGATTAATGATTGGAGAGGCGAGAGATGGGGAAAGAATATTTTTGGAATTTTTTTTGAAAATGTGAAGTGAACACAATAAGGTAACTCCTCCGTTAAGCTTTCAAAAGAGATGCATGCATACACTCCAAGCAATCCATATCATGCTCCGTACTGGGTACCTAAAATTATTAGGGGGAGCTCACTAGCCCAGTAGAGAAAAATCTACCAATCCTAAATG
Organism: Vaccinium myrtillus; assembly: GCA_016920895.1. Classification (NCBI taxonomy): domain Eukaryota; kingdom Viridiplantae; phylum Streptophyta; class Magnoliopsida; order Ericales; family Ericaceae; genus Vaccinium; species Vaccinium myrtillus. Next base: position 30,471,543 of record CM029275.1, on the reverse strand, counting down.
CAATGAAATATATGCAAGTGAGTGATAGACAAAGAAGACACAAGCCACGCAACAAGGTTCAAGAAATTTTAATGGTTAAATGATTGAAAACCAACTCATAAGCCACTAGATTCCCTTTACTATCATCTCTCGTACCCGATACGTACTTGACATCTCGCATGTGTCCAACTCATTCATATCATAATGTGTCTAGTTTATTTTATTTTTTTTTGGGTAAATAAGCTTGAAATAAAAAGGGGACTAACCGAATATACAACCTACAAGGGGCATACCCCAGGAGAAAAGAAAGGAAAAGAAAAGAAAAGGAAAAGAAAAAGAATTGAGGACCTAGGCCAATTGGCTATACAAGATAAGGGCGATAAAACACATGTTTCTGAACCTTCTACAAGAGATGGGGGAGAAACATATGACAAAATAGAACTAAGTCAAAGCACTCTGAATCAAAGTTGACCAATCTTGAGCATGGATATAACTTGGAATCACTTGATCATGGGAATTGCCAATCTTGAAACTTGTAATACTTGAGAATACTTGAGCAATCTGGGCAGCTGAATGGCAGGCATTAACAAGGTGTATTAATGAGGTGCAGATGTACCCCATATGGGAGGACGCCCCCTCCCCAAAGGGATCATACATGCCTAGGGACAACCCCCCAAGGCTAGGTTAAATCAAAGCAACCAGTACGTAACCCAACACACATATAAATCTCCAAGCCAGCCGAAGCAACAAAAAGCAAGGTTATAAAAACACGAGCAGCTGCAGCAATAAATGGAGCAGCAGTGTGCAAACAGGATGGCAAGCACAGCGCTAAGCATTGCAAAACTGGGTAAAATTGGACAGCATTTTGTTTGTTTTTCGCAAACCAACACCAACATCTGGCTTGAGCAACCTGACATGGAAATGATGACACCTGATGGGAAATGAAGGGAAATGACTTGGCCCGATTGTTGCAGCCCTGTTGCAGCCCTATCGCAGACAGAAACAAGGCCAGAAATTAGTAGTAAGGGAGTTAGCATTCAACTGCCCAATCGCAGCCCTGTAGCTAAACTGCACTGAAAAGTATCTTAATACCGAGACCCAACGGACAGCAGTAGCAGATTGCAACAGCCCTTGCAATCCACAAACAACAAAATATGTAGCCTTTATGCAATAGCATCCAAACCAATATTGAAAATTGAAAATTATCTTAATACCGAGACCCAACGGACAGCAGAAGCAGATTGCAACAGCCCTTGCAACCCACAAGCAACAAAATATGCAGCCTTTATGCAATAGGGCACTAGTACTCAACGTTGCATGCAGAGGTTCAAATGATTACAGCAGAACTACGTCACAGGAACATGCAGTGATAACAGTACATCAAATGAAAAAGGATATGGGGAAGTAGGACCCATTGATGTGGTAACAGTACAACAATACGAATTGGCAGCCCTCCCAACTCTTGATATGATTACAATGGGGCCAAGGGGATCGAGGGGCACTCCCCTAACTGCATAGTCACCCTTACCAAATATGTTAGCAATCAGAGATCAGACCTGCAAACACAATCTACCCAATTGGGCTGTTAGAAAATAGACAGGCCACACCTTTTGTCTGAATCTGGAATAACCTGCCATTGGGAATCAATTAGTGCCATGATGATAGAAAGACAGTGGGAAAATAAACTTGTGCACCAGTAGATTAAATGCCACTAAGCCACACACTCACTACTCAGGTTCAGAATTAATGTGGCAAGCTTCACATAAGTATAAAGGGCCCTCAGGAATTTTATTAAGTGATAACAGTCTGTACCTAATATCAGTACAGATCCTATTCACCACAAATGGAATTGTGTGATGAATATTCTGAAATTTCCTAAGGTTCCTTTCAATCCAAATGTGGCAGAGTGTGACGGTGAAGGATAGTTTGATAATGGTGCTCCTAAGTCCTCTCCCTCTATACACAGAGAGAAGTGAGACCAAGTTATGGAGAGATTGGGGTTGCCATGTAATATGAGATCTGAGAGAGACTTCATCCCAAACCTTTTGAGTAAAGGGACAGTTAAAGAAGAGATGATTGTGGTCCTCTTCCCCAGAACAGAAACTACAACAAGAAATGTCCTTAATGCCAAAAAGGACTAATCTGTCTTCCGTGGACAATCTGTTCTGAATGGCAAGCCAGCTTATCAAGCTGCATTTGGGAATGTGGAAAGGAAACCAAACAGTTTGGCTCCATCCAACATTAGGGAAATGGGTTCTGATGCGCTCCCAAAGAGAGGAGACAGTAAATAAACCAGTATTGCTGAGAGTCCATCTACAAGTATCTTGTAAAGGGGAGGGATGTGTGATTACTGGGAGGGCAGCCTTGATCTCATTTAATTCCCAAGTTTGAGTGATAGGGAACTTCCAGTGATTGGACCTGGTCAGGATGGTGGAGACTTTGGCGTCCTCAGATAGTCCAGAATCATAGATGATGCGATTGCCAAATCTCTCAGCCAATGGACCCAAGGGGTGGCAATTGTCATGCCACAGAAAAGTAGAGTCCCCATTCCCAATTTGATAAAGGATGAAAGGGTGAATGAGAGAACGCAACTGAAGTAGTTTCCTCCAAGTCCAAGAAGGGCTACTAGGTGTTTTGATTATCCAAAAACTTTTACCTTTAAGTAAGTATGACTTCACCCATTGACACCACATTGATTGCTCACCTCCAGAAACAAGGTACCATATATGCTTAGACATGGCAGCCTTGTTCCATACTTGAAGGGATTTAAATCCAAGTCCCCCTTCTTTTCCTGGAGAGCATAAGTGCTTCCATGAAACTTTGGCACCAGTGTGTTTGAGGTCAGGGCCAGTCCAGAAGAAAGCTCTTAGAATTGATTCAACTTCCTTAACAACCTTTTTGGGCAAAATAAATATAGAGGACCAATAACTTTGCATTGAAAACAACACAGACTTGATCAACTGAACTCTCCCAGCATAAGAAAGGTATTTGTTGGCCCAAGAATTGGTACGACTTGTTATTTTATCAATGAGGATTCGGCAATCAGTGTATTTTAGTTTGGTGGAAATGAGGGGAACTCCCAAATACTTGACTGGGAGAGTCCCTTCATTGAACCCAAGGATTTGAAATATTGAGCTTTTGACTGTGTTTGGAACTCCAGAGAAAAATGCATTACTCTTACCAGGGCTAGGAGTCAAACCAGAGAGAGAGGCAAACTCATTAAGAGCACTTTGTATGCATTGGATGGAGCTCACCTCACCTTTGCAGAAAATCATGAGATCATCTACAAAGCAGAAATTAATGATCTTAGTTTTGTCGCATCTCCAGTGGAAATGGAAGTTGGAATCAAGTGATTTTTCTCTGAGTAGTTGGGTGAGGATTTCCATAACAATGACAAAAAGGTAAGAGGACAAGGGATCACCTTGCCTCAGACCTTTTTGACCTTTGATTTTGCCAATAGATTCACCATTAATATTCAGAGAATAATTAGCAGTGGTAACGCAGGCCTTGATCCAGTTGATCATAGTAGGATGGAAATTCATGGAGTATAGGGTATCCCACAAGAAATCCCATCTAACGTTGTCATAGGCTTTCATTATATCCACTTTCAATGCACATTTGGGGGTTGTGGTAATCTCTCATAATTTCTTGAGTGAGAAAGATATTGTCAGCAATCCTCCTACCTTTGACAAAACCTGACTGGACATGGTCAATGAGATGAGGTAGAGCAATTTGAATCCTATGTGAAAGTATCTTTGCAATGCATTTGTAGATTGTGTTGCAGCAGGAAATAGGTCTATAATCCCCAACTTTGGAAGGATTGGGGATTTTAGGGACAAGAGCAATGCTTGTGGCATTGGCCTTAGTGAGTAGTTTCCCAGACCTAAAGAAATTTCTCACTGCAAAGGTAATTTCATGGCCAACAACATCCCAAGATTTGTGAAAGAATCTTGCATTGTAGCCATCAGGGCCAGGGGCCTTATTTGGATTCAATGCCATGAAGACATCCTTAATCTCCTGATTAGAAACTTCAGAGATCATGGCATTTCTCTGGATATCAGAAAGCCTAGAGACAACCAATTGGTTAACTTTAGAGCCCCCAGAATACAAGGTGGTATGGGGAGTGCCAAGCAGACGAGTGTAAAATTCAACAAAAGTATCTTGAATAATGCTAGGGTCATGAGAAAGGTTGCCATCATGAAGTATAAGACTTGTGATTCTACCTCTATTCCTCTTTTGAATGATAGACTTGAAGAAGTAAGAGGTACATTGGTCTCCCAGTTTCAGCCATTGTATTCTAGACTTTTGTTTGGCAAAACTCTCCTCAGCTCTTGCAAGTTGACTATACTGCCTAAACATAAGTCTCTCCTAAGTTTGGTTCGAAATATTGCTGGGGTCTGAACCTAGCTTAGCTTGAACAATGTCCAGTTGTTGCTTAACACCCAAAGTTCTAGTGGAAATATCACTATAACCTTGGTGTTAAGCTTTTTGAGCTCCATTTGAAGGAGCCTAAGTTTTTCACACACCACAAACATAGGATTGCCAATAATGACCCTATGCCAGATCCTCTGAACAATGCTGAGAAAATCTGGATGGTCAGCCAGAAAATTGAAGAATTTAAAAGGTTTTTTGGATTTCTTGGGAGTAGGATTCAGATATACCACCATAGGGGAATGATCAGATATGCCCAGGGTAGGGAAATGAGCATTGGAGCAGATGTGAGTCTTCATCCAATACTCATTAACCAAAACCCTGTCAATTTTGGTGGAAACAAAGTGTGAAGGGTCTTGCTTATTAGCCCAAGTGAAGTGACAACCTGTGTACCTCAAATCATCTAAATCATTGAGAGCTATACACTTATTGAAATCCTCCATATGAGGAAACCAGTGGTTATCACCTCCCACTTTATCAGTAGGGAATCTCAGAGCATTGAAGTCACCTAAGATAATCCAGGGAACAGAACTCTTCCAGTAAGTAAGGGACTGCCACAAATCGGATCTCTCAACATAGGAGTTTGATCCATAGACAAAAGTGGCAATAAAGTGAGTTCCTCTAGGAATAGAATCAACTAAGCAGTGAATGGCTTGGCTAGTTTGATCGATGATACTGATGTTAACAGCAGCAGGATCCCAAGCAACAATAATTCTACCACCAGGGGCTTGGACATAATTGTGAGCAAAAGTCCAAGAGGGAAGCATGGAGGTCAAAATTCTAGATGCATTAGGTTCCTTTATCTTGTGCTCCACAAGGCCCAAAAAAGAAAGTTTATTAATGTTAACAAAAGATCTGACCTCTTTTTGTTTAATGGGGTCATTAAGGCCCCTCATATTCCAGCACCCAAAATGAAGAGGATTTATTGACATAGGCAAAAATATATGTTAACAAAAATAGCAAATGATGGAAGAATTAGTGTGCTGCCAAAAGACTTACTATGCAAATTACCTCCTAGCAGGTTGAGAGGAGCTACCTAAGCCCCTTCTTCTTTGCTTCTTTTTACTGGAGTTGACTGCTGGCTTTTGTGACTCTTGGGACTTTGGCACCAACTGACTACCCATGTCTTCTTTCCCAGAATCCTTGTTAGGGGTGCTTCCAATATTTGTATCAGAAGTAGAGCAATCAACTGGTATATTGGGAGGCTTAGGATCTGGCTTCTTTCTGGAGTCCACTTTTGGGCTTGTTTTGGATTTCATAAGAGAATCGACCTCTCCTGCTCTACTGGAGGGGGACAATGGAATGTTCTCAGTTTCAATGACCTCATCCGCTGACTCACTTGAATCATCATCTGAAGGCTCATAGTCTGTGGGCTTAACCACAAATTGATCACCAGTAGAATTAGGCACAGACAAAGTCACTGCCTCCAGAGCATCAATCCCACCCAAACATGAGTAAGTATTCTTGCCTTTACCCACCGTTAGACTTTCCTCTTGCAGAGTGGCAGCATCTTTAGAACTCTCAATATTAACTCCAGGGGTCTTGCCTACCACTTGTCAAACAGTATTGGATGTGCCTGTTTTGACATCAGACTTAGGAGCACAAGAGTGCCCAAAGACCTTACACTTAGTACACCTGGAAGGCAACCATTGATATTCCAAGCGGACTACCAAAGATTCTCCATTCACCTTGATCTGAACTTCATCAGGAAGGTCTGATTCTGCACTAATTTCAATGCAAATTCGCGCAAAGTCTAACCTTAGTTGTTTCTCCGTAGCTTTATCCACATGCAATGGCCTTCTGATGGTGCTAGCTATACGACTAAGGCCTTCAGCTGTCCAGCACTCGAGAGGTAATTTATGAATTTTGATCCAAGCTGGGATGGAAGTTGGATGCTCAGTAGATGGGGTCAGCATTCTCCTCCAGTCCTTAAGAACGAGATATCTATGAGAGAAGAAATACGGTCCTCCTTCTAAGACTTTTAGTTTGGTAGCTTCATCCTGGAATTCGAAAAAGAAGCATGATCCAACTTGTTTGATGAGAATCTGACAGTGATCCTTCCAAACTGTTCTAGCAGTAGAGCTGAGTAGAGCAAATGGCATTTTGCCATCAAGAAAGTACCCCATGAGACAGTGTTTCCAGTTCCTATCATCGAGATCTGAATCATCCAGCTCGACTACAACACTTTTTCCTTTCTGTAACTCTGGATAGTGATTGAGCTGCATTCCTTTTGACGGACATTGAGCACTAAATAGGGAGGCCCAACCCTTAGCCTTAGACTGAGGATTGTTAGAGTTCTGCGGAATGGTTGTAGTCGTGGGTTTCGTTGTGGGTACATGGCGAGGGGAATTGCACTCGACTTCAACAAAATCCCCTTCAACTTTAGTTTCACTACTGGAGGAAGCATGTAAAGAGTTAGAATGTACCTCCCGCACCTGCAGAATGTGGGTTTTGAGCTGGGAGAGATTTACATTTACTCCAGATTTCTGTATTTCATCTTCCAATGATTGAACCAATGAAGAAATTCGATCCTCACAATCTTGATTTTCTTTTTCCCGTTGGAAGACCTCCTGAAGTTTACGGGCAGGGCTAGACCCGGAGTTGGACTTAGACGACAAAGACCGTGCAGATGTGGGATTAGCCTCAGGATCAACTTTAAGGTTATGGCTATTGGGAGTTAGGGTTTGGGTTGGATTTGGGTGGGTGTCTGAAAGTTTGAGGTTAGGGTTCATTGGGGTGGAGTTATGTCTTGATATGTGACTCCTGAGATACCTCGATCGGAGAATGTCTGATGTTGTACATAGAGGTCTTGGGGTTTGAAAGGAGTGATCTTGGTTGGAGTGATGAACACAGCACCAGGAGTCACTAGCTTGCTGTGGATTGGATTCCCCGAAGTTATTGCAGGGGTATCGGAAACTTCTGCACACAGATCTGCATACATTTGGGGTGTGGAGATGAAGGATGTTGTACTTTTCGGATGTGGATATTGCTTCCTCCTAACTTCATTTGAATCGACCACCTTGGAACCGAAGGCCTCCGGGTCTGTGATTGGATCCTCTTCCATGGTGTCTCTTCTAGGTTTTCAATCGCCTGGAGATCGCAAAATCGCCAGAGAGAGAAGATGACATCATCATTCTCGGACACTTGTTTTCTAGTTTATTTTAATTATTCAATTAAGAAATTTCTCGCGACACGTCCATAGGACGGCCCGAGTATTAATTCTGGGCTACCTTTCGGCCCCATATCATCTTCCCCTTGGCCAAGGCATAATTCCTTGCGACACGTTCATAGGACGACCCTAGTATCATTCCTAGCGACACATCCAAAGGACGGCCCTAGTATCATTCCGAACTACCTTTCAGCCTGGTATCACATGTTTTAAGTTCATAATTTCATTTAACAAGTTTCAATCTCAATCTCGTGTCACATAATCCATGTGTTTATTCACCGACCATGTCCTCACCAAATTAACCAAATATCAAGCTCGTATATTGTCACACATTCCCCATTATCATTTGATAGCTACTTATCTAGATGTTACTGTAGCGGCCGGGGACGCAGGGGCTCATTGACCTCGGCTGTACCCCCCCCCCCTCCACCCCCTGGGGTAGGAAGTGAGGGTTCAGGGGACTACCCTCACCTAAGCAACACAGAATGACTGTGGGAAGCTGCCCCCGACGAGGAAAGGCTCAGCTGGACAGTCCCCTCGGGAGCCCGCGCCAGGGGGCAAGTTTCACGCCTTGGTGTTCTTGGGGACTTCAGTTGGGACCCCCTCGGGAGCCCACGACGAGGAGAAGCCAGGGCCTCCCTCGGGGGCCTGTTCCCGAGGGCCTCCCGGGCCGAGTTGTTTGACCTCGGTGCATGGTGGGTCGCGCCAGATGTCAGGGGCTCGATCGAGGCACGCCTGACAATCTGGGCAACCCGTCAAGTGGGCTCAACCACCCACCTGCATTGCATTTATTGTGAGCCACCAACCCTGCAACCTACGCCTGCAGGGGGTGGGGGACTTGATTGATGGGAATATCGGTGACAGGTGACGACTCTAGGGAGCGGCCGAGGCGCCGCTTGAGGGGCATACGTCAATCCATGCATTCAATGCGATGGTAAGGACGGGGCGCGTGAGGCCCCCGAGGGGCGTGCAGGACACGCGCCCCCACGCCTATAAATATGCACCTCACCCCCTTCATACAGGGGTCTCTCTCTCGACTCTCACACGTTCTCTCTCTCTCTCTCTCTACGTTTAGCTCTCAGTAGCACTTTCTCTCTCTAGTTCTCCACTAAACTTCTCCCTCCGTTGCTGACTTAGCCATCAGACCACCTTCCCGGACCACCACCATCCGGGCTAGGTACTAACGTGGTCGCTCCCTTATGCAGGTCCTCCTCCGGCGCACCCCAGGAGCTCCAGCCCTCTTCTCCGACGAGTCCTTAGGGATCTAGCGAGGTTCAGCCCAGCTCCTCCCCCTCCGTGCAATGCCAAACGGGCAAAGAGGTCATTCTGGTGAAGCGTCCCCCACAATTGGCGACTCCGCTGAGGAGCTAAGTTATCTCTCCCAGCCTCTCTTCTCTATTAGTGGTGGTCCTTCAACCTTGCTCAGACCTCCTCCACGCCTCTTCCAGAGCTACTATAAAGATGGCTAACCTCACTCTTGGCATGGATGCGTTCGACACCGTCGGAGAATACATCAACAGTGCTGACCGCAACAGATACAACCAAGTCAGGAGTGACTTAGGTCTCACCCTCACTCCCACCCTCAACAGGGATGGGACCGTTACGGTGGCGCCCAACGCCGCCGGCCCCAGTAACGCCTGCACAGCTAGCGTCCTGTTCAGCATGAACGGCGATGTTGTCTCCCTTGACCACCTCACTACTCCCGCTCGGAGGGAGGCATTACCTCCGCCTCCACCCCTCACCGTCGAGGCCGAATTGGCCTTGTTAGAAAAGGAGGTACTGGCTATGAAGCAGGCCAGGAACCAGCCTACGACTTTGAAGTCTGGGGGCCGAACGAGGACCAGGAGGCCCCCATAGAGTGCGAGAAGCGAGGGAGCGAGAGCTCCGGTATTCAAATGCCTCGGCCCAATCATTGAGGTTGATAGCCGAGGTAATGCCTTCGTTATCCCCCAGGAGCGTGCACCCTCCCGGAACCAGCAGGCCCCGGGGGGGCAGTCAAGGGGAACTGAGTACCCGGAGGACAACGCCACTTCCTCTAGCGCTAGGACTCCGGACGTTCGCAGAGACACCGAGCACGCTCGGCAGATTCAAAGGGACCTAAATAAAGGCAAGGGCCCGGAGGGAGGCCCAGCCGAACGCCGAGACCACGGCGACGGCAACCCGTCGGCTGACCGGAGGGATTACCGATACCAAAGTCGATCGATTGATCGAGCTGGTGCCCACCACCCTAGTCGGTCGGTTGATCGACAGGGTGCTCGGGAGGTTCTTCCCGAGGATAACCGACGGGGTCATCATGACAGAACTACCTTCCCGGAGGCCACCTCGGCAGGAAGGAGGGGCAACGACTGGGATAATGGCCTTAACCCAGGGGAAAGGTATGAGCTCCGCCACCAAGGCGGGAGCATAATGCTCGTCAACACTCGGACCGGGGGCGCAAAGGTCTACCACCCTGAGAATGAGGCTGGGCACCCCTGCACGAGAGACGACGCGCACCCCGCCCGGGGACCCCATGCGAAGAGGCGCTCATACGAGCGAAGCAATGTGCATAACGATGTCGAGGCCCGGCATCGGCAGACCGTCCCTCCCAAGAGAGCTTGCAGGCGCACTAGACAGTCGACCTCAGCCGCCTCAACCCTAGCCAATCTGACTCCCGGCTGGAAAAGGCCAAGCGGTCACCCTTCGCGGCCGAGGTCACAGAGGTAATCCCCCCCAGGGGGTTCAAGATCCCGAAGTTCGATAAGTACGAGCCGACCACGGATGCCATTACCCACATGCAACAGTACCGGTTGGTTTCCGAGCTCTATGGACATAGTGATGCCCTCATGTGCAAAACCTTTTCCATGAGTTTGGGGACCACTGCCCTCCTATGGTACGACCAGTTAGCTCCGGGGCCAGTTTTTGACTTTGATGAGCTCGAGCGCGCGTTTACGTCTCGGTTCGTGATGAGCAACACACAGCCGAAAACGCTCGACGCGCTGGTAAACATGAAGAGGGGGTCAGACGAGATCCTCAATGAGTACATCGCCTGCTACTGGGAGGTGTACAGCCTGGTTGAAATTTGTGACCAGAAGGTGGCGGCCACCTCGTTCAAAAATGGCCTGGAGGACTCCTCGGACCTCTTCAAGGACCTCATGGTGCACCCCCCGAAGGACATGACCGAGCTCATGCGTACCGTGGACAGGTACCGAGAGCTGGAGGAGATCCTGGTCAGCAAAGCTTCCAAGGGGGGTAGCAGCAAGGGCTCCCCAAAGGAAGGGAAAAAGCATGTTAACAATTTGAAGAAGGGCGGACGAAATGAACAAAGCGGTGGAGGCGGTAGCAGGGGCTACCGAGACAACAGTAGTAGAAGCAACAACAACGGGGGAGGATGGGAAAGACCCCCCAGGAACGACAACGACTACGTGGCCGAGACAACCGTCTTCACCCTGCCAATCTACAGGCTACTCACGGAGATTGGCCGGACGAGGTGGTTTATCTGGCCCGAGGATAAGATGGGGTTGGACCCGACCCAGAGGGGCAAATGCACCTACCACAATGAGGCGGGGCACTACACAACCGGTTGCTGACCGTTCAAAGCCCATTTGGAGCGATTGGTGACCGATGGGCGGTTGGAAGAATGGATCGACCGCACCAGAACTCCTCTCCCCGCGCGGGGACCTCCCCCACTTCCCCCTCCCCCCCTGAGGCATCAACCCCCGCAGGGGGGGCAGAGGGGGCGGGGGTGGGGTTGTTGTAATGATCCACGGCCCGATGAGTAAGGACAAAGCCAAGGAGATGCACCACGAGTTGGCAAAAGTAGAACAAGGAATGCAGGTACTCTCGGTCGGGCAACCCCCGAAGCAGAAGTATCAGGAGCCAGAGCACCCCTACACCATCTCCTTCACCGAGCTGGATTTAGAAGGATTACAGCTTCCCCACGAGGACGCCCTCGTGGTTGAGGTCGAGATCGACAATATAGATGTCCAGAGAATACTGATTGATCAAGGGAGCTCCGCGGACGTCCTTTATTATTCGGCTTTTAAAGCCATTGGACGGACGCGTGATGAGCTAACCCCTACAGACACCCCTCTATGGTGGGATTCGCGGGACACCCCGTGTACCCCCTTGGTAGCATCACTCTCCCGGTCAGGGCGGGGTCGATGCGTTTGGAGGTCAACTTCACGGTAGTGGACTCCCCGAGCCCCTACAACGCCATCCTTGGGCGGGGATGGCTCCACGCTATGAGGGCGATTGCCTCCACCTTCCATCAGTGCCTCCTCTTCATCGGCACATCCAGGAAGTAAGAGACCATCTTGGGTAACCAGATGGCCTCGAAGAAGTGTTTTGTAAACGCTGTTCGCGTGAAGGACAGAAAGGAAAGCAGGATGCCGAGGCAGGTCCAGTGGATCGAAATGCCGGAGTCCACCCCTGTCCTCGACGACGTCGGCTCCATGGCCGAGGAGAAGGCCATTGAGGACCTCATCAAGGTACCAATAAACGGGGATGGTAGCAGGTACTTCATGGTGGGCTCCGAGCTCTCAAATCCCGAGCGCAATGACCTGGTTGGCTTCCTCAAGGACAACGTTGAGGATTTTGCGTGGACTCCTTACGAAATGCCTGGCGTAAGCCCGGATTTTATCACGCATAAACTCAACGTTGATCCGCTAGGAAACCGGTGATACAGAGGCCAAGGCGGTCCTCAGCCATCCACTCGGACACCGTGGTAGAGGAGGTCCAGAAGCTTATAGAGGCCGAGGCCATCCGGGACGTACAATTTCCTACTTGGCTGGCCAACACCTTGGTGGTGAAGAAGAAGACCGACAAATGGCGGGTGTGCGTCGACTACACCAATCTCAACGACGCCTGTCCGAAGGATTGTTTCCCGCTCCCCCGGATAGACCAATTGGTAGATGCAACCGCCGGCCACGCCAGGTTGAGCTTCATGGATGCGTACCGAGGGTACCACCAGATCGCCATGGATGAGATGGACGTGGAGAAGACGGCCTTCATCACGCCGCGGGGCACTTATTGCTACCAGGTAATGCCCTTTGGCCTAAAGAACGCCGGAGCCACCTACCAGAGGATGGTCTCCAAGATGTTCCAGAGGGAGCTCGGGGACATCATGGAGGCGTACATCGACGATATGGTGGTAAAGAGCAAGCTTGCGGGGACCACTTGAGTCACCTCGGTAAGATCTTTGTCATACTTAGAGCAAGCAAACTACGGCTTAACGCCGAAAAATGCGCTTTCGGGGTGGGCTCGGGAAAATTCCTGGGGTACCTCGTCACTCGGCAGGGGATCGAAGCAGATCCGAATCAGATCACCGCTATCCAGAAGCTCCGAGCCCCAACGACCATCAGGGAAGTCCAGAGACTCACCGAAATGGCGGCGGCCCTAAATCGCTTTATCAGCAAATCTTCGGACGCCTGCCGCCCTTTCTTCGAGTCCATCAAGACTAGCAAGAGAGTGTTCCAGTGGAACGCCGATTGCGATAGGGCTCTTGCTGAGCTCAAGGGGTACATGGCTACGGCCCCCCTCCTAGTTACCTCAGGGGAAGGAGAGGACCTCCACCTGTACCTAGCGGTGTCGGAGCACGCGGTGAGCTCGACATTGGTCAGAGAGGAAGGACCGGATCAGCAGCCCATTTACTACTCCAGCAAGACTATGCTCCCACCCGAGACAAGATACTTGCCGCTGGAGAAGTTGGCGCTTGCCCTTGTCACGGCAAAGCGCAAGCTCCTCCCCTACCTCCAGTGCCACACGATCATCGTCATTACCGAGTACCCCCTGAAGGCCGTACTTCGAAAGGTGGACCTCTCGGACAGAATCTGTAGATGGTCAATGGAATTGGCAAACTTTGACATCCGCTATGAGCCTCGAACAACAATCAAGGGGCAGGCTCTGGCAGACTTTGTAGCCGAGCTCACCTCGAGGTTGGAGGCCGAGGCGTAGGAGCTGGAGAAGGCGACTGGCATCCCTGACGATCCCACCCCTGCGTAGCCGGGATTCGTCCTCAGAAGATCTCCCCCGAGGACGACGACAATTTATGCCGGCGACTCCTGGCGCATGCATGTCGACGGTGCCTCCAACAACCGGGGGGCGGGGGCTGGTATAGTACTCGTGTCCCCCGAGGGCACCCTCCACGAGTGTGCCATGAGCATTGGCTTTCTGGCCACCAACAACAAAGCCGAGTACGAGGCTCTCATCGCGGGGCTACGCCTCGCCCTAAACCTCGGCATAGAAGAGTTGCAGGTCTACAGCGATTCCATGTTGGTAGTCAACCAGCTCAACAATGATTACAGCTCCGGCGACAGCCGAATGCTGAAATATCTCAGCCATGTGTTGAAGTTGCAAGAAGACTTCAAAAAGGTGGATTTTTGGCATATCGGTCGAGCGCGCAACGCTCACATCGGGGGCTCCCGGACAGTCATCCTTGGAGACATTCCCACCCCCAGCTTTGAGCCCGGGCAGGAAGACGTCATGTGTGTCACTCCCGTGGGTCCTAGCGATGGACCCACTTGTTGCCAACCTACGAGACGAGCGGCTCCCCGAAGACAAAAAGGCAGCCCATCAACTTCGGTGCCAAGCGGCCTCGTACTTCCTCTCCGCGACTGGCCAGCTCTACAGGCGCACCTACATCGGTCCGGACTTGCGCGTGCTCCACGAGGAAGAGGTTTCACGGGCCCTCCATGAGCTTCACGAGGGCAGCAGTGGCTGCCACTCAGGAGGGCGGTCCCTAGCCGAGCGCGCTGTGTCCCAGGGTTACTGGTGGCCTAAAATGCCGAAGTCAGCCGAGGACTATGTGAGGAGCTGCGGACCTTGCCAAAAGCACTCTCCCCTCCTCCATCAGCCCACACTTGTCAAGAGCACAATAGGAGACCCTGTCAAGTAGGACCAAAACTTGTCAAGAGCAAAGACAACGAAAAACAACTCTTTCTCCGTGGTGGAGTAATTCAATTGAGCATCATTGAGAGTCTTACTCGCGTAGGAAATGACACATGGCTCTTTCCCTCTCCGTTGGCCTAAGACGGCCCCAATCGCGTAGTCACTCGCGTCGCACATCAACTCAAATGGAAGGTCCCAATCGGGAGCTCGCACAATCGGAGGAGTGGTGAGACTAGATTTTAATTTAGAGAAGGCCTCCTCACACGCGGGGGTCCAAATGAATGGTGCGTCTTTTGAGAGGAGGTGAAACAACGGACGCGAGATGGCACTAAAATCCTTAATGAAACGGCGGTAGAAACCCGCGTGCCCAAGAAACGACCGAATATCTTTCACGCACTTAGGAGTAGGGAGGTTTACAATCAAATTAATTTTGGCTTTGTCAACCTCTATCCCCTTCGAAGACCTCTATCCCCTTCGAAGACACAATGTGCCCCAACACAATCCCGTTGGTCACCATAAAGTGGCACTTCTCCCAATTGAGAATAAGGTGCTTCTCCTCACACCTCTCCAACACTCGCCTAAGGTTCTCTTGACACGACTCAAACGAGTCCCCAAATACCAAGAAGTCATCCATGAAGATTTCAACAATTTTCTCCACCATGTCGCTAAAAATACCCATCATACACCTTGAAAAGGTTCCGGCTACATTACAGAAGCCAAAGGGCATGCGCTTATAAGCGAAAGTGCCAAAGGGACACGTGAAGGTGGTCTTCTCTTGATCCTCAAGAGCGACCTCGATTTGATTATACCCGGAGTACCCGTCGAGAAAGCAATAAAAAGCATGACCGGCTACCCTCTCCAAGATTTGATCTATGAAGGGGAGAGGGAAGTGGTCCTTTCTCGTGCTCGCATTCAACTTGCGGTAGTCAATGCACACTCTCCATCCGATGGTCACCCGTTGAGGTACCAACTCATCATTGAAATTTTTGACCACCGTGACGCCGGACTTCTTAGGAACCACTTGGATGGGGGACACCCACTTACTATCGGCGATAGGGTAGATGATCCCAACATCCAATAACTTTAAGACCTCCGCTCGCACCACGTCTTTCATGATGGGGTTCAAATGACGTTGTGGTTGGCGAGATGGCTTCACATCCTCCTCAAGATAGATGTGGTGTGTGCAAACCGAGGGATCAATCCCCTGAATATCGGCAATGGACCAACCTATGGCTTTGTGCCGCTTCAACACTGCTAGAAGATCGGACCTTGGTGTGCCTCAAAGGAAGAGGAAATCAGCACGGGAAAGGTTTCACTAACACCAAGGAAGGCATACTTCAAAGTGTCGGGGAGGGTTTTCAACTCAAACTTGAGTGGTTGGACACTAGATGGAAGAGTTTTGCTCTCGAGGAGAAGCAACTCCTCAAAATTAGGATACCACATGTCTGTCCCACAAACATCCTCCACCTCTAACAAAGAATACAAGTACTCGACCTCGGGTGAATCAAGAACGACGCCTCCTCGGCGGTAAGACAAACCTCAAGTGGATCCTTGTAAAGTATGGTGTCTACATGCTGTTGGACCAAAGTGTCAATAAGATTCGCCTCATGAACATCATAATCGTCCCCCATTTGAGACCTGATATTATAAACATTCACCGCCATTTTCATGGTCCCGAACGTCGTGTTCAATAACCCATTAAGACAATGAATGACCGCATCGGAAGTCGCCAAGAAGGGGCGTCCAAGAATGATGGGTGTTTGTGCTTGTGAAGCATTGGCGACGGGACATGTATCAAGAACCACAAAGTCCACGGGGTAGACAAAGTTGTCCACTTGGACTAAGACATCCTCCACTAAACCCTTAGGAATTCGGACACTACGATCCGCCAATTGAAGCGTCACTCTCGTGGGTTTCGTCTCTTCCAAGCCTAGTTGCTCATACACCGAAAACGGAAGCAAATTCACACTTGCACCCAAATCAAGCCCCTATGACAATGGAAATGGTACGACACCCGGGGTCTCTATACTTCAGAGTTATGTTGATTTGGATGATGGAACTCACTTGCTCGGTTAAAAAAACTTTCTTTTGGACATTCAACTTGCGTTTAACAGTGCATAAGTCCTTAAGAAATTTGGCATAGGAGGGTATGGTTCTAATGGCATCCAAAAGAGGGATGTTGATCTTAACTTGCTCTAGAACCTCATACACCTCGATGTTCGAAGAAGGCTTGGCCGACACTTTCAACCTTTGGGGATAAGGTGCCGGAAACGGACAAACAGGTGGATCTTGCTCCACGACCTTAGGTGGTATAATCGGGCCACTCGAAGAAGGTTTCTCAACAACAACCGGAAGAGAAGGGACTACGGGAGGAGTAGGTTTCGGAGAGATAGTCTTATCAATCTCCTTACCACTTCTCAAGAAGGAAATCGACTTAGCTTGCTCAAGATTATTCGAGTTGTGGTCTGACATGGTGCAAGCCAAATGGGCTCATTGGGGGTTTGTTTGTGGTTGAGATGAGAACTTTCCCTTTTCTTGTTGAAGCTGCCCAACGGACGTGATTAACCTAGACACTTGACCTTGGATCTCTCTCAGCGCATGAGAATTTTGCTCGTTGGTCACCGTTTGACTTTGAATGAAAAATTGCATGGTCTCCTCCAATGAGCGCTTTTGAGGTGGTTGATAAAAATTAGACCCATGGTGTTGTTGATTTGGAGGGTACCGAGCTTGACCTTGGCTTTGATTTTGACCTTAGGGTGGTCGATAGCCTTGATTGTAGGCCTGGGGTGGCCTTTGAGGTTGCCCTTGATTTGTTCCTCCCAACAGAAAGCAGGATTGTCCTTGGTTCCGGGGTTGTATGTGTTCGAAAAAGGATCATACCATTGACCGAAGACATTGACCTCCGCTTGTTCCACTACCCCCCCATGAAGGATTTCCTTCAGACCCGGAAGAGTCGGGCAATCATCGGTTGAATGCCCTTGGGTCACGCAAAGGACACACTCCTTCACACTTTTCAATTCCAAATTTTCCAACTTTTTAGTGATTTGGGAAAGCTTAAAATTTACGTTATCTTGTTCTTTAAGCACATACTTCCCTTTCTCACCCGAACCTTGATTCGCACTCACACCCGCACTCGCTGGTTGATACATCTTGTCTGAGGGATCCGAATAATCCCACGACTGGTTGTTCTCGGCGAGTTGGTCGAGAAAATTATAACACCCCTGAGGATTCTTGTTTAAAAATTCACCATTACACATGGTGTCAATGAATTGCCGAGTGTTTTGTGAAATGCGCTCATAGAAAAACGTGACATTGTCCTTTACCGAAAAACCAAGATGTGGGACAACAGTCAAAAGATGTTTAAAAATTCACCATTACACATGGTGTCAATGGTTCATTTGATTTTTCGGTGAAGTTGGAGACATGCTTCTTCATCTCCACGGTTTTATGCAAAGGATAATACTTTTTGAAAAGCTCATCATGCATTTCTTCCCATGTGGTGATGGAGTACAGTTTTAAAGTTGAAAGCCAAGTTTGGGCTTGGTCCTTAAGAGAAAAAGGAAACAATTTCATGCGTGCGGACTCAAGCTCAGCTGAAACAGTAACAAGCGTATTCGCAAGATCCTCAAATTCCCTCACGTGCGCGTAAGGGCATTGGGACTCATCCCATAGAAAACAGGTAACATGGAACTTGTGTTTGGCTTAATCGTGTAAACGGCATTCTCGGCGGTGGGTGTGGAATGAGCGATGGGTGATGGTGGTACGTGGCATGTGGGGTTAAGATACTGTCGCATGGACAACACTTGTGGTTGTTGTGGTGGTGGTGGTGGTGGTTGCTCACGATCGCCCATGTCGGTGAATGGATTATCAAAATCAATAACTCTACGGTGAGGATCCCTAATGTAGAATTGCATACACCAAACACAGCAGACTGGAGCAGTTATACCACCGCCTCACCACAAACAGTTCTGAGGGGCTATTCTGCCGTCTCGTTAAATATATGACAAGAAATTAAAAACCAATACACTTCCTCAAGCTTCGTTAAACCTCAATTTAAACAATCAACTGTTTGGTTAGTGGTATCCGCTCTTAGAACTATAGTAGTTGAACAAAAATAAACTAAGCTATATGTACTGACGAAATGGGATACTTACAGTGGCGTGGCGCGAGGCAAACTCACGCGGAGCAGACCATTGGGTCCCCGACAACGGCGCCAAAAATGCTTGCGACCTTGGATTGTATATCAAATGTTGTTTCCCCAAGCGTAGGGTTTAGGCCAGCGGTAGCATCAAAATCGGTAGGACCGGGTCGAATCCACAGAGACCTAATGCGCTGAGCGTGATGGTTAACTTGCGAACGAAGGTTTTAGCCTTAAAGCTGCAAACTGTGGTTTTGTAGTTTGTTTGGTGGAATTCTCTCGACTTCGAGAACAACTCGAGAGTTTAAAGAGACTAATTAAACTAAGGCCAAGTCTAGGGGTATTTAACGACCATGATTCGGGTTAATCCATCCCCTCTTGATAACCGGCTCGGGGCATCCTTAAATGCCCCCGAACGGAAGATTTAGAGTTTAAAACTTTTACTAGAAAAATGTGTTTAACAAAGATTAGGATTTTCGGTTCATTTTGCAAACGGTTGAATTGACATCGCCCAAAGCATCCCACGTGCCAAGTGGCAAAGCCCTTGGCTACGTGGGATCAAAAGAGTTAACAAACCCAACCTTTGGTACATAAAATTGAAACCCTAAACTTTGATAAACAAGCCATGTATGCTATTTGTCGAGATGGACGGATTAAACTCAAGTCATGGAGTGTTAATCACCCCATGACTAAGCCTAATAAAACTACTCACACATTATACTGGTAAATAACCCTAGAAATTGGAAGAAATCTAAAAACATGGTTAATAAACTTGAAAACTGATTTTTAATGTTTATCCTAGGTTTGCCTACCACTTTGAACTTTGAGAAATTAACAAACAACTAATAGAAACAAGAGTTTTCAAAGGATTAAGCTAGAAAATCACAAGACTAAAAACTTGATGAAAATGCAAATAAACTAGATTAATAGAACGATCTCAATGAGACGAACAAGTTTACTGCACGAAAAAACTACGGGAGATAAATACTTACTGGAGAAATCTAGAGAGAGAGAGAGCTTCCAAGACTCTCCAATGGAGGAGAGAGGTGAGAGAAAAATACAAGGCTAAGAAATAAAATAGAAAGTGAGTGAGAAGGAGAGAGGAGAGAGGCGTTTATCCTCCATTTTCTCTCTCTTACAAAATATCTATAAAGCTCTCACAAGAGCTAAAAAGTTGCCTTTAAAATAAAGTCCAAAAAATGCAATGAAAATGCTGCCCGGACTACTTTGGATCGATCTACCATGACCCTGGACCGATCCAAAATGCTTTGTTGAACTTTTGATGTGAAGTGGATCGATCCACACCCTTTCTGGATCGATCCAGATTGATCTGTTGGGCTGTTGAGGTGAAGTGGATCGATGCACTTATACCTTGGATCGATCCAGAAGTGGTTCGTGGCTATTTGATGGATTTGGATCGATCCACATTGCCCTTGGATCGATCCAAAATGTTCTGCTTGCTGCCTTCATGAAGTGGATCGATCCACTATGCCCTTGGATCGATCCAGAGTTGGTTTGACTGGTTCTTTGCTCTTTCGATCACCCCTATTGCCTTGCGTTCCTCCGGGCTTCTTCCAAAGCATCCGAATACATCGTGTGACCCTCGGAGGAGGTGATCCTAGGCCTCGTCTTGCTTGTAATGTTCACTCCCAAATTCCACCAGGAGTCCTTGTGAGCGTGAAGCACGGTTTCCAAGCCATCGGCTTGACTTGGTGACTTTTTGCATTCCCGGTCCTTAGCCAAATCGCCATTTCTTGGCTCTTAAGGCCCGATGTTGGCGTGCCATTGGGCACGTGGCCCTCGGTTACTTGGAACGGTTTCCAATGCGCTCAAACCAGCTTATTCCCGTGTTTAACCTGTAACTATCAAAACAACACTACGCGCATATCAAACATATAAGGCGCGAAATCGCGCGTGTGTGTGAGCAAAATAGGCTAGATAAACCCCGAATATCTACAATATTGGGGGCTTATCATCGCCACCATCATAACCAATCCATTCCGCACCCCACCACCACTATTGCAACCAATACTACCATTGTCACCATAACTCCATCGTCACCACTTCACGCACCACCACCACCACCACCGCCACCATTACTGTCGCCACCAGTACCACTATCACAACCACTGCCATCACCACTGCAGGCCACCATGCCATCATCGCCACCACCATCACACTCCTTGGACATTATAACTACTACCACCACCACCACTCTTCTAGTGTTATCACCATTCACCACTACCACTGCCGCCGTAACTATAACTACCTCCACCACCTTTATCTCTCAAACATTATTACCACCACAACTACACCTATTGTTATTGTCATCACTTGCATTGCTCTCCTCCACCACCACCATGCCTCACCATCCTTCCACCACATAACATTCATTACAACGACCACGACACTACCTTCTCTACAGCTATCACTGCCACGACCACCACCATTACCACCATCTCTCCGCAACCACTTCTCCACCAAGACGACTATAAACACCTGATATCCATTAATAAACTAAAAGAGCACAATAAAAAATAATTTTAGCTAACTTAATATATTTTCATATAAAAATAATTAATTATTTGGAATTAGCTTCTTAATATTTTTATCAAACAACTTAAAAAATTCACCATTTAGTTTCAACACTTAAATTTTTTGTTTTTATCTTTATCAAATAGCACCTTATAGTAATATCTAAGCGATAAAAAATTAGAATTTTATAGTACAAAAGATTTCGTTATCGAAATTTTTTTTTGAAAGTATAGTATGACCAGTATCGACCCGTAATTTCCATTGCAACCCAATATTAGAACTGGAATGGAACTAGAGGATCATAGTATATGTTATAGCAAAAAATGGTATGTATTGACCAATAGCTGTGGGTAAGGTGCAACTCAAAACCTTGATTAAGCCATCAAAAAATCAACCTTTTCCTCCACCACGCGCCTCCCTCTCTCATCCCCACTCCATGTTCACCTCCCTCACCGCAATCCCCCACGTCCCACTTTCCCAAACACACCCCACCTCTCCTTAATCATAATTGGCTGGCCCATTTCTCTCCCCAACTTACCGCAAGCATAGATAAGAGAGAAAAATATTGTAGTGAGAGAGATGCACATATCTAGAGAGAGAAAGAGAGTATGTGTAGGAGTGGGTTTATAGTACAAGTGAAATTTTGTAGTGTGTGAGGCCAAATTCATTGCCATAATAGGAAGAATTAAGGAGGAAGAGACCAGAAGCTTATCCATCCACCACCACCAACTCATCACCGGAGGTTCACCATATCAATCAAGCTCCACCACCTTCAAAACCACAAACTTGTCAAAACCTAGCTTAAATTTTTTTTGATAAGCAATAAAATTTATTAGAACTCCTTATGGGACAAACTCATAAACACCTAATGGCCTGGCCCAAGCAGGTGTAGACACCCCAATTTGGACTCTCCAAATACTCTTAAGTAGTGGTCGGTAGGCTCCCCATGAATCAAAACATTCTTGGAAGCTAGAACGATGCTCCTTCTCTTTCAAAAAACCTAAAAGAAAACCTCTTCAAAACAATCCCTACCCTACACCATCTTCAGGTTGCCTTTCTCGGTATTTTCGGGGAGTTTAATTGGGGTACGTAGCAGCATTGCACACTTAAAGCTAGTGTCGTACAACACTACTTACGGCACTGTACCGTACATATAAATTCAAAAAGTTTGTTTTTCCTAGGCAATGTTCAGTGCAGTAATTTCTCTCAATTGATTTCTGTTAATTTTGTCTTTTTTTTTTTGCTCATTAATATTCATGTAAATCTGTTAGTTTCTGTTACTCATTATTACCTACTATTACGTGAACAAAGTTAAGTAATAAAAGGTTTTCAAAATCCCGCAAAAGCATTGAGTAAAGACCGATTCTATATCAGACGAGAGGAGTGCTTCAAAACCCTTCCCCTCTTATAACCTGGCTCCCAAACCCTAAATACTCTGTTTTCAATAAACCAAAAAACTTTTTCCAAATCAGAGGCACGAGTCATTCGAGTTTTTCAAAATAAGCAAGTTTCTTGAGTTATTAAATCCTTTTTCACAAAAAAAAAAAAAAAAACAGATGGCGACTCTGAAATCTTTTTTAAAAAAAGCGCTGGTGGCACGTCCATAGCAGGTAGGGTTGCACGTCGGACGTTTTTTTCGGGTTCGGGTTGGATTTGACCCGACCCGACCACTCTTCGGATTGAGGAAACATGGCCCGACTCCGACTGAAACACGTATCGGGCCCCGACCGAATGGTTGTCGGGTTTGTCGGATCGGGCTCAGATTGGGCTCACGGGTTGGGCTTTTTGTTTTGGGCCTTGTAAAAAAACAAGCACTTGTTTTGGGCCATTTTTTTGGGCTTCCTTTAAAAAAAAACATGTTTTTGGGTCATTTTTTTGGGCTTTCTTTTAAAAAACCGTACTTCATCAAGTTGATTACTTGTTTTTGGGCCTTGTTTCAAAAATTACTTGTTTTAGGAAACAAGGCCCAGAAAATTGCAACAGAAAAATTGTATATCAGCAAATCCATACAGGCATACATCATATTCATTGATCATTCATGCAACAAAAATTTAGGCAACTAAACATCAATAACAGATTAAATGTTCATACTTCATAGCTTAAGTTCCCAACTTCTTCCCAACAACTTCTGGAAAAACAGACTTAACAAGTAATACTATCACCATTCAATCATTCACCACCAGAGACCCCTACAAATAGCAGTAATACCATCCACATCAGTAATACCACCTAAACCAGAGACCACTAATTTCACCATTCAGTCATTCGACATTCACCACCAGTACTACAATCACCATTCACGGATACTGCAATCACCATCCTAAAATGAAACCAAGAGTTCACCAGTAGGCAGTAGCACAATACTACGAGCAGATTACAATACTAGTATACTACAATCACCATTGAAGCCATGAAAGGATCTTTGTTGGTGATTAAATGGTCTATATTAGTGTCAATACCATAAACCTCATCAAAGAAACAATTGGATGTGACAAATAGAGAAGCTGAAAATCGCTTGGTTGCAACATAGAAAAGTTTCAAGAATGTGACAAACATCCTACAATTCTTCCAATCAAGCTTGGTTGGGAGTCTATATACCTTATGGACCCCCGTTCGACCACCCTCACCAACCTCAACCTCCGCCAAAGCCTCATTTAACCATTCCTCCACCTCATCCTCCTCGCCATCCTTAACGTTAAAGAACGTTCTGAAACTAGTGTCTTCTTCTGCCATCCTTTGGAATGTCCTCTCAAAATTTTCAGCAGATTCTAAAATCATATAAGTGGAATTCCACCGAGTAGACACATCAAGACACACAAGTTGTTTCGTACTAATTTTCTCCTTCTCCGCACAGTGCTTGATAATTCCTAGTCTTTGTGGAGAAGACCTTACAAACCTCACAACATCACGAACACAGACAATAGACTCATTCATTTCTTTCAAACCATCACCCACAATAAGATTGAGAATGTGTGCACAACATCTCATATGTAGAAACTCATTTTTCAAGACTGTTCGTTTCCAATCCACTGTCTTTCTTTTCAAGAACTTAATGGTCAAGTTGTTGGAACTAGCATTATCAACAGTCAACATAAAAATGCCATCCACGTTCCACTCAAGCAACAACGACTCAATTTTCTTTCCAATGGTCTCTCCTTTGTGATCTTCAACTTGACAAAAGTTTAAGATTCTTTTTTGCAACCTCCAATTATCATCTATAAAGTGTGTTGTGAGACACATGTAGCTAAGGTTTTGTATTGATGTCCACGTATCTGTAGTGAGGCAAATCCTACGGCCCTTCAAAAGTTTCTTCAACTTTCCCTTTTCGTTATTAAAGATTGCAATAACCTCTCTACCTGTAGTTGTGCGCGAAGGGACCTTAGTGAATTTCTGTTGCATGACATTACAAAGCATCTTAAACCCAATCCCCTCAACAAACCTAAAGGGCAGTTCATCAATAACTATCATTTCAGCAAGAGCTCTCTTACAATCATCAAAAGAAAAGACACAAGCCACAACCTCAACACCCTCATCTGTTTGTTTGAATGAAAGATTTTGTTGTCCCTTTTTTTGGTCATTATACGGATACTCTTTGCAGCCATCAGGTATGTGACCTCTCATATTACTAGTTCCATGTTTTTGAGTTTCAGCAGCATACCTTTTTTTGCAATAATTGCATTCTCCCCATTTAAGAATACCTCCCTCATATATCTTCTCAAAGTGTTGCCAACACTTTGCCGGTGTTCTAGTTGAAGGCTGCTTATCTTTCGGCTTCGGCTTAGGCCTGAGTGGAAGCTTTCTTTTCCTCCTATTGTTTCCACCATCACCTTCACCTTCAATAGCTTCAACAACTTGATTGTCAACATCAACTACCTCCACGACAGCAGGATTGTTTTGCAACATTCCGTCATCCTCCTCAACTTCGAATTCTTTCTCCAATTCTAATCTTGCATTTCCGAATCCATCAATTACAATGAACAAAGCAATCTATCATAAAAATCACAGTGTAAACTGTAAACAAAGTAATCTACTGTAGGTAAAAATCCATCAAGAAAACAAGAGTCAGTAGTAAAGCTGTACAGCAACAGCAAATCAGTAAACAAAGTAATCTACTGTAAGTTATCTACTATCTCATTATCAGAAAAATCGATGTTGTCAAATTGGTCATGTACAGCAGCAACACAAAATGAAATCTAGTAAAGCATATAACTGATGGAAAGCATTGAGTCCTCGAAAGTTTGAAACCCATCTACATCTAGTAAATCATACAAAATCTAGTAATATACTGACTACATGTAAATGAAACCCTAACAGCTAAATACATGTAAATAGTAAATACAAAATACATGTGGATTTGTAGTAGTAGTACCTTTGATTTCTGATATGAATCATATGATGTGATGAGAGTTCGAGAGAGAGGTGAGAGACTTTCAAATCTTTGATATCTTCCATCGCAAGAGAGAGACGGAGAGTACCAAGTGTTAGGCTCTTAGCATTAAATCAAGTAATCAACTACACAAGTAATAGAGAAAAAAAAATAAAACATGAGAGGAGACTAGGAGAGGAAGGAAACCGAAAAAACAAACCTCCAAAGTTCAACGACGGCCGACGACTGGTTGAAATTGTTGATGGAGAAAGATGGAGGGGGAGAGCCGGAGATGATATACACGACGGCCGACGACTGGGTTTGGGGGTGAGAAAGAGAGAGAGGAGTCAGAGAGGGTTTTCTTCTTCCAGATCTGGATTCTGGAGTGCGGCTGTGGGGAGTCTAGAGTGGGTTGAGTTGTAGGGTTAAAAGAAAAAGACGTAGTAGAATAGAGTAGTATTTATAGTAGAAAACTTTCGGTCGGTTTGGGTCTACCCGATCCAATTTTACAGCACCCGTAACCCAACCGAAAAAACAAAATTCCAAATAATTTGACCCGGACCCGACCGGATTAACTCATCGGGCGGATCGGATTGCTGTTTTTTGTCGGGTCGGGTGGTCGGGTCCGGATAATATGAACAGCCCTACTGACGCACTAAAAAAAATAATGAAGCCCAAAACAACACCTATGGCCTTAGCCTAAACAATCCAATCGAAATATAACAATGAAGCTCCAAACGAGGCCCAAGCCCAAAACAAGAATACCTAGCAACCAAACATCTGCTATCCACCCTAACACCGACAACCACATTGCCGCCGCCCGTCCACTTTTCAAGAGAGAGAGAGATGGTGGGTGATTCTGCGCAACTATAATCTTAATATAAAAATGTGATCAAATTAACGTACCGTTGCAAAGATTGTTCTGATTGGTACCTCTAGAACATTAAAAAGTAATACAATTATTTACTCTATAGAATAATCATTATAGCGATTGAGATAACATTTCATCTAAGATTTCTATAATTAATTGTGCATATCATTCTACCGTATGAGATATCTATAATTAGTTGTGCATATCATTCAAATATTTAAAATATCTCTGACATCCAAGATGTCTATAATTTATCGTACGTATCGTTTTAATATTGATTTAAGATTTTTTTTGGGTAATATTGATTTAAGATACTAGCAAGTGCCAGTGCCTAAAGGAACTTCTATAGATAATTTTTTTATTTATTAATAGGTGTCCGGGCTAGCTTTCACGTACCTCAACTAATCATGGGAGGCCACTCCCACCGTTCACGAGCAATGGCCCTATTTAAAGTCAGAGTAATTCTCTGTATGGACTGGATTCAAAGGAGTTGATAGCACATATAGGCCCTATTTGGCGACTGGATTTGGCACTCGAATTTGACAAATACCCAGATTTGTACTCCCGGCCCATGTTGAGCTGGCGTTTGGGGTGCCATTTGCAACCCCAACTATTTTCACTGTTCGTATTCCATCTCCACCTTCTCCTTCGCTCGCCAACGACGGTCTCAACCCTATCGTTAGCAAATCCACTCTGATTTGCTACAATCTCCCTGTTTCACCCCTCCAAATCCAACTTGCTTTTCACTGTGGAGAGAGAGAAAGAGAGAAATGTTGTACCTGCAAATCCACCAAGTGGTCGATTCTGCTCCAACCCCGCTCGATTTTCAAAAGGCAAATCCGCCTCCTAAGTATAAATATGTATGTATATATGTGTAGATTTTTTTTAGCAAGTAATTTGTGAGACCCAAAGCGTGGAATTGTCAAAAATGGAGTTTCCCAGTGAAAAAAAGGAGTTTCACGGCGAAAACCTGAGCGAAACGACCACTTGATGAACCGGCCAGACTGCCTGCCGGTCAAGTCTGGCGCCCATCCATCCAGCTTTCCATTTGGCCCACCATTTTGGGCCACATTTCATGTCTATTTTTAGTTTTTTTTTTTGGCCAAACGGCTCTTTTTTAATTTTTTTAGTACAACGTCTCAAAATTTAAAAAAAAAAAGTCACATAATATGGTTTGTATGACAATTTTTTTTTCACATACCACAAAAACTCAAATAATATAAATTTTTATTGAAACGAAGACTTTATTCGTCTAAATTGTCTTTTCATTTTACAAATTTTCACTTCCTAATTAATTTTTTTAATTTTTTACTCAGAAATATTTTTTAACTTCTAATATAGTTTAAATATTTTTATGTATTTATTGTGTATTTATTATAATTATTATGTTTTTATTCTAAGTATAATGAAATTAATTCATTTTGTTTATTAAAATAATAAACTAGGGACAATTCAGTCATTTTCCTTCTTATCCTATCATGTTCACCCTCCAAATCCTCCCTTCTTAAAAAACCATCCAAATACATCATATACCAATCAACCCTTCTTAGGAGGTGGGCCCACCCTCATTACACATCCACCCTCATTACAAATCCACCCAAAATCATCTCTGGTTGTGAAACGAGACCATAGATTTCAAATCTGACACCTTAGGAGGAAGCAAACCCTTGAGTTCCAAGCCTAGACCAATCCCGGGTTAACACTAATGACACTTAATAATGACCCCTTCCAAGTAAAGTAGGTAATTATGCACATTCTATTCACATCCCTTGTCAAGTCAACTAACTCATTCAAAAAAATTAAAAGAGCATATATACGAGTCATCCCATTCACTAAGTGAGAAATTTATAACATCCATTTCTACAAATCCAATTTAAATACATAAGAAATACTGTGGCGGTGGTTCTCGCCGGAGTGAACTCTTTGAACCTCGTGATATGGAATAGGTAGAGATGGGGTGGCTGAACCTCGCTTGAACCCTAACTGCCCGTCGTAGGGGGTAACCTGCACACGTAGACAATCACGTCAGTGCCAAGCCTGGACGGTGGTGGTCCGGGAAGGCACTCTGATGGTAAAGTCAGTCACCGGAGGAGAAGAGACATGCCGGAAACTTAGAGAGAGAAGTGGAGTTATGAGGGTCGTAAATGAGGAGAGATGAGTCCCCATAGTGGTGGTTGTGATGGGGTATTTATAGGAGAAGGGGGCGTGCGTTGCACGCGTTTGGTCCCCCTCACGCGCCTGTCATTCCTGCCCAAAATGACAGCTGATGTGACTTCCATCTCTGCTGCAGACGCCATGCTTCGGCTGACGTCATGGCACGTGGGTCTAAGGGGTCACTTCACCGCGAGACATTCCCCATCACCCACGTGACTTTGCAGGCGACGGTGACAGGGTAGGTGAGTGCCGCATTTAATGCTCCATCGTGAAATGTGTAGCGTGCCTGACACACCACCGCCGAACCAAGTATCTCCGAGCGCTCATGTGACCGTCGTCAACCGATTCGGCACACGAGGCGCCCGGACTCCCAGGCGGTCAGCACACCGATCGGCTGAGCCCCCGAGAGCTGTCTGAGAGCCAAGCCGGGAATGTCGTGATACTGATGTATGCAAACTCGGCGAATCTCAAACAAATCCATATTCGTCCAAACATGGACATCCACGCCGATGGCCGAGAGCTCCACACGCTCGGTGAGGACGAGATGAGTCGATCTGCATTCAGTTTCGTAGATTTCGAGGTACTGACCCTTTTGCTCCTTTATTGTACAGAGAGGAGCCTCTGTTGACCCTTGTGGACCCGACCGCTACAATAGCCCCATAAACTTTTGCTTTCCGAGAGAAGACGAAAGTGGGAGTTGATTTAACCGAAGCTGTCGGTCGGGGAGACATGGTGGCATCAAAGTTGCAGGTGATCGGGGCACCGTCATCCGAGGGCTCAGGGATTCGTGCCCTCGGGATGTGAAAAGACGTCTGATGTGACCCTCTGCACACATCGGTTCAGAAATCCTGACGCGTGGTGATGTCACACGCCACGTGTCGTCGCGTGATTGGTCTGTGCGCCATCATTTGGATCCGCGCCCAAACGGTTTGAACGAGATGGACACGTGTCACGCTCTAGGGGGTGACTCGTCGCCTCCCGAGCCGGTGCCATAATGGCACCTATTGAATAGGCGCCTAACTGCAGACCTCCTCCCCTATAAATACAAGGAGAGAGGGAGGGAGAGTCACTATTACTCTCTCTCTCCTGCATCAGAGCTCTGCGCCGCCTCCCTCCACCATCGTGCTTCACCAAAAACCTCTCACAAACACGTTTTCCGGCGAAGATCTTCACCAAAACTTCAGGTATTTCCATTCTCCTTGCGTTACTCTACGTTTTGCGAAGTTTTTTGTGTGTTTTTTGTTGCATTTTTGGGGATTTTGGTTTCGCTAAGTGCACTGTTTCGCCTTGAGTTTTTCGGCTGTTTATGCGGCAGCGCACGGCCGCCGGAATATGGGCTTGAAGAACATTCAAATTGTTCTTCCGAGCGCTAAACGAGTTATGTAAGCACCTTTCTGCCGAGCGCGAGCCCAGGATCGGAGAGTTTATTCCACCTTAGGTCATCCGAGAGCGTTCAGACGTACTGGTCTTTCGGGTAAGTCGAAAACTCGTGGGGAGCTTGGCTGGGGCCGAGGCTCAACCCTTCATATTGTTGAAATCAAACCTGTGCATATCGCTGACGGTTATTTCACCCGTGCACTGTAGGTCTTCATTTGGATGAGCTCAGACTCTGCGGACTCATCCCTCGACGACGTCCTTGCCGACACCCAGTACATGGAATTTATCGAAGACGTCCTTCTCCGAGAACAACTCAGAGGACTCGGGAGAGGCTATAGGTGCCAGCCCCCGCTAAACATCCCACCCCTCCAGGAAATACCCAAAGTAGTAGCTCCGATCCAAGCCATCACCCATGAGCGTTGGATGGAGATAGAGGAGGAAACCAGACGCGCCGAGACCTCCACCTTCGGACAGGGGCAAGCCCCAGACCCACATGCCGAGGTAGGAATACCCGCCGAGACCCCAGAACCACAACCCAACACATCTTCTCCCGTTGTCGATCCGTTCAAGCTCCCCGATCTACCCGAGGGGTGGTCCTCAGATTCAGACGTCATGGAGATTGACAGGGCCACAGCCAGGTTTAAGGAGCCCGAGCTCGTCCAGGTTCTTGAAGTGGACGCGCTCTTGGCCCAAAGGACGGATGCCGAGGGCTGGGAGCTCCTCTCCGAGGGGGAGGGTTCGAGAGAGGACCCCGTGGCAGAGGAGGAATACGAAGAGCCTGCAGCTGAGACCGAGGCAGGAATTTCCAAGGCCGTGGCAAGAAATTAAGGGCAAGAACAGGAGCCCGTGGAGGCCACGGATGCCGAGGAAGTCTACACGGACGACGGCGTAGAATACGGTCCCACCTGGGAGTCGATTCCGCCGAGGAACCCGAAGCATGGCGCCTGCAAGTACGTCAAGGACTACTTCGACGGGACCGCCAAAAGGCTAGACCTGTTCCGAAGGGACTACCGCATCCCAGAGGATGTGGACATCTCTCGGCCCACCAACAATAGAATCCATTACCGAGCGGGGCAAATCACGGTGCCACTAATGGCTATCTGCGAGGGCGGACTGACGTTCCCAGTGCCCAGACTCCTCCAGTAGTTCTTAGACTTGTACCAGGTCGCTCCCCACCAGCTTACCACCAACGTCTATCGAGTTATCTGCTCGGTGGTGAGGCTGGCAGAGCAGCATAACATTCCCTTCCACCTCAGCGACCTCATGGCCGTCTACGTTTTCCAGCGGAGCCCTGCCTACGGGAGGTATTACTTCACGAGGCGACCCGAGTAACCCCCTCATTGGGAATCTCTCAGACTCGGAGAGGCACGTGTGCGAGCTGGTGATCGAGCGGGGCAATTACGAGAAGGCTCCAGGGGACGAGTCTACGTGGTCCATCCCTTGGCGCCGAGGGATATGCAGGCAATGCCGAAGAACACGGTAGATAACTACGCTGACCTTTGCACCCAGATGGTGAGGGTAAGACTTCGCATTCATGTCTCTAATTTCCAAGTATTTAGCTTCGTATTATTGCTTATAAGTTCACCCTTTCTTTTGTTCGTAGGCCGGTCAGTCTGTTTTCGCCCTTGGTGACAAGGTGTACAATCTCAGCGCAGAGAAGGCCGAGAGGAAGGCCTGGGCGGAGCTGAAGAAGAGTGCCGAGGCTCTTGCTGCCGACGACGAGGAGCTTGACAAACAGCTGAGAGCAAGATCACGGCCGCTGAGGAGAAGGCCAGGCAAGCCGAGAAGGATCTCGAGCGCGCCAAGGCCGAGCATGATGAGATGATGGCGACTGTTGATAAAAATGGCTATGACAGGGGGGCGGATGAAATGCTGAAGAAATTCGCCAAGGAGGCCAACGACAACGAGGAGAAGGCCTTCAAAAAGGGTTACCTCCTCGGTCGCGCTGACTGCTGGCCCCAAGCCTTCGGCCAGGCCTACGACATCGTCTCTGTGCCCTCAAACTCTGAGCTCCGGACCTCCCTTCCTCCAGTTCCCGAAATTGAGGTCCCGAAAATGCCATTTGACGATGATGAAGAGGAGGAGGCTGCTGGAGGGGATGATGCCGAAGGCGGGAATACCGCTGATCCCCCTGCAAACAATCAGCCCGAGGACACCACCAATGCCGCCAACACAGAGGCTTAGTCCTCTTGTAATTTTCTTTTTTCTCTTTGTTTGAAGTCTTTTTATTCGGTAGGACTAGGATTATTTGTTTACAGACTGGTGCGTCATAATCTAGGCATAGACCAGATCCAAGTAATGTAATTAAACAGGTATCCTCGGGGCTGGCACCGAACGATGCACTATCGCCGAGCCCCCGAGTTTATTATGAATGAATGGATGCCTTCTTTCCTTTCACTTCTGATTCAAAATTTTGAATGTTTGTATCCGTATCGTATCTGTATTTTCTACAAGTTCTGGCTCCCGTCTCGTGTGTGATAAATCATAACCAGCGAGAGTGGTAATAGATGATAGCCCCCGCTTCGGCGGGGAGCCATGAAACGTAAGCTATCGTGTTGGCACTCTGCCGAAGCGTGAGAGTTGAAAAAATTTCTTGGCTTGGCTTGGAAATTAAGAAAGAATAGCCCCTGATTTCGAAGCTGAGCCAAGAGAGAGTATGAATGCACCGAGCGCGGGTCGTTGGCACATAATTAATCGATACAATAGCCCCAGCTAGTTCGATAAATAGGTCCCGAGACCAAGGGCATTTTCCCGAACGCATGTAATTCTCCGCGTACTCCACCGAACACAATTGTAAGTTCCACCGAACACAATAAGGGCATTTTCCGAGTGGAGAATTTTTGTTCAACCGAACATAAATGACCGTTCCGTTGAACAAGGTCGGACGTTCGAACCGAACGCTTGTTGTTCCACCGAATAGTAGACGTTCCACCGAACGCTAATAAATGTACTATTGAATATATACGGTCGTTCAACCGAATGGTAATAATTCAAGGCCTTTGAGCCGAGAATGAAGGCTTGTAAAAAATGAGAACCGAAATTATAGCAGTTGGAGAAAGGATCTTGTCATTAACATCTTAACCCTCTGGCATTACAAAAGCTACCGAGGGCACAAAAAGAGAAAATGATAAAAAGAAGATCCTAACCATAGATTTTCTCAGCTTAGAAGCGTTCCATGGGTTGCTCACAACCGTGCCATTCATCTCGGCAAGCTTGTAAGCCCCATAGCCCGCTTTGGCCACAATACGGAAGGGACCTTCCTAATTGGGCAAAAATTTCTTCTTGTTCTTCTTTTGGACAACCTCATGGAGGACGAGGTCATCCTCATGGAGGACGAGGTCATCGATAATGAAGGGGCGAACGCAGACGTTCTTATTATAACCCCGAGCAACCTCTTGCTGGTATGCAGCGTACTTGATGTGAGCGTCGTCCCGGAGGTCTTCGATGTGGTTGAGCTCGGAGGCTAGGTGCTCGTCGTTGGTGGCGGGATGGAAGACTTTTGTCCGGTCAGAGGGAGCAGTAGCAGCAAGTGGAAGGACAGCCTCCATCCCATAAGCCATGGAGAAAGGCGTCCGGCCTGTACCTCGCCGAGGGGTAGTACTGTAACACCCGACTTTTAATTTATGTCTAAGTGCTTGGTTTTATGCGTGTTTAATTTAATTGTGTACGTTACTAGCGTTAATAGGCGTTATTTGAAAGTATGCGAAACGAAATGTTTCTATTGAACGGAGCACCGAAACTTTGTGGGAGCGTTAGCGTGGAATAATTTTCTTTTAGAAACTCATATGCTTCCACGTCTTATTTTTTTCTGCTGAGTCACATATACACACACAGGTGAGAGAGAGGAGAGATAACGAGAGAGAGAGAGAGAGAGAGAGAGAGAGAGAGAGAGAGAGAGAGAGAGAGAGAGAGAGAGAGAAAGTCCAGAGGAAGAAGAGAAGGGAAAATTGGGAATAACTAAGAGGAAGCCCTAATTAATCTTGAATCTTGTAGTTTTTGGAGAGTTTGAGCTTTCCTATGCTCTGATTTCATGATTTAAGTGCTCAATTTCTTCTTTTACATCTTGATTGCAACTAATTGTGTCCTGATAAACTCTTCTTCCAGAAATGAAAGAAAACAAGAAAATGGTGGAGATAGAGAAAGGGGAAGAAAACAAGAATGAATTGAATTATATTGACGATTGTGGAACTCTCGTCCACTTGCCAAGAGAACTCTCGTCTCTGGTTGATTACACTTACGAATGTCTCAGATGTCTCTCTCTACAGACCAAGCCTCTCTTTTATACAAGTGCAATTCATACACGAGCTGTTACAAAACAGTTACAGAAATGGAGTATCAAAAATGAGACTAACTAACTACTAACTAACTACCTCCGCTCCTCCTCCCCTTTGCAACAACTTCTTGCCCACTTGCACTGGATCCGTTAATAATCAAAGCCAATGAAGAGCTGCCAGCTGGAACCAAAGTTGAGGATGTATCATTGCCACCTCCTTGAGACAAGCCTTGACCACAAGGCTCAAAAGTGGGAAATTTGGATTTTAGGGTAGTATAGAGCTCCCACGTGGCATCTTCTGGGAAAGAATTGGACCACTGGACCAATACCTGAGTAGCAGGGCGGCCCTTGAGCTTGATCAACCTGCGATCAAGAATGGCAATGGGCACAGGTTCTAGGGTCCCAGCTTCAGAAACAGCAGGTAGAACAGATTGAGGAACATCTTGCTGCCCCAGTTTCCTTTTGAGAAGGGACACATGGAAGACAGAGTGAATCTTTGAAGATGCTGGGAGAGCCAGTTTATAAGCTACTTTGCCCACTCTTTGCACCACCTAGTATGGTCCATAGAATCTAGGGGCAAGTTTCATGTTAGCCCTGAACTGCACAGAGGCCTGTTTATAGGGCTGCAACCTCAGAAAAACCCAATCCCCAACCTGAAATTCTCTCTCTGTCCTGTGTTGGTCTGCCAATTGCTTCATTCGGTGTTGGGCTTTGGACAAATACTCCTTCAAAAGCTGGATTGTTGACTCCCTAGTTTGCCCCCATTGGTCTACTGCAGCAACAACAGACATGCCAGGAATGTAGTGGTGATAAGTGGGAGGGCTTTGGCCATAAAGGGCCTCATAAGGAGTGAAGTGAGTGGAAGAATGGTAGGTGGTATTAAACCACCATTCAGCCAATGGAAGCCACTGAACCCAGGCCCTAGGTTTCTCCCCTGTGATACATCTCAGATAGACTTCTAGGCAACGATTAACTACCTCAGTTTGACCATCAGTCTGAGGATGGTAGGATGTACTGAGATTGAGTTGTGTGCCTTGGAGGGTAAAAAGGGATTGCCAAAACAAACTGGTAAAGACCTTATCTCGATCACTGACTATTGTAGTTGGCATGCCATGGAGTTTGAAGACATTGTCCATGAACAATTGGGCCACCTGCATGGCTGTAAAAGGATGAGCAAGGGCCATAAAGTGCACATACTTGGTAAGTCTATCCACCACAACATAGATCACAGTCTTTCCACCAGAATTAGGTAAGCCTTCAATGAAGTCCATGGAAAGATCAGACCATGCCCTCTCCGGAATAGGTAAAGGTTGTAACATGCCAGGGCTAGCAACTGTTTCTGTCTTGTTTCTTTGGCAGACCTCACATTCAGAAATGAAGAGTTGCAGGTCTTTCTTCATACCATGCCAATAAAAGGACCTTTTCAACCTTCTATGAGCCTTGTCAACTCCTGAGTGTCCTCCAATTGGTGAGGCATGTATCTCAGTCATAATCAAAGATCTCACTGCCTTATCCTTGCCCACCACTAACTTGTCCTTATATGTTAAAATGTCATTATACCACCCATAACCTGGATGAGCCTGGGAATCATTAACTAGGTCTGAAATGAGGACTAGTAACCCCTGATCTTCCTACACAGACTGTTTCACTCCCTGCAACCAAGTTGGTTGAACAACAGATAGGGCAGAACTTGATGAAGTGCCTTCACAATTTTGCCTAGACAAGGCATCAGCTGCTCCATTTTCTTGTCCTGTCTTGAACAAGATCTCATAGTCATATCCCAAAACCTTTGTTAGCCACTTTTGTTGCATTAAAGTAGAGATTCGTTGGTCCAACAGGTGCTTGAGACTGAAATGGTCAGTTTTTATGATAAAGTGCCTTCCCATCAAGTAGTGGCTCCACTTTTGGACAGCATAAACCATAGACAATAATTCCTTCTCATAGGTTGAAAGTCCCAAATGCTTAGGGGCCAACCCTTAGCTAATGAAAGCTATGGGATGTCCTTCTTGCATTAGAATTGCCCCTAAACCATTACCTAAAGCATCACTCAATCACAAAGACCTTGTTGTAATCTGGCATGGCTAGGACTGGGGCAGAAATCATAGCCTCTTTTAAGATCTGAAAAGCTGTCTCAGCTTCTTGAGACCAACAGAAAGCATCCTTCCTGAGCAAGTTGGTAAGAGGTTGACTAATCTTTCCATATCCCTTAATGAACCTCCTGTAATACCCAGTCAAGCCCAAGAATCCCTTTAAGGATTTAACAGAAACAGGATGTGGCCAATCCTTCATTCCTTTTAATTTTATAGGGTCAGCTGTTACCCCCTTGTCTGATATGATATGTCCAAGGTACTCAAGGCTAGATTGTGCAAAGGCACACTTAGACATCTTGACAAATAAGCTGTGAGTTCTGAGTATAGAAAAGGTGGTATGCAAATGATTCATATGCTCCTCCAACGAATGGCTATAGACCAAAATGTCATCAAAGAACACTAAAATGAATTTTCTGAGGTGGGGTCTGAAAACATGGTTCATAAGGCTTTGAAAAGAAGAAGGGGCATTAGTTAAGCCAAATGGCATAACAAGGAACTCGTAGTGGCCCTCATGAGTTCTAAACGCAGTTTTTTCCACATCTGAGGGATGTACTCTAATTTGATGATAACCAGCCCTAAGATCCAATTTGGAAAATATCTTAGCCCCATGCAATTCATCCAACAACTCATCCACAATAGGTATAGGAAATTTATCCTTGATAGTGATTTTATTTAATTCCCTATAATCCACACACATACGCCATGTGTTATCCTTTTTCCTGACCAAAAGCACAGGGGAAGAAAAAGGACTGACACTAGGTCTTATGACCCCAGAGTTAAGCATTTCCCTTACCAGCTTTTCAATTTCATTCTTTTGAATATACGGATATCTATATGGCTTCACATGTATAGGGGAACTACCAACTTGTAAAGGGATCTTATGGTCAAAAGATCTCTCAGGTGGTAATGAAGTTGGTTCAACAAATATGTCAGAGTATTGTTGTAAAAGGAAGGAAATGGATTCTGGTACCTGTGCCTCCATTGACATGCCAGAAAGACAGTTTAGTTGGGCTATGAACCCTTGTTTGGACTGTTGCAGAGTTTTCCCAATTTGCTTGGCAGAGACTTGTTCCATCTTAAGTTGATCATTGCTTTTCAGTTCTAGAGCTTTTCCCCCATAGTTGAACTGCATGACTAGGTTCCTGAAATCCCACATCACAGGTCCAAGTGTGCTCAACCACTGTATACCAAGTACCATGTTTCACATCCCCCTAGAGTAAGCAATCTAGCCTCTATCACAAACTTTTCCCCCTGCATTTTCCATTCCAAGTGTTTACAAACTACATGGCTACAGGAGTTTAGTCCCATCAGCAACTGCTACAGACACGTTAGGGGTTGGTTCAATAGGGCATCCAGAAATCTTGGCCACACTTGGTTCAATAAATATGTGGGTGCTTCCAGAATCTATCAAAATGGTGATGGGTCTGCCCTTTAATACCCCTTGCATCCTCATAGTTTGGAAGCTATTGCACCCTGCTAGTGCATACATGGATATTTGCACATTTGAATCATCCACTTCCTCTAAGGGTGGTGGCCCTAAATCCTCCTCTTCCTCCTCTTCATCTGCAATGAGGAGGTAAAGCTGTCGTTTTTTACATCTATGCCCCCTGATATACCTTTCATCGCAGTTAAAACAAAGGCCCTTCTCCCTTCTAGCATCCATTTCTGCCTGTGTCAACTTCTTGATGGGAAATTGAGGGTTCACAGAATTTGCTGGGGTTGTTGGTACCAAATTGGGTTTAAAAGTCACCCCAGAATTTGGCCTTGAATCAATTCGAGATGATACTAAACTAGGGTTTTTTGGATTGGACATGAAATTAGATGTTTGTGCGTTTGGTTTCCAGGTACCTCCATTCTTGGTGGAAATTCTGGACCTTCTTGCAACCGCTTCCACAGTTTCTTCATGTAATCGTGCCAAGGCAATGGCTTGAGAGATGGTGGTTGGGCGGAACATCTGGACCCCCGCCATAATCTCTTCCTTCAAGCCACTCAAGAAACAGCTTACAAAAAATTCCTGGGTTAAACCATGAGTTCTGTTGGCTAATTCCTCAAATCTCTCCTGATAACATTTGACTGTGGAACTCTGATATAGCTTGGTAAGTTCTCCCGTGGCATCCTCATAGAGATTATGACCAAATCGAACCCTAAGTCCATATTCGAACTCTTTCCAATTGATGGTGGTTTGAGTTTTTTCCAACCACTAATACCATTGTATCCCTTTTTCATCAAGATGCATCACCGCCAACTTGACTTTCTGGGATTCACCGATCGAATTAAATTGAAAAAACCTTTCACACTTGTAGAGCCAACCTGATGAATCCTCTCCTTGAAATCGTGGAAAATCGATCTTGGTGTAGCGAGCCTGTACTGGATTTGACCCAGAGGAGTGGTGGGGGTGTTGTGACTGAGAGTCATCGTCTTGATCTTGATGAGCCAACCGTGCAACAACTTGATCATACTTCAGACTCATTCCGAGGAGCAAATCTTTAAGCTCCTTGAGCGTTGCATCCGTACCATCCTTCCATTGCTTGAGTTCGTCATTCCTTCTCTGCTCTTGAGATCTGGTGTCCATGGCGTTTGGTCCAAGGACGCTCAAAGCTCTGATACCACTTGATAAACTCTTCTTCCAGAAATGAAAGAAAACAAGAAAATGGTGGAGATAGAGAAAGGGGAAGAAACAAGAATGAATTGAATTATATTGACGATTGTGGAACTCTCGTCCACTTGCCAAGAGAATTCTCGTCTCTGGTTGATTACACTTACAAATGTCTCAGATGTCTCTCTCTACAGACCAAGCCTCTCTTTTATACAAGTGCAATTCATACACGAGCTGTTACAAAACAGTTACAGAAATGGAGTATCAGAAATGAGACTAACTAACTACTAACTAACTACCTCCGCTCCTCCTCCCCTTTGCAACAACTTCTTGCCCACTTGCACTGGATCCGTTAATAATCAAAGCCAATGAAGAGCTGCCAGCTGGAACCAAAGTTGAGGATGTATCATGTCCATGACAATGGGTTTTGAATGTTGGTATTGGGTTTCTATGTGGAAGAATTCGTGTCTCTCATGGTTTTGTGAAACTGAGCTTGAACAAGTTGAATCTGCCATGATTTTGGCCGAATTATTAAATATATTTCCAGAGCTCGTAATTTTCTGAAAATTTTACAGTGGCTACCCATGGATGTCTTCTATGTTTTTTTAAATTTTCGTGATTATATTTGAAGCACAGAAAATATGAAAATTCGTGCACTAATCTGCTGTCAGATTCGTGTCTGTGCAGACAGCGCACACACATCCTGGGGAAACGGCCATAACTTCTTGTGTGAGAATTCGATTTGCGCACCGTCTTTTGATTCTGAAACTAGACTCGAATACCTTCGAAAGTGTGCAAGTGTTGTGCCTTAATTTGTTCCAGAGAATAGCAGTTTTTGGTTGATGATTTAAGAGCTTGATAGACTCTGAAAATCTGGGCAGCTTGTAGAGCTGTGTTTTCTCGTCAAAATTGTTATAGTTAAACAAGTTTATTGGTTATGGGTCCTTATGGGTCTTAATGGTTGTTAAGTTTGTGATGTTTTTGTGTTGGAATCGTAGAAAAACCTCGCGGATATTATTTTTAATGAATTTTTAAGTACTGACTGTGCTGCTGAAAATCTGTGTTTGCTGCACTGAATTTCTGGGTTTGAGAGTGAATTTGACTTGGTTTCCTCACTTTAAAAATTCCGGGAAAAATCAGGGATGAACCTTGATGTGGTGTTATGAGTTTCACCAAATCTCAGGTTGTCTCGTTATATACCTTGATCTCGGTGGATTTTACAATTTGGTATGACCCTGCTGGAAATGGTTGCTCGCAGCAGTGGCCGGTCTAGGTTTGTAGAATTGATTTGAGTGATCTAATAGGGCCGTGTTGCTCTAATTTTTGGGGTAGTTGCTGTCATATATGTTTACTTTGGTCCTGCAAGTTTATTGCTCTAGAGATAGCCTTTGATTATCTAAAAGTCTAAGCGTGCTTTCCAATGTCATACTGAGAACTTAATGTTTCATTATGAAATAGAAATAGCTTTTGTGCTAATTGAGAACACGTGTTTCAGAGGTTGAGACGGGCATGTCCGAGGTGCCGAAATCATAAATTGTGCTTCTTGTCTTGGAGAAGGAGGTGAGTGTTTGATTCACAGATGTTATCTTGGAATTGAACTGTGGCTTCGTGCCGAATAGACTTCGTGTCGAATCGTGGCTTCGTGCCGTGTTGGCTTTGTGCCTTGTAGGACAAATGAGTCCTGAAAATGGCTTCGTGCCGTGTAGGCTTCGTGCCGAATTGTTTATGCATTTCTTAAGCTTAACGTTCAGTTTATTTGGACTACATCTATGTCTCATTACACTCCCGGAACTCGTTTGAGTTCCAGTTTTGCAGGTTTTGTAGATGTCCACTGCTAGTCTCGCAGGGTGGTTGCTAGCCGGGGGTGCCGGACAAGGCTTTTGGGCTAGTTGTAGTTAATCGTGTAAATTATTTTCTTTTCTTAAAAACTTTCGTTGTGGTTTGTATAGAACGTTAACTTTTTTGTTATCAATAAAAGATAAAACTGTGTTTTTCTAGTTTCGGTTTTATCCATTGGCGAGTTTATGTTGTTTATTGGTTGAGGTTGCATCTCCGAATCGGATAGAACTCATTTGAGGGTTATTCTGGGACGGGGTGTGACAAGTACGGTAGCCCCAGAGGACTTTGGGGAGTTCCTCAACCCATTTGCCTAGCTTGTTGGTTAGCATGTGCTTGAGGCCTGCCGAGATTGATTTGTTCGAGGCCTCGGCTTGGCCATTTCCTTGAGGGTAGGCCACAGTGGAATTATAGACGCGGATATTTTTCTTTTTGCAAAGCGTCTTAACGACCTCGGCGATGAACTGAGTCCCGTTGTCGGAGATAATAGCATAGGGCACACCGAACCGAGAAATGATGGCTGTGTTTGGTTGATAATTTTGAGAAGAATATTTTGAGAAATATTTTTGAGATAGTGTTTGGATGAGTTTTTGGAAAAAGTAATAATTAGAGAGAGGTGTAATAATTGGAGAGAGATAGAGAGAGAAATGAGAATAATGATTGGAAAGAGGGGTATGAGTAGAGAGAAAAATGTGATTAATGATTGGAGAGATGAGAGACGAGGAAAGAATCTTTTTGGAAATTTTTTTGGAAATGTGAAGTGAACAAAGTGGATGTTTTTCCAATTGAAGTGTTCCACCTCGGACGTTGTGGTGTGGAAAAGGGGTTTGGCTTCAACCCACTTGGTAAAGTAGCCAGTCGCCGTGATCAGGTGCCGGAATCCTCAGTACACCTCACATTTCTTGACGTATTCCTCGGCCAACTTCCTCATCTTGGGCCACCAGTAACCCTGGGTGACGGCTCGTTCGGAGAGGGATCGGCCTCCCGAGTGGCAACCGCAACTGCCTTCGTGGAGTTCGCGAAGAACGTGAGGGATCTCGAAGTCATGAAGGACCCGGAGATCAAGACCGATGTACGTTCGGCGATACGGTTGGCCTGACGACAAGAGGAGGTAGGATCCTGACTGGCATCGGAGTCGGTGGGCTTCCTTTTTATCTGACGGGAGGGTTTGGTCTTGGAGGTATGAAACCAGAGGGTCCATCTAGTTAGGACCGGACATAGTGATGGTCATCACGTCCTCGTCGCCGGGCTCGATGCTGGGAACGGGGATGTCACCTAGGATGACGGTCCGGGTACCGCCAAGCTCATTACATGCCAAGCCCAGAGCGGCGAGCGCTTCGGCATGGGCGTTGCGCGCTCGGCCGATGTGGGCGAAGTGGAACCTCCTAAAGTTATCTTGTAGCTTCTGCACATGGCTGATATACTTCAGCATCCTGTGGTCCCCAGAGCCATACTCGATGTTCAGCTGGTTGATCACCAGCATGGAGTCGCTGTAAACTTGAAGCTTGTCCACCCCGAGAGCCTGTGCTAGGCGAAGTCCGGCGATCAATGCCTCGTACTTGGCCTCGTTAGGCTGGGAAGCCGATGCTCATGGCGCACTCATGGAGTGTGCCCTTGGGGCAGATGAGTACAATCCCAGCCCCTGCCCCTCGGCTGTTCGAAGCGCGATCAACGTGCATGCGCCAAGATTCTCCTGTGTAGATAGTGGCCGTTCGGGGAGGGGAACATTTAAGGACGAACCCGGACTGCTCAGGGGAGGTATCGCAAGGGGTGGACCCGTTCTCCACGTCATGGGCTTTTTCTGGAGCTCGGTCTCCATTTTCGGGGTGAGCTCGGCGACGAAGTCGGCCAGCGCCTGACCCTTGATCGCCATCCGGGGCTCATACCGGATGTCAAAATTAGCCAACTCCAAGGACCACTTGCAGATCCTATCTGAGAGGTCTGTCTTACGCATGACCGTCTTTAGTGGATACGTTGTGATGACGACAACGGTGTGGCACTAGAAGTAGGGTAGGAGCTTCCTCTTAGCTGTGACCAGCGAAAGTGCCAACTTCTCAATCGGCAAGTACCTGGTCTCGGTGGGGAGCATTGTTTTGCTCGAATAATAGATTGAAAACTGCTCCAACCCCTCTTGTCGAACCAGCGCCGAGTTGACGGCGTGATTGGATACCGCCAGGTAGATGTAGAGGTCTTCGTCTTCTTTTGGCACGACTAGTAGGGGCGCTCGGGACATAGGCCCTTTTGCTAGTCTTGATGGACTGGAAGAAGAGAGGACAGGCGTCAGATGATTTGCTGATAAAGTGATTGAGGGCGGCTGCCATCCCAGTCAGCCGTTGTACCTCTTTGATCGTCGTTGGTGCTCAGAGCTTCTGGATAGCCAATAGTTGGTTGGGGTCAGCCTCGATCCCTCGGCGGGTGACGAGGTAACCTAAAAATTTTCCAGAGCCAACCCCGAACGCGCACTTCTCTGCGTTGAGTTTCAGATTATGCTTCCCCAAGATGGAGAAGACTTTGTCGAGGTGGGAGAAGTGGTCTTCCGCAAACTTGCTTTTTACCACCATGTCATCGATGTAGGCCTCCATGATATCGCCGAGCTCCTTGGCAAACATCTTGGAGACCATCCTCTGGTAGGTGGCCCCGGCGTTCTTCAAGCCGAAAGGCATTACTTGGTAGCAATAAGTGCCTCTCGGCGTGATAAACGCCATCTTCTCTACATCCATCGCATCCATGGCAATTTGATGATACCCTCGGTATGCATCCATGAAGCTGAGCCTCGCATGTCCTGCTGTGGCGTCCTCCAGCTGGTCTATGCGGGGGAGGGGGAAGCAGTCTTTCGGGCAGGAATCATTGAGGTTAGTGTAGTCCACACATACCCTCCACTTGCCGTTCTTCTTCTTTACCACGACTGTGTTGGCCAGCCAAGTGGGGTACATAACCTCGCGGACGGCCTCCGCCTCGATTAAGCGGTTAACCTCCTTCAGGACGGCATCGAAGTGGATAGCAGAGGATCGTCTTGGCTTCTGTACCACTGGTTTCCTAGCCGGATCAACGTTGAGGGTGTGCGTGATGAAATCTCGGTTAACGCCCGACATCTCGTATGGAGTCCACACAAAGACCTCAACGTTATCCTTGAGGAAAGAGACCAAGTCGTTCCGCTCGGGATTGGAGAGATCCGAACCCAACATG
Source organism: Vaccinium myrtillus (assembly GCA_016920895.1). Lineage (NCBI taxonomy): Eukaryota > Viridiplantae > Streptophyta > Magnoliopsida > Ericales > Ericaceae > Vaccinium > Vaccinium myrtillus. The sequence goes on along the minus strand of CM029275.1, from coordinate 30,427,678 downwards.
AAGTATCTAGTGCCATCTTCGTTGATAGGCACCTTGACTAGTTTTTCAACATACTTGTCCTCGGCCTTAGAGCTGACGTCTTCAAGGACGGGAGTGCATTCGAGCATTTCAATCCACTGCACCAGTTTGGGCATTCTACCCTCCCTTCTATCCTTTTGGCGAACGGCGTTGACGAAGCACCTCTTTGAGGCCATCTAGTTGCCTCGGATCGTCTCCTGGTGCCCGGACGTGCCGATAAACCGAACGCACTGATGAAGGGTTGAGGCGATCGCCTTCATGGCGTGGAGCCATCCCCGCCCCATAATGCCATTGTAGGGGCTTGGGGAGTCCACCACGGTGAACTCAATCTCCAAACGCATCAACCCCTCCAAGACCGGGAGGGTGATATTGCTGATGGGGTATACGGGGTAGCCAGAAAATCTGACAAAAGGAGTGTCGGAAGGGGTAAGCTCGTTACGCGTTCGTCCGATGGCTTTGTATGCCGAATAGTAAAGGACGTCGGCGGAGCTCCCCTGGTCCACAAGGATTCGCCGAACTTCAACGTGGTCTATACTTATGTCGATGACCAACGCGTCGTCATGCGGAAGCTGCAGCCCGTCCAAATCTTGTTCGGAGAAGGAGATGGTGTACATGTCTATAGGCTCCTCATATTTTCGCTTTGGCACTCTGCCGAGCGTCATTACTTGCATGGCAGCTTCAACTTTCTACAGCTCTGCGTGCATGGCGTCGGCTCGGACTTTGCCGACCGGGCCATATATCATCACAACGACTCCCGGGCATATTCTAGCCCCGGGCACTTCCTGCCTTGCGGTGGCGGTGGGAGCTAGAGCGCTTGCTGGTTAGGCTAAGGTGTCGCCCCCCTTAGCACAATCGGGGTTCTAGTGTGGTCAATCCACTCCTCCATGCGACCCTCGGCGACCAACTGCTCGAGGTGCGCCTTAAACGGTCGACAGCCCGTCGTATAGTGGCCCACCTCATTGTGGTAGGTGCACTTTCCCTTCTGGGTGGGATCAGTCCCCATCTTTTCCTCCGGCCAGTAGAACCACCGCTTCCTGCTGATCTCCGCGATCAGCCTGTAGATAGGCAAGGTGAAGACAGTCGTCTCGGCAACATAATCATTGTCGTTCCTGGGGGGCTTTTCCCATCCCCTGCCACTGTTGTCATTCATGTTGTTGTTCTCCTGGAGACCTCTGTTCCCGTGTCCTCCTTGGTCATTCCTCCCAACTTTCTTCACATTGTTTATCTGCTTCGTTGTTTCCTTTGGCGCACCTTTGTTGGTATTACCCTTCAACGCTAGGTTGAATAGGAGCTCTTCGAGCTCTCGGAAGTGATTCACCGTCTCCATTAGTTCTACCATGTTTTTCGGTGGCCGAACCATGAGCTCTTTGAAAAGGTTGGAGTGGTCATCAAACCCATTCTTGAACGAAGTGGAGGCGATCCTTTAGTCGCAGCCCTCCACGAGGCTGTATACCTCCCAATACCGGGCGATGTACTCCTTCAAGGTCTCATCCGAGCCCTTCTTCATATTGACAAGCGCGTCGAGCATCTTTGGCTGTGTATTGCTGGTCACAAACCGAGACGTGAACGCGCGCTCGAGCTCGTCGAAGTCGTTTAAAGACCCCGGAGCGAGCTGGCTGTACCATAGGAGTGCCGTGGTCCCTAGGCTCATGGAAAACGTTCGGCACATGAGGGAGTTACTGTGGCCGTAGAGCTCCTAGACCAGGCGATACTGCTGGACGTGGGTGATAGCGTCCGTCGTTGGCTCAAATTTTGGGATCTTGAAACCACGCGGGGGGACAACCGCGGCTATGCTTCAAGAGAACAATGACTGCTTGGCTTTCTCCAACCTGGAGTCGGCCGGGCACGGGCGGCTAAGATCGACTGTTCGGTAGTCGCCGTAAGGATGCTTCGCTGGGGCAACGGTCTGGCGTTGTTGATCAAGGTCGTCGATCTGTACATTGCTCCTTTCTGAGGATCGCCTCTTGTTGTGCTATTCATGGCCACTCGCCTCCTCTTCCTGAGAGCGATGGCGTCTGGTTTCACGCTCGCGCGTGGTAAACCATCGTTTTCCCCGTGCGCTTGTTGACGAGCACAATACTGCCGCCATCGTTCCGTAGCTCGTACTTGTCTCCGGGCCTGAGGCCGTCGTTCTCGTTGTGGCCTACCCCAACCGAGACCTCAATTGGGTTTGCGACCTCGTTCCTGTGCGAGCCTTCACCCCGAGCGTTGGGTACACCACTTCAAACGCCATGCTTGTCCACCGACTGGCGATGGCGTCGATCGCCTACCCGATCCACCGATCGGTTACGGTCATGGCCGTCCCTTCGCTCCCCAGGCGTTCGGTCTTGGCTGTTGCAGTCTCGGCGCGATGGAGGGAGGTCTGCTGGGCCCTTCCCCTTGTTGCATTGCCTTTCCAGCTCTCGAGCATAGTCTGCATCTCCCAGGACGCCAGGCGTCTGAGCGCTGGAGGCCGTGGCGCTGTATTCGGGGTAGTCAGTCCGTCTAGACTGCCCACCGCGTGTCTGCTGCCCCCGAGAACGTGCGGCCTCCGATGGTATAACAAGTGCATTGCCTCAGTGGTCTACTTCGACAGCCTGTCCGAGGCGGGAGAAGACTGGTGCCCTTCTTCCATCGTTGGTCCTCGTGCTTGGCGGGGCCCTTCTGGTCCTCGTCCGACCACCAGACCTTGAAGTGGTAGGTCTATTTCTGGCTTGCTTCATAGCCAGCACTTCTTTCCTTAGTAAGGCCAATTCGGCCTCTATGGTGACAGGAGGAGGGGGTGGAAGAACTTCTGTGCGCGTTGGGGTTATGAGGTTGTCAAGGGAAACAACGTTCCCGTCCATATTGAAGATGATGTTGTTGGCTCTGGCATTGCTAGTGTCGGCACCGTTGGTTGCTACGGTGACTGTCCCATCTCTGTTGACAACGGGAGAGAGAGTGAGACCCAGGTCGCTCCTGACCTGGTGGACAGATAGCGGTCAGCGGCGTTGCGGTATTCACCGACGGGATCAAATGCATCAAGGCCCAAAGTGAGGTTGGCCAATTGAGCAGTGTTTGGAAAGGTTTTGAGAGAAGAGCTTTAGAGGATGGGAAGAAACACTACCAAAATGTTCAGAGAGGCTAGGAGGAGTTGTTTTCCTTCTATCCCCAGCGGAGTCGCCAATTGTGGGGGTGGTTGAACCTCGCCTGAACCCTAGCTGCCCCCGTCGTAAGGGTAACCTGCATACGTAGACAACCACGTCAGTGCCAAGCCCGAACGGTGGTGGTCCGGGAAGACACTCCGATGGTAAAGTCAGTCACCGGAGGAGAAGAGATATGCCGAAAACTTAGAGAGATAAGTGGAGTTATGAGGGTCATAAATGAGGAGAGAGGAGTCCCCATAGTGGTGGTTGTGATGGGGTATTTATAGGAGAAGGGGGCGTGCGTTGCACGTGCTTGGTCCCCCTCACGCACTTGTCATTCCTGCCCGGAATGACAGCTGATGTGACTTCCATCTCTGCTGCAGACGCCGCACTTCGGCCGACGTCATGGCATGTGGGTCTGAGGGGTCACTTCACCTCGAGACATTCCCCATCACCCACGTGACTCTGCAGGCGGCGGTGGTAGGGTAGGTGACTGTCGCATTTAATGCTCCATCATGAAATGTGTAGCGTGCCTGACACACCACCGTCGAACCAAGTATCTCCAAGCGCTCATGTGACCGTCGTCAACCGACTCGGCACGCGAGGCGCCCAGACTCCTAGGCGGTCGGCACGCCGATCGGCTTAGCCCCGAGAGCTGTCCGAGAGCCAAGCCGGGAATGTCGTGATACTGACGTATCCGGGCTCGGCGAATCTCAAACAAATCCATATTTGTCCAAACCTAGACATCCACGCCGATGGTCGAGAGCTCCACATGCTCGGCGAGGACGAGATGAGTCGATCTGTATTCAGTTTCGTAGATTTTGAGGTACTGACCCTTTTTCTCCTTTATTGTACAGAGACGGGCCTCTGGTGACCCTTGTGGACCTGGTCGCTACAAATACCTATCCCGTAAATTCAATTTTATGTTTTGCAAACAAATTTTAAAGATATTGGGGAAGGGAGAGAAATTGGTAATCCTTGACCATGCATGGGTAAATATAATATTGTAGTGACAACATATGATTCAATGACAATAAATTAAGTACTTAAGAAATCATTCTGTGGCACCCTAAATTAGATTTCTTCAATGAATGACAAAAATAAGCTATCAGTGTCATTTAACCTAATTCAGTGCAAACCATTGAATCAGTTCGAATAGGTAGATCCTATCCTCGCAAAGTTGTTGCAATCAATGTCTTCAACTGCTGCTAGGGTTCTCGGTCTGGGGGGCAGGCGCCGCCTCCTTCCCTCCCCCCCGGGCCACTTTTTTTCCACTCCCCTCCCTTCTCCACTTCTGATCTTCCCTCTGGTCGCCGCCATCCGTCCCTCTCCACCACGTCTCCTCTTTGGTTGCCGCCAACCGCTGGTTTTCTCACTTGGTGGAATCGGTTCAGCTTAACGGCGAGGTCAGCTCGTGTGACTAGAGGTGGAATGGTTCGTTGTGTCCCAATCGATCCATTCTTGGGTGGTTCACGCTGTCTAACGCTGTTGTGGGCTCTCGTCCGTGTGGTGGGTGATGCGGTGTTGCGGCAGTGTTGAAGATCCGGCATGGTGAATGGGTTGGGCTATGGTGTAAGCTGATTTGTCGATCTGGGCGTGATTAGGCCATTGGGGTGCTTCCTGGCGCGGATGGTTGTGGTGGTTCTTGTCATTGTACTCTTGATCGGTCCTTTGTCGAGGGGCGAACGAGCCGTCCTTCGGGGTAGCAACAGGGGCATGTTCACCGGGTCCTGGCGACGGTGTGGCAGCGCTCGTCCTTTTGCAAGTGGTCGTTTGGGTTGGGCAGCGGCTATGACGGTGGTTTTGGCTGCGGTGGTTGGTTGCGCCGTTGGTTTCAATTCTTTCAATTCTGGGCTTTTTAGCCCTTCGAGTTGGGGCTTCGGCCCATTAGGTGTGGGCTTCGGCCCATTAGGTGTGGGCTTCGGCCCTTTGGGTGTTTTGGGTTGGCTACTTGCCAATTGATGATTAGGTCTCGGACTTGGCATTTGTTTTGCTTTCTCCTTGCTCCTTTTAATCATTTTTTTTTTCAGTGATTAATGAAATTTGTTGCCCTTCAAAAAAAAAAAAAGGAGTCTTCAACTGCCTAAACATGTGTGTAAGATGACATGCACTAAAATGGAAAGGGTAAATTTCATTGACCTCCCCTGAGGTTCTCAACATTACATTAACCTCCCTCACTTTACAAACTATTGTCTAGATTCCCCCAATCCGTTAAGTTGACACTAATGCCGTTAGATTTTATTGTTAAATGACTGAAATGCCCTTAATATTAGACGAACTACACAGTCAAGTCTTCTTGTTCTATTTTTCTTCTAATTGGATTTTTAATGTTCGAATAAAATTAATTAAAATTATAACTTATCGAATTTGGGTAATTACATCATATAGTTTGATAATAGTTTTTTTTTTAATTAATATTTTTTGCTTCATGTAACTTGATCCTTTTTTTTTTTTTCCTATATGCATTTTTTTATTTACTTTTATATTCCATCATAACTTGAAAACAAAATAAAAAATTGTCTTTATTACGAGTTGGTAAATTTATAAGAAGAATAAAAAAGGACAATTTACACATGTTTTCAAATGGATGATTGAAGACACATCTAAACAACCATATAAAAAATTGAAACTTTTTATATATTCTTCTACAAAATAAAGTCCCTATAATTTACACTTTAATCATTCTTTAATTTTTTTTATTTTTTTTTTGTTTTTGGTTTCCGATGCAACTTAACCTAAAAACAATTCATGGGTATTTGAAAAAAAAAAAAAAAAGGGTCGGAAACCACAGGATTCTAAGTTGACTACTTTTGTACGATAGGGAGGAGAAGTGCGAAAAGCCCCAACCATGCCAAAAAAGGTTTGCCCTTTGTTTAATTATTAATTATTGAGGATTATTTATTTTCCTTAATTAAGCTCTGTCAATGAGAAAAATTTAGTATGCACTATTTTGGTGTTTAGTTTGTACAAATCTCCGACAGGTTTGATTTAATATCGATCGATAATGGGGGGACTCTTTAATTAAAAGTTCGTAGGAAATGAAAAGGCTTTTACTTTCGTTGTGAAAAAATGACGTAGATTTCAATGTTGAGGAGTTGCTTTATATTGGAATGAATAAAACTACGTAATTAATTACATTACATATAGAAGTAACATTAATTTCGTTTGTCTTCCTCCCGTGCCTAGCCTGGGGGTTGTCCCTTGGCATGATTGCTCTGCTGGGCATCTAACCTTGTCGCTGAGAATCTCTTCTGCTGTGTTACATGTCCTTGCTGCTATTGGATAATACTACTGGATAGCATCATGCTGCTGTTGTGGTATTCATTTCTGTTGCTGTGACTGCTAGAGCTCGAGCTATTGCTCAGATGGAATCAAGTATCAAGTAGGAACTCTTTTGTTCCTGTATCAACCTTGTAATAGTTAGTGCCTTTTGTCAAATGTTTCCTGTCCTTTGTTCAAGTCTCTTTTGAATGTTTCTCCTCCATCTTCTTAGATGGACTAGAAACATTTAGTTATCATTTTATATAGCTAGGTTTGTAGCTTGTGCTAATTGTCCTTCCCCATTGTAGCCTTGTTGGCCATCCTTTTGTTTCATTATTGTTTCTTTTCTTTTCTTTGTTTTGTTTTGTCCTCCTGCGGTATGCCCCTTGTAGGTTGTATATCGGCTTAGCCCTTTTTCTATTTCAAGCTTATTTACCCAAATAAATAAATTTCGTTTGTAAATGAGCCGAGCTACTTGCGAGTTACTCGGAGCTCGGCTCGAGAGTTGCTTGTTCGAACTTGACTCGAGCTATAAATGAATAAGTGAGCTCGAACTTGACTCGAACTATAAATAAACAAGCGAGCTCCTCAGAGCTCGGCTTGAGAGTGGTTTGTTCAAACTTGATTCGAACTATAAACGAACAAGCGAGCTCGAACTTGACTCGAACTGCAAACGAACAAGCGAGCTCCTCTGAGATCGACTCGAGAGTGGCTTGTTTGAACTTGACTCGAACTATAAACGAACAAGCGAGCTCCAAACTACAAACGAGCTCCCACTTGACTTGAACTACAAACGAACAAGCGAGCTCCTCTGAGCTCAGCTCGAGAGTGGCTTGTTTGAACTTGACTCGAACTGGCTTGTTCGAACCCGAACCATAAACAAGAGCACAGTATACATATACACAACATGTATGTGTAAACAACTGCCTAGTGGAAAAACTCGGAGGCTTACGCGCCTGGGGAGGGAGGAAGAGGAGGAGTAGGAGGGAGTGCTATATTTTATAGCAAAAAGAATAGTTGGTGAAGAGGTAAATACTTGATGTGGGACTTGTGAATCTCACATGCAAAGGGGAGTTTCCCCGAAGGGCCTTCAGGAAATGACTGGCCGGTCCCATTTTTAGTGTTTTGTCTCATCCAAGCACTTTAATGTGATTCAATTCCAAGAAAACCCCACACGCGCGCACCACCCAGTTTCTCTCCTTCTCCCGTCTTTTTCTGGAGTACAACTGTACAACTCTCTCTCTCTCTCTCTCTCTCTCTCTCTCTCTCTCTCTCTCTCTCCTCCTCCTGTCCTTTTCTGATCCCTCTCACTCTCTTTCTCTTCTCCCCATTATTTTCCGTCCTCTCTCTCTCTCTCCTCCTCTCCCCCGTCCTTCTCTCTCTCTCTCTCTCTCTCTCTCTCTCTCTCTCTCTACTGTCATACTCTCTCTCCTTCTCTCTCTCTACTGTCATACTCTCTCTCCTTCTCTCTATCCTTTTTTATTTTTTTGAAACATTAAATGTTTATAACTTTTAATTTATATATCTGATTTAAAAAATATATATATTGCTAGAACCTACTCAGCGAGATCTATCAAACAAGACCCATATTAGATATGAAATTATGCGCAAAAAGATAAATTACTTTTTAGAGGATGTGAATTCTTTCATTTTTGGAGAGTGTGAATTGTTCAGAAATGCAATGAATTCTTTCCAGGTGTGAATTCTTTCATTTTGGAAGGTGTGAATTCTACATTTGAGGGTGTGAATCCTTTCATTTCGGGGTGTGAATTGTGTTATTTTTAGGGTGTAAATTGTGTAGAGGATGTGTGAATTCTGCATTTGAAAGAGTGATTTTTTTTAAAATTTTGGAGCGTGTGAATTCTGTATTTTGAAGTGTGTGAATTCTTTCATTTTTGGATTGTGAATTGTGTATTTGTCTAAATTAGGTAGGCCTGTGAATTCTTTGTTATGGAGGGTGTGAATTGTGTGATAAGGAGTGTAAATAACTTTTTTTTTGTGTACATATTTTCATATTCAATGTGGATCTTATTTTAAAGATCGATCTCATTGAGTAGGTTTCAAATATATAATTTTTTAAAAAAATAAATGTGTAAAAAAATTATTTAATTTTGAAATCTAAAATAAAAGAGAGAGAGAGAGAGAGAGAGAGTTGGTAGAAATGCAAGGACTACTATTCGAAGTATGTAAATGCAAGGACTACTGTTGGTAGAGTCACAAAGGAAAGTAGTGGGCAGGTGGCAGGGGGTAGAGGTTTACGTGGCAAGTGGTTACTTGCCCAGGTGTACATGAGAGAAGTTGGGACACAGTACTCTGCATTGTTAGGGAAGCGGCCCAAGAAAAGCATGAGACGCACGTGAAAAATGATAAAGGTATCAACTGACGCGCGTCAAAAGGGGTTTAAATGAAAGAGTATGACGCGGGGCCTAGATGGAAACACTCTCCCAAAAGAGGGCCGGCCTGAAAGAACCCCAAGGACCCACATCGGAAGTTTTGCAAGAACTTCTTTGGAGAGTATCCTGTCTATGTGCCTACCCCTTCACCACTCTGCACTTGCTCCTCACGTGACCCTTGAGCCGAGCCAAGCTCGAGCTTAAAAATCTGTTTGTGAGTTGAACTCGAGCCTACTTTTGCAAGCTCAGGACCAGCATCTCGAAACTTGGCTGGGCTTGGCTCAATTTCACCCCTACCGCCAACAATATCCTTGTTAATTACATCATACAGTACAAAATCTCTTAATGCGGCCAATTCCAACCAACATCCTTATGAGTGAATTAATTAATCCAAATCCAAAATCCCCCACATATTTATGTCGTTTTCCAAAACAAAAATCACTTGTTACTGCATGCGTACAGTCCACTTCCAATCAGGTACATCTGATGGGCTTCCCATCAGGGACTCCAATTTCCTGATCAAATTCTCATGATCCGGACCGTCCAATGTGTTTAAAAGGTGTTTTTAAGGGGCCACGCGGGAAATCGTTGAAAAAAATACCGGGAAGGGCTTGATCCGATCAGTTTTTTATAATAGCTATATATATACATTTTTATCAAAAACTGATCGAATCAAGCCCTTCTCGGTATTTTTTTTCACTAATTTCTCGCGTGGACCCTTAAAAACACCTTTTAAACACATTGGATTGTTCGGATCATGAAAATTTGATCGAAAAAATTAGAGAATTGTAGGAGTCCCTGATGGGAATCCCATAAGGTATTCCTGATTGGAAGTTTACTGTATATATGTATCAATCATGATCTCCTAAGGACTCCCTCATGGATCTCCTCCATGAGGACCACCCCTTTTTTTATTTTCCGGACCAAATTTCGACGATCCGAACCGCTCAATGTGTTTAAAACATGTTTTTCAAGGCCAAAGCGAGAAATCGCCCAAAAAAATACCCGAAAGGGCTTCATCCGAGTAGTAACCGTACATATACAGTTTATCGAAAAATGCTCAAATGAAGCCCTTCTGGGTATTTTTTTGCAATTCCTCGCGGTGATCCTTAAAAACACATTTTAAACACATTGAGCGGTTCGGATCGTCGAGATTTACATTGAGCGGTTCGGATCGTCGAGATTTACATTGAGCGGTTCGGATCGTCGAGATTTGACTCCGATCCATGAGGTCCTCATGAAATTATTTTGAGGGAGTCCTCATTTGATCATGATTCATATATATATCAGGACTCCCTGACATAGTCTTATGTCCACACCTCCCATCTCCCGGCCATTTGATCGGGATCCGATCCGTTGAATGTGTTTTTAAGAGTCCATGCAAGGATTTGTCAAAAAAAAAAAATACTCGGAAGGGCTTGATCTGAGCAGTTTTCAATAAAATTGCACATAAATACATATATTGCAGTTTTATCAAAAACTGCTCGGATCAAGCCCTTTCGGGTAAATTTTTTTTTTTTACGAATCCTCGCGTAGACCCTTAAAAACACGTTTTAAACACTTTGGATGGTTCGGATCACCACAACAGGGCCAGGAAAGGGGGGGTGTAGACGTAAGCTATGTCTGGGAGTCCTGATAGGATCCTGACTGTATATATATACGCACAGTCCACTTCCTATCAAGGATCCTGCACGATTTTAAAATCCGGACCTCCACTTTTCAGATCGAATTTCGACGATCCGAACCGTCCAATGTGTTTATAAGGGTCCCCGCTAGAAATCAACAAAAAAAAAAAAATATCGGGAAGGATTTGATCTGAGCAGTTTTTCCATAAAAACGAACATATACAGTTTTTATGAAAAATTGCTTGGATCAAGCCCTTCCCCGTATTTTTTTTTTTTCTGATTTCTCGCGGGGACCCTTAAAAACACCTTTTAAACACATTGGACGGTTTGAATCTCCGAAATTCAATCGGGATCTATGAGGTGTGGAAAAAGTCCGGATTTTAAGGGTTTGGATAGGAAGTTTAGTGTATATACGCATGCACTTTGTAGTACTGAGAGAATTTGAAAGGGGGTAATACCCAGCCGGCCCCCATGTTGGTTAGCTTATTCAATCTCTAGTCATCATCACCTCCTCCCAGAATCAACAAATCAACCAAACTACCAACATGTATTATCTCTCACCATTCAATCGATTTACTGTGTAGAGTGAATTATTTGCTCAAGTAATTGTTTACCAGAACAAATTACCTTCACTCGGGATTTCCCTGGCGACTATATAGGCAATCGTGGTGGTTGAGTCCCATTAGGACTGGGAACCTTAGCTCCATGCTAATCTTAATTATCCTTTTGTCTCCTTAGTACATCGGGTCTTTTCTTCCCAATAAGAATTGGACTCCTAACGCATCTGGGATTCATGTGGATTAACCAGGCATTTTGAGGCTTAATTATCTCACTCCTATAAATAATTAGTTAAGTCTTTTTAGGACTTCCAGGCCTTAAGGCGGTAATTAATATTGTCTTGATCAATCTGGACACTCGGAGCCGAGCTGACGAGCTTGACTCCAGTGACGGTGTTGAACTCATATGGTCAGACCGGGCTCGTTGGTCAGTGGTCACCATCAATGATGCCTTTGATCCCCTTGGGACCCATTGAGTAGATCAGGTCGTCATGCTCAAACCTTATAATGCTCTTCAACACCTTAATCGACCTGTCACAGGTCGGGATGGTCAGACAGGTCGTGACGCACCTACTAGCCTTCGGAGGTCAGTTTATCTCTATCAGTAACTAATACATAATTTTCCTCTTTCAACTGTCATGACTAATGCTATTACTTTCTCTTTGTATTTATATGGGATAGTTAGAGACAAACAAAGACAGGTTTGAAAAGCTAAAGCTATAGATATATACTTGTGAGATAACAAAATATCAGAGGGCTTTCCAATACTACAAAGTTCATCTTTCATATTATATTTTAAGCTTTCACAATATTTTATTTGAGCATACAAGCAATTATCTGTTCTTGGTGAAATATTAGCTGCACACGAAACTTTCCGGAAATTGTTGTATCTTGGGAGTGGAGCGTCGATCTACCCGGTGCAAGAGGGGGAACGTATCTTCTCTTAGAAATTTCTGTAAAATGAAAAATGTATCTAATTCGTGCAAATCACAAAGGTTTACGGGTCAAAATTTTAGGATGTGGTAGCAACAAGTAAAATTTGGCTCACAACTCTAGCACTCTACCTATGATTAGTAAGGCATATAAAAGAATGGAAAGAGTTTCTAAATAAGTAGGGACGTCTCACACACCTCTCATAGTGGAAGTGGATAAGGACTCCACATCCTCTAATCAAACCGAGACCCATGTAGACGATTCTGATGAAAAAGATTTGTTGTGTCATGGTAGAATTGTAGGTGCGCGCCTTATCTGAAACTATCTATCCTATTTTTTTAACTACAAAATTTGCTATTGAATTATGGGAAACTTTAGAACGGAAAAATGGGTTTGAGGAAGAAGGGTTGAAGAGGTACTCTGTTGAAAAGCTTGTGGATTTTCAAATGGTTGAAGGCAAGTCTATTATGGAGCAAGCTCGAATGGTTGAAGGCAAATCTACTATTTTGATTTCTCTCAGGATTTTTGAAGAAAAATACTGTGAGTCTTAGAAATTGCTTTTGAAACCCGATTTTAAAGCTAAAGCGCTTATTGTTGAAAATCATCACAAACCCAAACCCAAACCCAATTTTTTTAAGAAAACAACTTTGGCAAGAGCAATTTTAATAATAAGACAAAAGATAAGAACTTTAATAAACAGATTATGGGTAGATGTTGGGTTTGTGGAAAAATCAATTACAAGGCCAGAGATTGTCACTTTCGAAAGGATCAACCACCTAGAGCTCGTGGACCTTCAGTAGTCCCCAAGCCACAAGCTAATATGATGTCAGCAGGGGCCAGCTCCTTTAACCCTACTCGTAGATATTTTGTTAGTAGCCTTGAAGTAAACAATGCTTTTGAAAATCATGATTGGTGGATTGATTCGGGTGTTAGTGTTCATGTGTGCGCTGATAAAAGTCTATTTTATTTCTATCAGGACTCAGGCACAAGAACTGTGAGCATGGGAAATGGGAGCTTGGCTAGGGTACTAGGAGAAGGGCAAATAAAATTAGAGATGTCGTCTAGAAATATCATTACACTAGACGCAGTTCTACACGTTCCCGATGTTAGAAAAAATTTAGTTAGTGCTTCTTTGTTAGTTCAACATGGTTACAAGGTTGTTTTTTAGTCTAATAAAATTGTAATCAGTAGGAATTTTATTTTTCTTGGTAAGGGTTATTTGCTTGGTGTTCTCTTTTAGCTTAATGTTCTGAAATCATATTTGCATCATAATAAAAGGCATAGTTCCTCTTGTTCTGTTCAAGTTGTTGAATGTTCAAACACTTGGCATGGAAGGCTTGGTCATGTGAATTTAAACACATTAAAGAAAATGATGAATTTAGGGCTTATTCCTATATCTCTTATTGACTCAAGAGAAAGATGTGAATTCGTGTTCTAGCTAAACAACCTAGAAAACCTTTTAAATCTGTTGAAAGAGAACAAAAAATATTAGAGTTGATACACAGTGATGTTTGTGATTCTAATAATGTTTTGACTCGTGGAGGTAAAAGGTATTCTATAACATTTATTGATGATTTCTCAAGCTATTGTATCACGTATTTGATTAATTAAAAAAGGTGAGTTATTTGACAAATTCAAAATTTACAAAGCTGACGTAGAAAACCAAACTGAAAAGAAAATCAAGATTTTGAGATCGGATCGGGGAGGTGAATATACTCCAAATGAAATGACTGAATTTTTTGAAACACACGAGATTATTCACCAATTAACTGCTTCCTATGCACCACATTCGAATGGAGTCGCTGAAAGGAAAAATCGTACATTGTTGGATATGGTTAATGCGATGCTTTTGAGTTCGGGCTTACTAAATAATCTTTGGGGTGAAGCTTTATATTCAACTTTGTCACACCCCAAAATGGGAAATGACCGGCTGTGAACCACAAGGCCAACTTATGGAACACGCAGCCTAAAAAAAAAATGCATAAATAAATAAACCAATGATTACTAAGTGACCATTCTTTATTTTTAAATAAAATGAAACCAAATTGTTTCAACAAGCATGGGCACACCATCCCATGAACCAAACGATAAAAATAATCACTAATAATAAAATGAATCCAATCTTTTACCAAAAAAAAATTTAACCATGTGCGGAAGCAAAAAAATTAAATAACAAAGTTACGATGCATGCAATATCCTACGGAGGTCGACACAGTAGCTTCCCAAGACGCCGCCAGAGTCCTCACCTATCTACTTGATTTTCCTGAAAATGGTGTTGGAATAAATCCGTCAGCTGACAAGCTCAGTGAATGACAAGCATGTATAATAAATAAAGTCCTAAAACATGGATAAAATTAAATTACCATATCATCATATTTTGGCACTCACTATAAGAGAAAACAATAATAAATTTTAATGGTGATCACAAATGATATCCAATAACAATGGGGAACCACAACCAAATAGTACCATGGCCAACAAATAATAATCTCAAAATAAAATCCAATATCGAACTTAGAGTCACCAGGTGTTGGCAAACCATGGTACTCTTCCCTAAGTCGATCCAGCGAAAGACAGCCGTTGAGCAAAAGGGTCACCGGCCTAACCCGGGTCTCTTCCTTTATGGCCAGGGTCACCTATTCATAGGAATAATTTCTCTGGACTTCCAATAATTAAAGTTCCCAACAATATCCAATAAAGTTCTCACCAAAAAGAATGCATTTTATTGCGTGCCAATTTAGAGAACCAAATGTAAATATTTTCCAAATAACAATTCCAAATTTTTCAACAAATAATTTAAGGGACGCGGGAAAGTTCGAAAGTACGTAACGTACTTAATCACTCACCTGAATTCAAAAGTAATGCAACTCGAACAGGCTAAAAGGGAGATTAACCTGTACAAGAACATAAAGACTACCAAGTAACTAACTAATTAAATTCCAACTATATAAATTAATGTTGCCGTATACTTTTTCTATAAAAACCCAAACATGACCGAAACCCAGTTGTTGTTAACCATGAAAACTTTAAAGTGTGAACTCCCCTTAGTCAATTTCCAAGTACTGTATTCCCTACTTCCTACGTGTACCATTAGTCCTCACTTCCTAATTTCCAATTAACATACTTATTGTCCTCATATACCCATGAACCATTGATCTCCTTTACTGCCATTAGCCGACAATTATTTTTCCACCAATATTTAATTCTACCAAATCCCCACTCCCAGAAATCAATTCAATAAGTCAAGCACAATCTGACACAAAACACCAAAACACCCAATCCTCACATGTGCGCCCTCTGTCTTGACCACACCATCAAAAGCAGTCCATTAAATTATAACCGGATCATCTCTCTCAATTGTTACAAATGTGAGGTAAGGAAATAGACAAAATTAACGTGAACATACCGATCGAAACCGAGAACCGAAGCACGGAAACCACCTCAAAACTCGACGCCTTGACTGCTGCTATTTATCCAAAGATTCTTCTTATTCTCTCAAAGCTATAACCCTAGCCCGTAAGTGTATAAATGCTTACAAGGATAACTTAATAAAACTCCCCACTAACCCATAATATCCCTGACTTTTAGGTAACTAATTATTTTAAAGTATCCCAAATTACTGACACATCTATAATAAAAATGACCTGATAAACATAATCTAGGCCTAAAACTATAATAATGCCAATTACACCCGAACCAAGCGCAAAAATAATTAAATAGGACACGTTCATAAAAGCTAAATATTTAAATGACCAATTATAATTATGAAAATAAAATTTAGGGTTGTCACAAACTTGCCATATTCTTAATAGAGTCCCATACAAAAAAACTCGACTAAGACACCTTATGAAAAGTGGAAAAATAGAAAACCTAGCATGAATTACCACAAAGTGTGGGGGTGTTTAGCTAAGGTTAATTAATATCCCTATCTCGAAAAGAGAAAGTTGGCCCTAAAACTGTTGATTGTGCATTTGTTGGTTATTCTTCGAATAGTGCTACCTGTAGATTTATAGTCTTAAATTCTGAAACTCCAGAAATCTCGAATAATTCTATAATAGAATCACGTGATCTAGTTTTCTTTGAAAATATTTTCCCTACGAAAAAGAAAATGACAACAAATAGTTGAAAACCTAGAGGAGAATGACTTGAGTTTTGACCTAGATAAAGAAAAGCAAATAGAAGTAAGAAAGAGTAAATGAGGCAGGATAGAGAAAAATTTTGGAGACGATTTTAATATGTTTTTGATATAGAAAACGAACTGAAAACTTTTAGTGAAGCTATGATGTCTTTAGATGCTGTGTTTTGGAAAGAGGCAATTGATAGTGAAATGGACTCTATCATGAGTAATAATACATGGGTTTTAACTGATCTTCCACCCGGTTGTAGAACCATTGGATGTAAATGGATTTTTCGGAAAAATTAAGAACGGATGGTTTTGAAAAGTTTAGAGCAAGAGTTGTTGATAAAGGTTTTAGTAAAAAAGAAGGAATAGATTTCTTTGACACTTATTCATCGGTTACTAGAATTACTACCATTAGAGTTTTAATTGCTATTGCCACCATTAAAAGGTTAGAACTACATAAAAGGGACGTAAAACACACCTAGGGGTTGCCCCAGCGGTTAGGGCGAGTGCCTGACTTTAGGGGTAGTCCCTTTGGTCAGGTGTTCGATTCCCCGCAGGGTGAGTACCTGTGCTAAGTGGGGGGGAGTGACTGGTGTGGGTTGCGCCAGCTCCCCCCGAGGTTTGGGTCGTACAGTGGGTCCAATTAGTGGCCTGTTGTAGGGCTGTTCCTCGGTTATCAAAAAAAAAAAAGGATGTAAAAACCACTTTTCTAAACGGTGAGTTAGATGAAGAAATTTACATGGATCTACCAAAAGGATTTGTTATGCTAGGACAAGAAAAGAAAGTGTATAAACTTGTGAGATCTTTGTATGGCTTAAAACAAGCTCCGAAACAGTGGCATGAAAATTCAATAAAGTTGTACTTTTTAATGGCTTTACAATAAATGATGCAGATAAATGTGTCTACATAAAGCAAATAGACGATTCATATTTGATTCTTTGCTTATATGTCAATGATATTCTTATTTTTGGTACTGATATGGCTGTTATTAATAATACGAAAGAATATTTATCTAGTAGTTTTAACATGAAAGATTTGGGTCCAACTGATGTTATACGTGGGATAAAGTTGTTAAAAAAAATCAAAATAGCATAATTATATCGGCCCTATTCGGTTTAGAGTTTTGTTTTAGTTTTGGTTTTGTTGACATCATCATTTCCCTCATTTCTCTCTCTATCTCTCTCCACTCATTACACCTACTGACATCATCAAAACTAAACTAAACTATCTAACCAAACACAACCATCACAGTCTCATTTTGATGAGAAATTGTTAGAAAAAATTTGGCTATTTTGAGTAACAATCAGTTTATACTCCTTTTGACCCTAATTTACATTTGAAGAAAAATGAAGGAGAAGGTATTTCTCAACATAAATACTCTCAAATAATTGGGTTACTGATCTATCTTGAGTACTAGACCAGATATCGCATATTCAGTGGGTCGATTGAGTAGCTATAATCCCAACATTGATCATTGGACCGCAGTGGAAATGGTTTTTAAATAATTAGAAGGCGCTATAGACTATGGCATTTGTTATTCTGGTTATCCTACCGTACTTGAAGGATTTTGTGATGCTAATTGGATATCGGATTCAGATAAGACTAAGGCCATAGTGGTTATGTCTTTACCTTATGAGGTGGTGCAATTGTGTGGAAGTCTACTAAACAAACTGTTATATCTAGATAAAAAATGGAAGTAGAATTTATAGCCCTGAAGTTGAATGGCTGAAAAGTCTTTTAGCAGATATACCCATATTGCCTAAGCCTTTTCCAGCTGTTTCTATGCATTGTGATAGTCAAGCTACAATACCAAAGGCTAAGAGTAAAAATTATAATGAGAAAAGGAGACATCTACGAATAAGGCATAACTTTGTTAAGGAGTTATTGACGTATAGTGTGATATCACTTGATTTTGTGAGGTCTGAAAATAATATAGCAGACCCTCTTACAAAAGGTTTTGCTCGGAGGCTGGTCTTGGATTTATTGAGGGGGATGGGACTGAAGCCTATAAAGTAGTCATCGCAGTGGACACCCAACCTTTGTGATTGGAGATCCCATTAAGAAGGTTCAATGGGTAACCGCGAAACTATAGATAGACTAGAAAGATCACAATGTTTATATTGAGGGGTATTCCCTAGTCCCATTCCTATGGTAATAGTGATCTTTAATGTGACGCTTGAAGAAGAGCTTAACTTTGAATGAGTCTGAGGCAGGTTTTCTGCGGGGTATTGGTCACAAATAACCCTGAAGATCTCACCTAAATGAGTGTGGTGGTGGGGTTGCTACTATGGGAAAATAGGTACTTCCTAAAGACAGTCTTGACACAGGATATGTGCGCATAACCGTAAGGCGCAAACCAGATTAGAAC